>VZSV01000076.1:3338330-3434313 GCA_013398735.1 Nothocercus julius
TTTTTTTTTTTTCTCCTTACAGATGCCAATAGTTTACATTTTGGGAACTAAGCTAGTAATTGCCTTTATGAGGGCAGAACAAGAAGTTTCTACATCAGAGGCTAGACTCAAGTACTTCAAGTAAGCAAAACACATAAACTCTATTTCTTAATCCATTTTACCACCACCAGACAGATTGTTTATTTTTGCCCTTTACTGCCCTTGCGGAAGACTGTTCAGCAAACTTTCCCTTCCAATGATCTGAATGTCTTCCAGTTCCTAATCTAAGGTAATCTGTGGTCAGTTGATAGTTATTTCCTATGTCCTATGTCAATCTTCTCTCTAGCTTAAGAAGTGCTTTTCTTTTTCTAGTACTGATAGGCAGCAATCTCATTGTCATGCTAGCACCAATTTCAGTATGAATTCATCCTTCTCATTCACAAAACATTGTGTGCTGATGGGAAAAACTGTATACAACATTTCACAGAAGCATGACTCCTTTCTAACTAGCAGTGCCTAACCTGATGCCTCCTGGGATCAAATTTGTCTTTTTTCACTGTCGCATTACATTTGTGGCTTTTATCATTCTGTAAATGAGTACATTTCTTCTTACCTGTCATTCTCAACTGATAAACATTCAGCTAATAGCAGGTGCTCTTGCTAACAGTTCCTAGATATTTGACCTTAAATGTTATATTATAACACACTGCTTTCCATTATTGCACTTCTCTCTACTTTTTCCCTACAGATATTCTTCTGCATGATAAAGCCTCCCACCTGTGTCATTAACACTCTCATCAGCGCACACATCATACTACAACATGGTTACTAATGAAGATAATAAAAACGGTCAGGCTCAAGGATCATTCCTAAATGCCCAACTCCTTACTCCTCTCTTGTTTCCTTAACCTTTTTCAGTTTGTGCACTTCATTTCAAAACAAGAGAAAGAGTTCTGGTCTTACACAGGTGAACATTCTCACATGACAAAACTACCTGTACATTTCAGAGTATCAAATATTGGAAAAGGAAATTGGTGCAAAGAGGTACCAAAAACAAACAAACAAACAAACAAACAAACAAATAAACAAAAAAAAAACAACTTCTGTGAGCTTAAAGGCTTTGGATTCAGGCTTTGGTATCCAGGCTTTAATTTGCCCACTTACATCAAGCACTTGAGTGTACACTGACTAGATTCTTGTATTTATGAAGACATGAATAATTTGTTACTTAACTCAGAATTAAATTGCCTTGAGAATTACCTTCTGTACCTTTATTTTTAAAAGTTGATTAACCTTTTTGACAGAACATGTAAGTGCTTGAACAGGAACAGTTCTTGCAGAATTATTTTCTCATATTTCTTTAACAATAAAAGCTACACTCTGGAAGGTATGACAACCTTTTGACACTGATAAAAAATGCCCATAACATTTACCTCCTAATATAGAAAAATGAAAACAATTGCAATGTATAAAATTAAAGTAACAAATACTCAGCTGATTAAGAAAATAAATCATTTTTTGGATGGCTTAAAAACAGATCAAGTGCCAGCTTGGCTCCACCTCTTCTTTGGAAACGAGCTATATCCAGAACAGTGGGCTCTTGTGCAACTGGCAGCCAGCTATGAAAATAAGGCAGCATTTAGCAATCTGATGAAATACCAAAGTTAGATTTATTTGCAGATATACTTCTAACTGAAGTTCTTGAACTTATTTTGAGCAAAACAGGGACACAACCAATACTAACTGACATCCAATACTTCTAAAGTAATTAACTACATGCAATCGAGTATAAATGTCAGCAAGAAGCAGCATCAGATTCTAAGGACACGTATATGCAGAAACAGATGGAGATTTTTCTATTCCATAAGTACGCTCCCGAAAAAGATAATCATCACTTTAGTTCATCTTATAATCACTTTGATATATAGTTGTCTAATGTTTTGTCTTCACCTTTATGATATCTAAGTATCCTTGTTGCCTATGAATTTTCAATTCTTTTTCTGAAAAGCAGGAGGTGATAAAAATTGCATTTTGTGAACATTTTTCAAGTATCACCATAATGCAAAATAGACAACACATTTAGCTAATGTATTACTTTTGTTACTATAAAGTCTGAGGGAATGAAACTCTGTTGCTCTTAATTCAGTACACAACAACTTATAAGCTGGAAAAAAAAAAGAAATAATTTTGTGTTTGTTTGTTTTTAAAGACATGTAGATCTCTGATAGATGTGTTAAGACTATAGTTTCAGAAGATGACTGCTTTTGGAAAAAAAGTGATGACAGCCAATCATTCTGGCCTCTTCCCATTTATCCCTTAGGCAGCAAAAGAGTTTGCATGACTGTGCCATGAACCATACTGGAGAAAAACAACTGAAGAGAGATGATCTGTAAAACTGAACAAAAGCAAACAAAAGAACCTAAAACCATCAAGGAAATCTGCCACCAGGAATTAAAAGTAGACTTCTTCTACGCCATGCCAGTGCTTTACACTGTATGCAGTTTCTCCTCTAACATATTCAGCTATAAAATTAACACTTTCTAACCAAAACAGTCATCTAAAATGTCCTCATCCTGATCATTTACATGGATTAAAGAGATACAGAAACCTAAACTGTAAGATCCTAAAGATCTTCAAAAATAGGACAAAATGTATTTCAGGACTAAAAAAGGCACTGTGTATTCTTAGCTAAGAGATTAAGGACTTCTGTGTCAGCTCTTAGCAGTTCATATCTTTCAACAAGCTCTAAAGATCCCAACACCAGTTCAGAAACTGTTCTCTTTAACTTCACTTTCCAAGGTTTGTATTGCACCATATATTGATAGAGAGCAAAGAAAATACACTTTTCATTTATATGAGACACAACTACTGAGAAATATTAAACATTACTTTTTGTTCTGTTTTATTTTCAAAAAGTATTACAGTAGCACCCCAAAAACAAGAATTCTCATTCCTGGGATTGAATATATGAAGCTAAGATACATCACTTAGTAGATAAAAAGCTAAGTATGAAACCAAAATGAAGGAGTCAAAATACTGTTATTCTAAAACAAACCTGGTATAATCTCATTCACTGTGCTATGCTTTGGATACTGTACTTCAAGAAAAAAATCAATCTGGGGAGAGTTCCAGAAAACATCCAGGTCAGCTATGACGAAACAGAGAAACTCCGAAGTTGAAAAGTTTAAATGAGGCATCTCATAATTGTTTAGACGGGTTTGGGGTTGGTTTTGCTTTGTCCACTTTTCTGAAAACTCTCTCAGATGGTTCTGAGAAGCAAAACATAATTTAACCGACATTTCTCTAATGGGGTCTATCCATCCATTGCTTTGCTACATTTCTGGGTGTCCCAATTAGATATGGCTAGTGCAAAATATTTTACCACCTTAGCCTAAAATATTATAGCCTTCATCATTTTAGGCCAAATTATGTTTAATTACCATCTTTTGTCCCTACCCAAGAAAGAAGAAAACAAACAAAAAGAGTCTCAGTCAAATGAATACAACTTTACTTTTTTGGGGAGGGGTTTTAAGTTATTGGTAGTTCTATACCAAAACTTTAATGTAAAAAATGTAATTTGAACTAAATTTGCGTTAGCATGTTATTCTTGAACCACTCCCATCTATTAAAGAAAAGATGGCTGGAGCCCCAGTTACCAAGAATTAATTTCTTTTTTTCAAAAGGACCTCTATGCACCCAGAATGTCACGAAAACAGTTTCTAGAAGTCTTTACTAAAAGTAGTTTGATATAAATGAAATACAAAATGAAAGACATTTCCTCCTCCTTTTTGCTTATATGCACAAATTAAATAAGAACTGATGATACTGAGAAGTATCTTTCCTAAACATATGTCAGTGCTATGTGAATATCAACCCAGGAAGGTCTGAAGACAGCAACCCTGCAGCAGCCATTCCTCCCGCCAGGAATCAAAGATTTTCAGCTAATGTATGTTAGAGTCTGTTTGCATTCATTCCAGTAAGCTGTATTATGCCAGCCAAAATGGTACTTTACCATTGCATATTTGGGAAAGAAGGAGAAATAAATGATCACCTTGTGTCTTCAATCTTAACATTCAGATGAATACCCAACATAAAACGCAGGCGTGGCTGCCTTATATTTTAAAATGATGAGTTAAATATATTGGAACAAATGCATTGTTTTGCTGAGATTAATCTGAAATAAATTCTTCTACTATTTGTTGATGTTCTACTTGGAGACCACATTTAAAATGAAGCTAATCTGCAAAGAAGACCAGTTGTAACCACATTATAGTGAAGTGATTTTTTTTTTTTTTTTCTACTTTATTATTTTTCCACAAGGCACCACAACAGAAAGCATGACTGGAAAGAACCACAAAACTGAAGACAGACACAGCGGCCATTCTCACAGTCTTGGCTCTGGAGCCAGTACAAAACAAGGGTGACAGAGCACTCAGCTTCACTGCAATATACATTTCCTTTCCTTGTAAGTGGAAACAAGAATTAAATTGCAAATCAAGGCTGCTGGGGCTTTCTCCCAGGATTTTTTTTTTTCCCCCCTCTCATTTCAAAAATGCGTATTTGACAAAAACCAACCTCTTCGGAAATCACTGAAAAGCCTCCCTTAACTTCCCAAGCCTTTCTTTAGATACAGGAAAAGGTATCAGGTGAAAATAAGGGAGAGCAGAAGAGGGCACAGAAGAAGCCAGGGTGAGCAACTACATGCGACTGACCCCAGAAAGCTCCATACTCACCCTGGGCGGTGAAGCGGCAGGAGATCACAGGAGCCCATTTCTCACACCCCTCACATTTATCTTGCCTACTGTCCTCTGGAGGAAACCATCACTCTTGCCTCAGGAATAGTTACATTTCCAAAGTGAATATATTAAAAAAAAAAAATTGCTGACTATGGAATAAATATTTCAGGTCTCTGTTCTGTCTGATTTTTTGGCCCTTTTTTCTTCTCAACTCCAGTGCAAGTTATACAAATTAGACTAGTCTTTAGCAGCAGAGATAAAGAAAAATAGAAAGGAAGAGAGACTTGAAGAGTCTCATAGGTTATAATAAAGCATATGCATTATAACCCTTGAGGACTATAATGAAGCAACTTCTTTACAGCCCAAGATGTTTAAGTCTGGTTACCTCAAAGGAACCTCTTCTCTAGCTTCCTACAAAACTCCCAGCTGAAATATAACATTTTTAAGCCAATGTTTGAGGCTGCCTTTACCATGTTGATACCTATCAAGATGTAAACCTCCATAGAAAAACAATAGAAAACTTTGCTTAAACAAAAACACGCTTACCCTGATAACATAGTATTATCAAAGAAAAAGCTCTAAAGAACAGAGGAGAGAAACAGGAACTGGTTTAATTATAACACCAAAGGCTTAAAAAAAAAATGTGAACAGAGTTGTGGATCTATTTTTATTTTCTTACAAGAGAAGAACAGAAGGACTGGCAATCAAATAGAAACAAAAATACCTAAATAAGATAAATTACTTCTCTCCCTCCCTATAAAAAATAATCTTTTTTCTTATGAATGGTGAATTTTCTAAAATAACTGTTTTGCTTTGTTTTTTGACAACATTATAACTTCACAAACTAGATAATATACTTTGTAACTTAATCAAACTCGAACACGAGGTCATTCATTAATTTTAAGGAGCACGGCAGGGATTTTCTCTTCATGAGCAGCAGCACATAACTGAACTGACACTGTGTAAGCGCCCATCCCAGACTTTCCCAAAGTCTTTAATATTTATGACTTGACACTAGCTGTCTCTACTTTTGCCTGAACTACCACCTAACAAGGACTTTCAAAAGCATCTTCCATACCACAAAGTCTTGGTAGCCAGACACCACGAAAGGAGAGGGGAAAATGATAACTTAGACAAACATTCCAAAGAACAGAAAGAAATCAGTCAACAATATAACTTCCAACAGTCCAGTACAGACTGGCAGGCAGCTGATATATATTGCACAGACAAACAGATAAACCCTGTAGCTGATAATCCTGGAGCAGAGGGGAAGTATCACCAAAGTTTCAACTAATGGCCAAGGGAAGGCAGGACCATGCAATTCTGGTTGTCTGTTCCTGAATCAAGCATATTAATTAACTTACTTATTAATAAAATTGTCTTTTCCCATCTTGTGGAAACAAATTCTACACTACAGTTACCTTAAAATAACACCAGAGACCACAATTCACCCAGTTAAATGGCTGTCAATACAGTGGTTTTCTCAGCATCCCAAAAGTTAGCTGATACTGATTCTACTGAGTTTATTTGTCAGCACCGTCTTCATTTGCACTGTGGAGCTATGAAATTAAATTCTCTGATGCCACATATGGTACCAGGATATTTTTTCAAAAATGGTCTTCAATTATTTCTTGCTAAATTTGTTTTGCTACTACTATTATGAAAATGGCTACCACTTGAACAAAAAGTTAGTGGTTCTGAACCGGTAGCAGAGGCTCCCAAGAGCAGACACACAGGATGATAGCTGAGACCTTAACAACACAGGCACGCAATGGTAACAGAATCCCCAAGAATATAAATACAAAATCATAGCTGGTGGGCACTACGGGAATGCATCTTTGAGAGCTGGTTGAAACTGCTTATCAAGGGATCAAAGAACAGGTTTCCAGCAAACGTGCAATAGCCCATATACGGTAAAAATACAGAGGGGCTGACAATAAGCTGTAAACATTAAAAACACACACACAGTTGCAGTCTTTACAAGAGCACAGAAACAACAAAGACAGGAATTGCTCCCCAGTCAAGAGTGCTGGGTCTGAGTACTACTTCTCTGCAGCACCTTCTCTCTCATCTTTGGTAGAGAAAGAAACAGTTTTTTGACTTGCCATTCACCACATATTGCTAGCAAAGACTTAGCAATCATATGTAAAGTGCTGTGCTTTACTACATAAGCAATTTAAGCAAATTTGAACTTTTAAAAGCCATGGCAGTTTATTCCAGCTAAGTATCTCTTGTTATATTTTCATCTTCTAACTCAAGAAAATAATTTTACTTATAAAACCCCAGGCTTCACTGTTACTGGCTGCACAGTGGGGACAAATTATGATACTAGCTGAAAACTCATTGGATACCTCCAGTAGCTCAGTAAACACAGAAATAAAAGATACTTAATACTGTTCAAGCACCCAAAGTGATCTAGAGCAAACAGATCATAGCCAAGCTTTATTCTAAACTCACGGAGAATTATTCTTTACTCTTGCACTTATACTCCCCCCCACAGAATTTAAAATTTTGTAGGTTTAACTGATAGATTTGCCAAGGAAAAGGATGCTAGTGCTCATCATTAAATGCTTTAGATGACTAGTTTTACCTTTTCTAGTTTAATTATTTCTTTTTTTAAAGAGGGGAAAAATTACCTTCTTTGCCCTGCCTTCTATCCAGGAGCTGAAGTTATATTTGCTTGCTACTTAAAGTATGAGTAGTAAATCCCATAACGCTTGCAGAGGTGAGGTCATCTCAGAGGAGAAAGACCTCAGAGTTAAATGGCTAAGCCTTTTAAAAATCTCAGTCTTAAACTTGATAGGGTCCAGCTACATTTCTCCTTCCCGTTTGTGTCTGAAGTGACATTATTATGTTGGGAAAAGGGAAAAGAAAATAGATTTTGTTTTTTTCTACATTCCTTCATGTCAGGCATGATCTTTTGTCACTGACCGCACCCCTTACAGAACTAAGGGACCATTCTGCACAGACTGCAGAAGGAGAGAAGCCAAGGTCATTAGTGGCCACAGCTGTAAGTGTTAGTGAAAAGCTTTCTTTACAATCCTCCTCAACAGAGCCACTTTGCCTTTTATGTGCTTACAGAAGCACTAGATGTCAAAGTGTGCATAGTGCACAAAGCTGGCCAGTGGACACAGGAATGCTTTAAGTGCACTAATGTCACACTAGATATTTGCATGTTGTCCTCTTTTCCAAAATTTCAATTCAAAATAACCACTAAGGCAAAAATTGCAGTTTTGGGCATACAGTGGTATTTTCTTTCCTGAGGTAATTACTATGATAGTCAATGGTTTGTATATACACACACAAAATGTGACAGTTCCTTAGACCAACAAAGATTAGCACTAAAAAAAAAAAAAAAAATCAAAAAGTATTCTAGCTTACTGTATCTAGAGGCACCCAAACTTATAGAAGGAGCTGAATAGGGCCTTCTATTCTCTTTATGCTATCCTTAGACTTTTCAGCCTATCCTAAATTTGTTTTATGGATTCTTATCAAAATTCAGAATCTGAAAACTCCAGAATCTGGGAAGAAAGTAGATAGTGATTTCCAAATAGATTTCTCCTTTGGAGGTCAATACAGACTAATTGCAACTCTTATTCTTCTTCTGTGCATTCAGAAAAGAGATGGAATAGAAAAGAGGAAAAAGGAGGAGGAGGAGAAAGATAAAAGAATGAAGAAAGAACTCTAGTCAATTTGTACTATTTGTTCATTGCTCATTAAAATATGACTACAGAAAGCTGATGTGCAAAAATACTTCCGAAGTTCCTCTTCAGTGTCCCATCTTTATATTTCTAATCCAGCTTTGACTATAAAGTTTGTTAATGAAAAGAATGACCTAAATCAGTATTCCACTCAACAATACAAATATACACTTCTAACAAAAAATAATTAGGAGGCTATGGGGCATTCAGCAGAACAGTTATTTCAGCAGTCATTGGTGAGAACATATAAGCCGAGTCAAAATATCTGTGGGTGCTTAATGAGGGTCATGAGAAAAGTAGGGAGCATGATAAAACATATGCAATCAATATTTGCTGGAGTTGAGTGCCTCAGGTAGAAATCCCAAACTCATGAAGCTTCCTCAGAGGTTCCCCTGAGTGATTCTAAGATAAAATATTTGTGGTGCCTAAAACCTCTGACATTAGATGTGGTGTTTTAAATGATTTCTTTTCTGAGGAAAAATGCACACTATCCTTTTAAGGAGAAGCACAAAATTGACTCAAAGGATATTGCTTTCTGTGCCTCCTTTTAGTCAGCCATTCTGAATCTTGAAATTGTTCTTTCTACAGAACAGCTATTTGATTTAAGCACACTGAAAGCATAGTTAAGATTTAAATATATGATAAATACTTTTATATGCAACATACAGCAGAAAAGGTGCTCTTAAGAGATTGATAATTAGACTGAGTAGAAAAAATGCTTTATCCAAGGCAAAAAAAAAAAGCAAAGAGAGAAAAGTATAGTATTAAGGCTTACAAAATCAAGAATCTTTAAGAAACACAGTTCAGAAACACAGGGAATTACTCATCTTTTAACAGATTTACTCTACATTATGAGCACATCTGGCATAATTCCTGAATGATGTTATTGAAGAATGCACACCTTGGTATTGAAGCTTTCTAGAGAAAGATCAACATCTGCTTTGTGCATGAAAATAAGAGAAGGACTCCGCTTACTCAGTTGGCTGCCTTCAAGTGAGTTTGCCACAAAGAAAACTTTAAAAGAAAAGATGATGGAATGAAACTGTGTAGGAGGTAGCAAAAAGGAGAGACTCTCCAATGAGGGGAAGTTCAAAAAGTCTGCTGCACTTGTGTCGCAGTAGGCTGGCTCTTACCAGTGCCAACGCTACTTTGGTCTTCTTAACTGAATTATTTTCCTGCTTTTTCATGTACTCATTACAAAAAAAAAAAAAAAAAAAAAAAAAAAAAAAATCACTCGGCATTTCCTGGTAGAGTCTTTTACTGCTATTGGTATTATTACTTCTGTTGACCTTTCCATTGCTTCTTTTTAATTTTCCTGTTCTATCACGTGTAGACACATGCAAACAGCCCTCTCCTGTAGCCTCACACGGAAAACACACCTGTCTGCATTTTTAAGAGGATCAAATTGTTCCTTTGAATTGCACTATACTGTCTGGCAGACTAGTGTATGTTATTATGTGAGATCCAGGCAGGAGAGACAGGATATGCCTTGTGTATCTTCCTTTCTTGCCATTCTCTTTTTGTAAGCTGTATTTTCCTGCCAAAATGTACATAAAGCAAAGCATCTGTATAAGGTTACAGGCATTTAGCAAGTGGCGTACAGACAAAAAACAGAGCAAAATTATGATGTGATAGAGCTTAGAAAGGGAACTGATGCTAGGTGAACAACAATAATATTGCCTGAACAGTATTCACCTCTTTTCACCTAGGTTGTTCCATCCAACTCCAAAGATTACTCAATTTCACTAAAGAAGTGCCCATGATACAACTAAATAACTTGCTCCTAAGAAATTTCTGCCTTCCTCTCTTTCTCAATTCACTTCTCAAATATACTTCCTAACTACACTCAGTCCTTCAGGAGATTCTTTCTTTGGCCTCAATACTAGACAAAGACTTATTCCTTATTTAATGTGAAAGGAATGGGTTTCCTGACTTCGCTGAATAACCTCTCCTCATGATCAAAGCTGCAGTCAGCTAATATCAATTAATGGGTACACTCCTCAGACTAGAAAGACCTTTTGCCTTATGGGATGCTTTCTGAAAAGGATGACAGTGGTTCTGTCTACAATGAGAAACTCCAATTAGGGGATGGTTCAGGTTTCAAGCTCAAGTCAATAGTGTTTCCTAGGTTAGTCCTTTCTATTGTCAATCTGGCCTTTCTTTTTTATGTTATATTTATCGCTCTACAAGCATGTGGCAATTTTCATTACAGGTATCTCTAAAGAAATCATTTCAGCTACAAGACCTTACACTTTCACCCATTATGGCATTTTTCTCTGTTTCTACTTGTTGACCAAGATCCTGGTAGAAACACCTCACCTGTGCTAATAGCTTATTATTTTCTTATTTCATTATTTTTCCAAGAGGAAACTGGGATAGCAACATTGACAGAAAAAAAAGAGAAATGGAAAACATATTTGGAACAGCTAACAAAAGAAGAAAAATCACCATCTTGGAGGAGCTGTTACAAGAAAACCAGATGACTGCATGAACTACAAACCTTCTGCCCAGGTAAGAAGTCCCCCTATCTGCCAGACAGCTCTAAGGGATTATTAGACTCACCCATTACTAACTAAGGGTGTGTCTAGATGAGATGATGGGGAATAAAAAAAAAAAAAAAAAATCTAATCTAGTCTGGGAAAACTGCCAGGAGGAAGAATTCAGTTTATGGAGCAGTTCCAAGTGAGAAGAATAAAAAACCCTAAATCTAAAAAGGGATGAGGGGAATGATTATCCGAATAGTTTAGACTGCACAAGAAGCTTAACAGTTTTTCAATGTTTAGAAAATAAAAAAAATAAAACCTCTAGACAGGGGTAATGTCTTTTAGAATTTGATCAGTCGGTCATTCATCATACTCCTTCAGAGCACTTACCTCTAACTGAGGACTCGTGAATCAACAAAGTAAAGTTCAAGAGATAACATCTTAAAATATATTTTTCTCTGTTATAAAAAGATCCATAAGCTATCTTTCTTGAAAAAAAATCTACATACAGCCACACTACTTAATGTATGGAGTATATTGTATTAATAACAGTTATCAACACACTTCTACAATGCTTTCTCAGAAAAAGAGTGAAAAGTCAGTCTATGTATATGTATGAAGAAAAACTTCCTTGATTTGTACTGATTTTCTCAACAGTAAAGCAATCATTCATCTTCCATTCTCTGTGCTTTAAGTCATTTACTCCTTTTATTTTATGTTTTGGGGCTTTCATTTTATTTTTGATTGATTATTTAATAGTTTTGTTTTTATTGTCACTAAGCTGTTAGGCTTAAAAATAAGTTTGAGCTATTATCAATTGTCTTTTTCCGTTTTATTCTATTCACACTCATGTCAATTCAATTTGAACACTGCCACAATGTTCTATGCAGAATAGCAGTTCTCGCAGATGTCTTTGTAATACGTTTCAAACTAACAGCTAATTTGTTTCAATTGCATTTCAAGTCACTAAATGAATTCTATACTTCTAGAACTAACTTAAATGATCAATAATTATAAGGAAAACAATTAGAAGACCCAGGGTTTTAGGATACGTGAGACTGCTTGTCTGACAAATGAGCTAAGTAATAATGCTCCCTCTTCAGAAGCAGGAATAATGTCTTTGGTAAGGGCTTTGGTAGCTAAAGCTACAAACCAAGTTTTCCATACATTCTTGTAACTGAAATATTAAGAGTTACAGCCATTTGAAATCACAGCAATTAACTGTTGAAATACTAGGCAGGAAGACTGTAAGCACTAGATTTATAGGTTAAGTAGAGACATGTTGAAAATTAAATATGTGAAGATGTTGATTAGATGGCATAACTTTAGCCTGCAAGAGCAGGACAACTCAGCAGACAAGATCTGGTAAATTAATATAAAAATCTCTAGACGGGAAAGACTTTCTCCATTCCTAAGGGATGTCAAAGAAGCATATATTTGTATTTTTTAAAGTACACGATTGACTGTATCTTCCAAAAATTCTTTTTATTATAAATGATGAAAGTAGCAAGACCATTCACTGCATATGAATGTGCATTCCTCCCTTCACCACACACAATCCTTTACTTTTTCTCATATAAATAGATATTGCTTAAAAATAAAAAGCAACCCCACACTTATTATAACACTTGGTTTAAAAATTTTCAGTTTTTTTTCTTCAGTTGTATCAAAGAGATACAACTGCTGAGAATATTTTCTCTAATATTCCACAAACCGTTCCTATTACTCTTGAGCACTCACAAGAAAAAAAAAAAAAAAAAACACCTTTTTTTCTGAACTTATTTCATCATAATCCTTTGCTTTCTACTTAATTATTCAATTTGACTAAGATTTAAGTTCAACAACTCAGAAAATTCAAAACAGAAAAAATATCCACTAAATTTTAATTGTATCGATATGTGGTTAATTTATTCAAGATCTTACGAAACTTCACTTGCTCATCAGTCATCCTTATTCAGTTAAAGAGTCAGAATATGAATATTTCTCACATAATAGATTTTTTTTCCCCTCTAGCATATGGAACTCATAAAGGTTAAATAAATAGATATAATTTACAAATCTTTCAAAAGCACCACTGTTCATTAAAAGCAAAGACAAAATCAAATGTGACATTACTTTTCTGATATGGGGAAGAGAAGGGAAAACTCCTCAAAACTAGATGACTGCACCAAGAACCAGACTTGCGTATTGCCAAGATGAGTCTCCCAAGTCCTTATGCAATATATAGGGAGAACAGTCCATTCCTGGAATAAGACTCACTACAGCCAGCATACTTAATAGTCAGTATAAAATGTGGCAGTGCAATCTCCTTGAGATCATAACTCCTAATGTTCTCTGACAGATTCAAATTACAGCTTCAGTGTTTTTCCCCAGAGTCAGCTGTTTAAAACTTTGAGCTAGCTGCCTACCTTCAACCCTAAATAGGAGTGGTAGAAATATAATCACTGAGGATACCTGGAACTCTCTCTCTTTTATCCAATTACCACTTAAAACAAATTGCATAAACAGCCTTGGAAACAGGGCCCAGAACCAATTTCCCACACCAACAGAATGACCTAATTACTGGGCTCCAGGCTGTGATTTTGTACCCAACTCCTCTTAGCAACATAAGGAAATATAAGGAAAATAAATCTTAGATTTATGGCATCAGTTTCATGTAAATCAATGAAAAATTACCTACTGCTTATGACGTTCTGAAACAGAACTGCTTATATTTTCTGATGTATCATCAATCACATATTACCCAAAATACATGCAACACTCAGCTCCTGCAATTGTTTTTAAATAAAAAAATGGATACAGCTTCCATGTTTTGTGCTGATCTCAAGGTTAATACAAATTAGGAGAGCAGAAGCCATAGTTACCCTATTAGACCCTCTGGGAATTTAAGTGGAAAATTCTGTTGGCCCACTTAGAATCTAATCTACAATGTGAGTGCTCAGTCTTCCCGTAGATGTGAATCTTAAGAATCAAATCCTTGTTTCTCAGCTGTTATTTTCCTTCTAAACCTGAGGCAAGATCTCCTTTTCTTATATCTTAGCAAGCTATACTTTTGTTTGCTTTTGGTTTGTTTTTTTATCCTCTTTTCCTTTCCTCTCTCTCAGCTAAGATAAATGGCTTTGCTATGCCTACTGATTTTCTATCTAATTCTTCTTTCTAAAAAAATACTATTTTGGGGGAGACTTAGAAAATACCAAGAACCAAGTTTGCAGTGACTTCTTTTAATTACCTGTTACCTTTTAAAAGTGTTATGTCAAAGTTGTGCAGCAACTGTTAAAATGCAAAAGAAATTGTAAAGTCTGAATTTATAGAAGATAAAATTTTCAAAGTTCTGTAGCTTGAGTTCTGCTCTGTTCCAGTTCAAGTAAGTTCTGTAGACTTGGTCATTTTTGTAAATCTGACAAAATTATCTCAACTGTTCATTTCCAGATTCTTCAGCATTTTGTTATCCTCACAAAACTAAGTAGCTGGTAGTCTTTGTGGTTGAACGTTCTAAGCCATGCTATTTTTCCAGTAGCATTTGTCACCTACTGTCAGATTCTGCATTCGGATCCATAACCCAAGACAAACAAACAAACCAATAAGGTATTGACCTATATATTGAGCTATATACTGAGCTATATTGTCTTTGGGTTTTTTTTTGGTTTTTTTTTTTTTTTCCACAGTTTTTATGAGCTACTTGCTTTCAGAGTATCAAGCCATTTTACTAATCTTGATGACCAAATTTCCTCCCAGTCAAGAACGATCTCTAACATTGCCTCAACACTCATCCAGTACCACCCTGGAAAAGAATTAGTCATTTCTTAATCTACACATATGAAATGTATTATCATTCTATTCAGGCACTTCTCTTCTAGCTCTTTCTATTATGAAATTATTTTCAGAGCATTTCCATGCTCTGAAATTTCAGAGCATTCCATGAGCACTGGGTTTGAAATACTACCTGTGAAAGCTTGTGACTTGCTGGCAATAATATCTGTACCTCCTCTCATCACCCCTAACCTCATTTGCTTTAGAGAAAAGAAGACTGAGAGGAAATCTGATGAATATGTATGTACAAGTACCTGAGGGGAGAATGTAGAGAGGATGGGGCCAAACTCTTCTCGATGGTGGCCAGTGACAGGACAAGGGTTAATAGGCAGAAGCTGAAATGCAGGAAGTTCCACCTCCATGTGAGGAAGAACTTCTTTCCTGTGAGGGTGACAGAGCCCTGGAACAGGCTGCCCAGAGAGGCTGTGGAGTCTCCTTCTCTGGAGATCTTCCAAACCCAGCTGGATGCCACCCTGTGCAACGTGCTCTGGGTGTCCCTGCTTGAGCAGGGCGGTTGGACTAGCTGATCTCTAGAGGTCCCTTCCAACCTCAACCATTCTGTGATTCCTGAACATTCATGTTCATTTTCCTCCTTTTTTTCTGAGAACATCACATCTGGCTGAGCTACTCTTTGCTGCTTTGTTCTTCCCTTAGCAGAAGTTTGGGCTTCATTGCAAAGGAACAGCTTTGCCACAGCTGTTCCTTTGGCATAGACAAATGTGAAACACTACATACCATGTTAGCAGACTCTAGGAGCTATTTACCCTGCACAAAAATGTATTAATTTGTTTCATATTTTACTAGTTAGTGAAGAAAGCAATCTTCACTATTAATTAATTAATAGTTAGTGAATCTTTAGATTGCAATCTGTACCATACAGGCAAGCATGTAACCTTAGTGAAGCATTGCATTTGGAGCATGTTTCTTTGCTAATACAATAGTAAAGATTTAAAATGAAAAATAATTGTCCTGAAATTTTGTATTTTTTTGTTTTCAAACAAAATCTCTGCCTCAGCCTTTATTTATGGCTTTTTCAGCCCACTCGTTTAAAAGAACTTCAGTAGAAAGCCTTAAAATGACACTTGGTCTTTATACCCTTTCTCCCTATTCAGCCACACAGGCTTTCTGCAAATCATTTTTCCCTGCTTCTGTATTTTCTTTCTCTGGCCACAGCACTGACAAATAGTCTAGAAAGAAATCTAAATTTTATGCTGGGATCATTCATCAGAGGAATTATGTTATAGACAGGAAGAAAGAAATATTGTCAGCAAGATTGGAAAAGAAGTGGATGTGTTAGATTTGGCATCTTTTTCTCTTATAGTGCAAAGGAAGTTTTACTCTCCCTGACCTAATATATGTGTTCTTTAGCAGTTACCTGAAAAAACAGGCCTTTTTAGAAAACAGTCTCAGGTGATTAGCAACTTCTACTGTATGATACATGCCAACATGACCCACATGTTAGCTTTTTGGGGCTAAACATCCAAACAAAGCTGGTATTTCACAGGTGCCAAATTGAATACAGAATGGCAAAGAAGCCAGTCTACTGCTGTTATAACTATATATTAACAACCATATGCAATTAATAATCTCTTTAATAATCTCTCATATGTGTGCATAATCATGTGCAAACAAGTCTGGTTTGTTACATACACAGGAGTTACTGAAAGAAAAAATGTTTGCACAGTAGAATAGGGGGTTCTGTTTCCTCTCCTGAGCCTTACACTCTATTAAATGAATTTAACATTTGTTACAGTTTGTTAACTATGTGAATCTGAAACTTCTTTAACCTTTGTTTGTTGTTCTGTTCTGTTGTTATTGTTTCTGCCATTGCCTCCAGCCAATTTTTTAAAAGTTGGTTAATAGGAACTTCTATTCAGAAAGCCTACTGAAAGAACACGAACAATTAAGTCTTTTTCATGACATTACAAAGCAAACATTACAAGTACTGTTGGCCCTCACTATATGTACGGTAACAAAGCTGGAAGCTTAGGTAAAGCAGAATGACATCACTGAGACAGAAAGCAATGAGGGATAAGTAAAACAGACATGTTCCCAAAGGCCGATTAGCCATTAAAAGGGCTTGAGAAAATATGACGAGGAAGAAATGCTGATCAGTCAGGTTTATGCTTTCAGCTTCTTTTCATCAACTCTTCTAAGGGAAAGAAAAATAAAAGAGTTACTGAAGGAGGAGGGGCTGCATTCAATCTAATCCTAATTAAAAGTCATGAGTGACTGTTGACTGAGGCTTAATCATGGAAGAAGATATACAGAATAGATTGAGTCATTGTTTTAAGTGATTATAAACTACCATGGCCTTTAAGCATCAGGTTTAGTTTCCTTTTAGGAGCAATGAACAACAGTAGAAACATTTTACAACACTTGCACTTACTGCTCATGGTCCTATCTTTCATTCAGCAAGGCCTGAGTGAATACTTCAAAGGTGCTTTCATTTAGTAGAAACCATCAGAAAACAGACATCTGCTAAGAATCTTTTATAAAGAGTAAAGAAACCGTAAAGACTCTGCCTTAATTTTAATCAGGAAAGTGCCTCTGCTTCTGAATAGAATGACTCTATAGCTTTAGCTGTTTTTTTGGTTTGCCTTTTTTTTTTTTTTTTTTTTTTTTTTTTTTTTTTTTTTTTTTTTTTTTGAGTCTTTGCTGGTTTCCTTTCTTCAAGTATGGCCTACTCTCCCCAAGTGGATGTTTTTGGCAGCAGATTAACATGACCTGTACCAGGCTCTGAAAAAAGGCATAATTCTGAAATTCGGCATAAAATGAACTATCTATCTAAAATCATGATCAATGGTATTTTCAAGCAAGGTATACATACATTTTTCCTACAACTCAAAATTTGCATTTTGTAGTCTATTTTGTAATTGTCTGTTCTACTCTAGACAAAGCCTCCAGGAACCTTTATAGTTCATACATATGTTTGCAAGAAGTTTTGAAAAATGAAGCCACAGGTTAAGGTGGATAAGATGAGCTTGGAATAAACATCACAAGGAAGAGCATAAGGGGCAGATCTGAGAGACAAGCACTTCAGCCTTTTGGATCAATGAAAAGGGTGTGTTGAAAACGGGACTAAACTATCCTAAACCAAAAGGAAGAAAACAGCTTTTGGAAAATACTAACAAAAACATTAAAAGAAGATAAATTGAATCTCGGAAGTGAAAAGTTGGATTTATAATATCCAAAAAAAAATTAAACTCACTATCTAATAAAGCATAAAATTTATTGATTAACTCCTTAAGAATTAAGGGAATGCTTCCAATCATTCCAAAAGGAACCAAATAAAAAGAGAGAGAAAGAGACACCCAAGGCACTCAAAAGCTACAGTCTATCTCAACACACTGCTACACAAAGGTGCATGACACTGGCTTGGCAGCAAACCCAAGCACCTAGCTGCAGTCATCCAGCCTCTATGTTTTTAACTTGTGAACTTCATAGTCTCTGCATCTCAGATTAATGTGTATTGTGCACTTACACACACGTGCACATGTGCATTCTTTAAGAAAAGCCCCAAAGTTGTGGTTAAAAGGAGGTAACAGCAGAGCTCGCCTATATGGCCGTCGCAGGTGCGTGCAGCCATGTGGGGGGCAGTGGTACAGAGGGCCAATCCTAGCGCTGCCCAAGGTGCTGGAACACCCAGTGCTGAGTTCCACCACCCTCCTGAAATGATGAGCTGCCTAAGACAACATGACCTCCAACACACAGTTCTGCAAAGAACAACCAAAAGTTAAGGGTTGGCATGTTTAAGATCATGAAAATGATAAAATTTCTGGAACATCTTGGGTGGAAAGATTTCTTCAGCTCAAAAAATTTCTTCAGCTCAAGAAAAGGCTTTTGTAGACTTTTTTTTTCTTTTAATCAGACAAATAACTAGAGGAGGGTTAATTATGTTACCCATAAAACAGGGATTCCTACTACTCCTTCTCTCCTTAAAACACATAAGTCTGTGAGATAAGCAGAACAGTTGCCAAACAATGCTAAAAAGAGCTTTGCAATGTGAATCTAAGGTAACAGCTCCTGAAGAGCTACTATATTTAATACTTAGGAACAAAAATTTTTTGGGTAGAGGAGCGTATTATTGGAGTTAGTCTTGTGGAATTCAAAACTATTAATGACAGCTTATTTCTGATTCATCTGTCACTGCTAGGAAAATGAACATTAAATGAACTATTTCTGAAAAAAAAAAAAAAAATGATTACACTTCAATCCAGCACTAGATTTATTTCAGGAAGTAGCACATTTAAAGCAAATATTAACTAAATATCTGTAGGAGAAGATTAACATGTATAGACCACAAAGTCTCAGAGAAAAAAAAAAGTTTTATATAACAAAGTATATAACAAAGATAACAACTAGTACTGAAGACATGTCATCATCTCCTTACTGGTTTTGAACCATGACAGGGAAAGCTGTCCAGACAAACCAGCCTTTTACATTAAAATACTATAGAAGAGTACATAACCACCTGTGACAGAATTCCTATTTCAAAAACACAGATTATATATCCTTCAGAATAGTAATATTGTTTTTGAAGGAATATGAGAATTGGAACTTGATTTAAAAAACATATTGGACAACAAATAAAAAAATGTGATTAAGCAGATGATCATGAGAATATATTATTTATTTTAAACAGAAGAGTACCATAGAATAAAGCAAAAAATATTTCATGGACAATTTCTAGTCAAAATCCTTTCCTTGATGTGAAAAGGAGCAGGATTTTAAAAGCCATAGTCAGTGCTGTATCAGGCACTGACTGGTACTTACTTTGACAATATCTCTGAATAGTATCATAGCTCATTCTATAGGAAATGATTTTATGAATTAAATATTATGAGTGTTTATATTCCTGTCTCAATTATGATATCTTAGAATCAATGTGGTTAAAAAGTTTATTATATAATTAATAAAATAAATGTAATTAAATTAAATATAATTATATATAAACAGTTTAAAAGTAAATTTATAATTAAAAATATTATCTTTTATATATATTAAAAAATAAAATAACAGAGTATGTAGAAGTGACTAGACAGCTCCTCAAGTTGACATCCTGCCTACAGGAAGGAAGTAAAGATATTCTTCAAAAAGTATATTCTTAACTACCTGTGAAATTAAGATGTGAGGAACAGAATTTTGAAGAAGTAATAGAGGAATATATGTAGGTGCGTGTAAAAATACACACATACAAAGCTGATTGCACCTGTTCTACACTGAAATTGCCAGGACTCACTGTCATTCATAACTGGGCCATAACCACATGTGTCTGCCAAAATAGCTATAAGATGAGGTAAAGTCAGAGCAGAAGAATTTTCTCCTTGTTCTCTGTCTCTGATCTTACTTTTCCTTTACTCTCTTACCTTCTCTGTAGTAATGTTCAGCATGGAGCATTCTCAGCACAGGATGTGTAGCACTGGGTAGCACACAACTTCATAGTTTTGTCCTCCTAGGCTGTTAAAGAACAGCTCTAGATCTGGCAGCAAGAATTATGGTAGAAGTGCAGTCCCAGGCAAGGCCAGAGCACAGTTCACACAGAGTCTCTTTTGAGGGGATTTAGCTGAGCAGTTCTAGCAAGGCTCCAAGGATGCGCAATATAATGTTCTTTCAAAGTTTATAGCTCAGACTACATTAAGTGATTTCACACAGAAAGAAATAGTTCCTATAAAAAGACTTCTACCTCACCAATTTATCCTCTGCCAATAGGTTCTTGGGCTGCAGAAAACCTTCATGAATGCTCTAGGAAAAAAAAAAGTCATTTTCAAAACTTGGCTCTCTGCCTAGCTGCTCTCTTGTTCTCTTCAGCTTTCCGCTCTAGAAACTTCTCCTAGTTGCCTTTAGCAATTTTCTTTTCCTTCATCCAACCTAGAAGACAGAGGACAAATCTGGCACAAAAAGAGGCTTTTGCCTGCTGCCTAGTCAAGGCTTTTCAACAGAATAAAACTCACAATCCACACTAAAAAGAACTGCAAAGAAATTAGATACTACCCACCTGCCTATTGCAAAATTAATTTTTTTTTTCTTGCTTCCTCATCTCTATGTTGTTGAAGCAATGCTATCATCTGGTATATCTAAGATAATGCAGGAATTTACACTTGTGTAGAGAATTCTATGTATTTTAATATAGAAGTGATATATTCTTACACTGTTGTTTTAAACCTGTAAGTGACTTGACTCAAGTCAACAAATAAAAAATAAATAAATCTGCAGTGCCCACAGTATTATCACAACTGATAGGGAAAAGCCTTCCTAGGGAAGGCAACTTTCATAAAGTAAAGGAAAACTTTAACTTATATTATTGAGATACAGTGACAAGGTCTAAAAGGATCCTATATCTGTACCAAAAACCTGTACCTAAAACCTAAAATCTTTGCAGAGAAACAGTTTGGCTTTGGCCTCAAGTGCTATCAGTACTTTACTTTCACCACTACTAAACATAGTCTACAGCTCTTACCACACTGTCATTATTCTAGTCTCCCTCTCATTCCCACCTCCCCCAAAATACCCCTTAATGTGTTTGCATCCTTATATGCATTTTCTATTGCAAATGAAGCTCAATCTCTCTTTGCTTGATGCAAAAGGGTATGTAACTGATATTTCTCTTTTGGGTAAAAGTATCCTTTTAATTCACGAGATAACCTTTTGAAAAAAATAACATTAAAAAAGCAAAATAGGGGATCTCAAATCATTACTTCACACGTTGGATTTCCTTTAGGAGTGATTCACTAAGGAACCAAAGCCAATATGGCAACAAGCCATGTGCTGTTCTGGGAAAAACGTGTGAAAAGTAGCCATAACCGGTTTATGAAAATTGCACTGTAACAAAATAGGTATTTTCCCAGCCATTTCCTCAGTTATTTAATAAGAAGCATCTAGACAGCACGAATGATGATAATGATGAGAGAATAACATTTATTTAAAGCTACAATATGAACTACTCATACAACTATGAGCCAAGGCTACTACCAAAAGTGACATATTAATTGGCCCTACACATAGCTGAATCTTGTATTTCATATGAGTAAATTGCAAGTGAAGTATACTTTTATGCAAAAAAGCAGCACAGGCAAAATTGCACATACCACGCTTTTAACCTGTTCTTTTATGAAAAGTATGTTTTGAAAAAGATGCTTCAGCTTGTAGGCAACTTCTGAGGAATATTTTTTAAAAGTTTCCTTCCATTTTAGTCCTTCTAGAGTAATGCTACATCCAGGAAAAATATAATCAGAGTGATGAATTTTTGATTTTTTTTTTCCAGTGCACATTATTTCAGGAGAACACAGAGTGAAAATGTTCCTCAAGTTTGTTTCATTTCTCCAAAGACCACTACCCAAAGACCCTATTAAGGGAACCTCCTTAGCAAAAAGGTTCTTTCTGAGGTTCTTTCATGCATGACATTTTTTTCTGTGTGTTACTAAAACTTTTTAAAATCCTCAATCTAGTTACTCACCTGAATCTTTCCACAATATGCTGACCTCTTGCCATCTTTACACCTTAACGACCTGTTAGCAGCACGTTAGCTCCCTCCAACTTCTCACAGTGATGTCCTCAGAAGTTCCCAAAGAGAATTCAGCATTAGTTGCAGCCTCCCTTCACCTGACCAAAACTGTGCATGGACATCACTAAATGACTCTGATACTGTTTTTCTTGGAGGGATTTCCTGAGCACAAGAGGCTGGTCAAGCATTATAATCACCCATATTTTAAAATTTCTTTTAAGACTTCAGTTAAAATAGAAAACTTTGTAGTATTTGGCTACTAAACAGATTCTGGGGTTAGGTCACAGGCCACTGCTGACTCAGGGCACGTATTACCTGGTTCTAAAGAGCTATACACAATCCAGTAATTGAACTAGTTATATTTTAAAGTTTTTGCAACATTCTGGGCAACCAAATATCCATGCAATTGTTGTAAGTTGGTAGGAGAAATTAAATACTGTATTTAATGACCTGTCATTTCCTGCCATGGTTTACATTCATGTGTGGGGAGGATTTTTTTTTTTTTTTTTTTTTTTTTTTTAAGAGTTTCATTAATTAGGATTAACCAGATAAGATTCAGTATCTCTCTGATTCTGGCTGACTTGTTGGGAACAACTGATTGTTGGGAACTTGTTGGGAACAACAACTATTCCCAACAATTGCTAACAATTTGTGTCAACATTTTAACGCATTTTAACAATGACATAATGTCAAATGTGATAATGTCTCATTGTGCGGTTCAGTAATGGCTACTTGCAACGCACAAACAATTCCATGTGGCAGATTTAGCTCTGAAAACATAAGGGTGATTACAGAAGCAGGTGTGTGTGTCTAACACTTCGTGCGAAAGAAAACACGCTATCTGGTTGGATTGGTTGTATTTCTTTGTGTGTTGTCTGTTCACATGACCTACTCCCCAAAATAGATCCCTTCTTTTCACAGGAGTTATACAAGAGTATAAGTATAATTTAGTATAACTAAAATCTATTAGTACTAAATAAATTTACTATTTAGTACTAGTAAATCCAGAAGATGTAACAACAGCTGGGAAGAGTTTTGACTTCTCTAACATCTAAATTTATTTGGTGGGAATCTATCTGTTGTGACACACTTAAAAAGAAAAATTTTAAATGAGCTCTTAGAAAAAAAAAATAGAATTTGCTCATGACACAATTCAGGTGCTAAAAGATAGACAGATAAAGAAAGGCGAACTAACAATAATGTACCTCCCATAGTGGTTATAGTACATTCACCTGAATTTCTCTTTTAAAGGCTTACCATCAGCATTTCAGTCTTATTTTCATTAGATTAGATAATTAAAGATTAGCCAGTGACAGCACCACCACTAAAGATTAGTCAGTGACTAATCTTTAATTGACTTCAGATGCAAACAAGGTTGAGCCTACAGTGAAAACATTCATTTAGGAGGAAATAAAGTGAAATGAAAAATCTGTTTCTAGAGACCATCTCCAACCAATGAAATCCTTTCCTCTTAATGGATACAGATGTTGTTTTTAAAAAAAGACATATGGTCATATCAAACAAACCTTCTAAAAATAGTGTGAAAGGGCAAAAGAAACAGGAGTGCATGACCATGACGTACTTGTAATATTTGTTCTCTTGTATTATTTTCCTCTTTATAGAGAGGATTCTAAGAAATAGAATAATGTTTGCTGTAAATTCTTTGCAAGTGGCATGTACTATCTACAGTCACACATAATTTTGTCATCTACAGCTGCAATTCTAAGGAAAAGGCAACAGACACCCAAACACATACAGCCTTGGAAACAACACCAACTAAGAGCAGCTGTTTCATAAAAAACAGCAATTATTTCCTGCCATGCTCACTTCAAAAACTTAGCTAGCTGCTCACTTCAAGAGGAAACACACCTAAACCATTTGCTGCTTCCCACACCCTTCAGTGCTCCACTCCACCATAAGCACCAAGCGTTTCGCTAAGTGTCAGCCTCCCAACATGAGCTTTTGCTCCTTCCTATAAAGGAGGCCTCATGTGACTTATGTATTTGTAATCAGTGGATATGTAAATGAAAAGGCTGCAATTAGACACAAGCCTGAGCCACATCATTTGGATACAGATTCCCCTTTACTCAGGGGATGAGTAAGAAGTGGATCCAAGACTTAGGTTTTGGCTTATGCTGGGGCTAATGATAACATTCAGACTGGAGCTGAGTTTCCTCATAGCTCAGGTGTCATGACATTCAGGAATTTGGTTTGGCAGGAAATGCAAAGTAGGACAGCCCAGAACATAACAGTGATGGTCTATCAAATCCACATCACTTACCTCCCTCTGCTGTAACAAACAGCTCACAAGTCATTACAAATTCCTTTTAAGAGTGCCTTAAAGCAATGAGGTACACCTGATTTTCCTTCATTTCAGGTTATTCCTCTCATAGTCAAGCTGCCACAAAAACTAAACAAAACAAAACCAAAAAACAAAAGAGAGAGACAGAGTCTTGGAGTGAAAGGTTGTGGGTCCCACTTGTGTGGGTCTTTCTAGAGCAACCTTGCATGCCTGGGGAGTTTTGAGGTAAACAATAGTTGTGTGAGCACAAGCATAGATGAAGGCTGATTTTCAGAAAAGAAATCTGTTGAATGACTTTTTAACAGCACTGTGAAAAGTGTGACCTCACCCTTGTTATACATCAAAGGATCCGTGTGAGAAAGAAGTGTTGTAATGTCCCATCCACATGAAAAGCTGTGCCCTGTGGGTCTTCTGATGTCTAATAAGGGGGGAGCTTCTGCTAGAGCCTTTCCTTCAGAAGAGAAACTGTTTTCTTCTTTCACAAATTTTTAAGGAATATAATATCTCTTTTTTTCGGTACAGGGAGGAGAGTATAGGAAGAAAAGGCTAAGAAACATATCACGCAAGTCTTTAGGAAACCAAACGCAATACAGAGGCCTGCATGGAGATTCCTCCAGAGTTAGATGGCCATGGAGAATGAGTGCTCAGGATATTAAATTTAGGCTTTAATTAATACTGACATAGTAAAAATAATGACTTTAATAAATATAAATTTAGAAAATTTAAATGCATCCCAAGTCCTCCTTTAGCTATGTCTATTTTGAATCTGACCCTTAACAACTCAATTCCAGATGTATTTTCAAGTATAGGAGCTTGGGATTTTTGTTTAGAGACACATTTTTGTCAAAAATTTCAGCAGTGAAAACTTGTGTTACAGTCACTAAATGTGACACTATTAGATCATTTGATTCCTAACAGACATAGGAATTCCTTTATTAGTGATGGATAGATGTACCAAAAATAAGGGGACTATAGAAACAAAAACAACAACAAAAATCACCATAGAAAAGGAGAGCTGGCTTCCATTTAAATCTCTGAAGGAAAACACACTTGAAATCCCTAGATGCTGCCAAAAAAGTCATTATAGGAAAGAACAAAATAAACATTGGATGTCATCTCAATATTTTTGAAATTTTTGACAAAAATAGATCACAGTCTTCTCAACGAACTCTGTAACAAAATTATTTTACTGCTTCTGTTCAGAGAAATTGGCCTATATTTTTATTTCATGCAACTACATGTTTACAACATATCCATCATCAAAGTCAGACATTTTTAAGTCTTTGGAACTTCTTATCAGATGAGTCAATAGATACTTGACCCAAACTTGTTCATATTTAGCCCAAAAAGATGATCTATTTTCACTCAGACCAGTTCAGTTTTAATCTAAATGAAGGCATGCTTAACATCCTAAACATTTCAGGAGTATCACACACATTCTTCTAAACAAAGAATGGTACTTGACCACTTTTATAGTTCAATATCTTATCTGCTAAGGTCGCAGAAATAATAAAAGAAATCTTGTTCTCTTAAAAAAATAATTTACATGCACTTTTAGGGAAGGTTCTTTCATCATTTTGTAAATTAA
Source organism: Nothocercus julius (assembly GCA_013398735.1). Lineage (NCBI taxonomy): Eukaryota > Metazoa > Chordata > Aves > Tinamiformes > Tinamidae > Nothocercus > Nothocercus julius. The sequence goes on from VZSV01000076.1 coordinate 3,364,434, forward strand.
GTAAGGTAAATATTTTTATTTATTAGTGGTAAATCATTCATATAAGGGAAATTGCTACTCTTATGTCAATATTCTGAGACCAAAGATATCTATATTCTAAAACAGTATGCTGTTCACTTCATAGGTGAAGCTGAGACTGAAGTTCACATTCCTTAAAATCATATCTATTCTTTAGCATAGGTATCAACTATTGGAACCCAAAATAATACCTTTTTTTTTTTATTTTCACTATACAGCAAAAGGCAATATTTCAATCAGTGATGTAAGACAGCCGGGATCTTCTTTTAGCAATTATTTTTCTTTTTTGTTACCAAAGTGTTTTTTTTACCTAATTCAAGGGAAGCAACAAATTAAATGTGATATAGACTGACTGGGACTTTGACAAGTAGAAGACTGAAAGCAGATTTTGTGCATCAAAATGTCTAAATTTTCAGATAATATATAATAATAGCTTATTCTACACTGAGGCTCATATATATATGTCACATATAAGTTATAGAAGTTATGTCACATATTACATTTTAACACTGTCAAACTGTGATTCATTTTATAGCATTCTCATTCAGAATCCATCAGTAATACTAGAGAATAAGTAAAAAGAGACTAAGTAGTAACTTGCAGTAAGTCTCAGCCCCAAATTTTAGTCCAGATTCCTCATTCTCCCCCTTATTTGCCTTTCTCCATTGCAGAAACATAGCCATAAGTGGCTGCAGAAATCCCCAAAACAAAAGGTATTTTACATACAGTAACTTGCAGGATGTAATTAAAATATAAGGAACTTCATAGTTTGGCTTCTCTGTTCTTAATGGAGAGCACAAACAACTTGATTCTACCCAAAAGTACAAGTGCATCCCTTATATCTGTCCCCTCGTAAAGGATTTGCCCAGACATTTGACAAAATCTGCATGTCTGCAATAAACGTCTTCTGGGGACTGCAATTCATCAAATAATTACTCTGTGGGAAACAAGCACAGCTCCCATGACATAGTAGACATTTCAGTAGACTCTTCTACAGTATCTAAATAGAAAAAATAGTAATAATAAAAAAATCTTATTGCACGTACAGGACAAAATGAATCAAATATGCAGCTTTTCCTGCCTCGGTTTTGTAAAAACTAAAGCATCCTAATCCCCCACAAGTTTCACAATCATTCCATTAAATTTCACAATGGAGTAAGAATAAATTGACTCTTCTTGCAAATTACCATCAGACACTGCCCTATGTGCACAACTGAATACACTGGCTTGAATTGCACAGACCTTTCCTTTCCACTCAAGACTATTAAGCATCTAAAAGTATTTCTACGCTAAGCAAACTCAATGAACAAAATCTACACACAGGTTTTCACATCCAAATCCATGACCATAGACCTGAAGTAAAATCACTTCAGACAACTCAATAAAGGCAAAAACAGTTCTGTAAATCAAACTTACTGGACAGAAAATAAACTTTTTGCTGGTGACCTAATCTAGTTTAGCTGTAGAGGGATCAGAGCTGCTCTCTACTGCCTGCCTAAGACACTCAGTGCTGTCACTCATGTCTTCATCCTATCTCATTAAAAACAAAAACAAGACAAAACAAGCTCCGATGTCCATAAAAAAGGTGTAGTGATCTGCAAGCTAAGTAGGTCAAGACCTTATGGCAGCTTCTGGCAGTTCAAATAAAGAAACAAGTGGCACATGTTTCTTCTGGGAAGAAAGGAAGGAGGGAAAAGGCTGAGTGGTGGGGTCCACATTGCTCATTTCCCCCACAAGCACCACATTAACAGCTTTCTGTGAATGAAAGCACATTTTTGCACTAAAGGCGCTTGATGGTCTTGAAAGGGCTATAATTGCATCCACGGCGTTTTTGGTTCCTGGTATTGATTTCCCAAGGAACTAAATATATATATATATATATAAAAGGCAAACATAACCACCTTTTGGTGTGACAGCACAGAGGGACGAACTCTCTAAAACAAAAAAATTGGCTGTACGCATTAGCATACAGCTTAAGCAATTAGTTCACATGTAGACAGTCTGCTCTGGAAATTTGATTTATGGGACAAGTCCTGTCTTTATTGAGTTGTCTGAAGTGGTTTTACTTCAGGCCAAGAATTACGGATTGGGGTGAGAAAAAGGGAGTTTCTGAGAGAGGTTCACTTCCTGGCTTACTTCATAGGGTATTATGAGTAAACATAAACAAGGGCTGTGCTGTTTCAACTTCCAAAGTGTAGCCCAGACAAGAATTTTATTACCTATGCAGCAGTCACAGTTGAACAAAACACACATTTTCATCAGCCTGGAAAAAAAAATATCTCAATTTCAATCATTCCCAAAGGACAGGACGCTTGCATTAGTCTCATTTCTGTTTAATACAATAAGACTAGGTAAAATCCTTACTTTGCTCAGTCAGTCTTGTCTTCTCTTGTCCTTTACTTACTCTTTTTACAGAACTATATACCAAGCAGTTGAACTCTCTTCTGTTTTTTGTTTTTTTTTTTCTACCTCACAGCACATTTTCAAACTGTCCCATATAAACCTGGATTAAGAGGCCATGGGGACAAAGGCTTGTGAGCAGCTGCAATTCTTCCCCAAGCAGTTTCATTATGCTGGTGGCAACATTGTTGTATGTGCAATGCACTACACAGACGCTAAGAAATGCATCATTGATGGGTATTCCACCGTGTGGTGAAGGATCCACTATGGCCTCCCATATACCTTTACAGAAGCATCTCTGCAGCAGCATGCTTGATGCCAGGGGCAGTAGCAGAAATAAAACAGTTTCCATCGTTACTTCTACCACAAAGGCTTCCTATAGTAGCCCCTGAACAGAGCACAAGAAATAATTTGTTAAGGGGACTTTCCCTCTTTCTGCATGCATGTTTTGGTCTGTGCAGACCTCACAACAGTTCTCACAGCAGGTGTTTAATACCAGCAAATTCTCCAGCATAGGTCAGAAACTTTTGACTCTTGCTGTCCTGAAGTGCTGTACTTCTCAGAAAGACTCAGCAAGACTGTATTAAACATTAATAGAGGAAATAAAGTTTTCTAGATGGAAAAATATCTTTTGCTAATAGATTATATTTTTTCACATTATACTGACACACATTGGTATCAGTAGTAGAAATGTTCTTTCTGATATAGATTTCTAATGGAGACTTTGAGTCTGCGTGCTGTATTGATTGTACAGAACTTTTCCAAGAGTCATTCCAAGCTCTTTAAGGAGCATTTTATTTGGGATGTGTGCTCACCTCTTAAAAGTTGATACGTGTTTTACTTCATTCCAGTATATTTGTTTCATTAATATTAAACTACCTAAGAGAGATCAAGTCACTTCTTGCTTTAAAGTAATCACTATCCATATTCAGAATGCAAGCAAAATAGGCTTTTCTAAACTTTCTAGACTTATTTTCTTCTTTTCTAAACTTTCTAGAAAAGATTAGTTATAATTTCTGCATGGTCTTGTCTTGCAAAAACATTAAGAAATATTTTCTTTTATGGGGAAAACACCCAGGACTCTTAAAAAGAAGATACTTTGTGTATATGCATACGATGACATTAGAGCTGTGCAATATATGAAAAAATATAAATATATAAATCTCATTTGGATATATTTAAAATATGTATCCAAATCTCCCTTCAGTCTGTATTCTGAGACTCAACAGAAAAGAAGAAATAATGCTGCTTTTGCCCCAAACTGGTCTAAAGGTGGCTAATGAACAGACAAATTCCTTCCAGAGCCAGAGCTCTCCAATAGAGCAGTAACAGCTGAGCAATGGCTTTAGGCCACTCAACCTCACTTGCATTCCAGCTCACAGTTGTGCAAACCCCAGAAGTTTTACTTGCCAGAGGTTCATTAAAATGTTTTGTTGTTGTTGTTGTTTTGTTTTGTTTTCTGGTTTCATTTGCTGTTTATATAAACTCATATGACTTTTGCTTTGTACGAATCTCAAAACTCAAAACTATCCTTTGCTGAATCCATTGGATTTCACCTAAATGGGGAATCATATACATATGATATCATACAGCTTGTATAGCTTTCAGCTCAAGACAAGGCAAAAGAATCCTGAAAATCTGTTTTAAGAGGCAATATAGTTGATTCCTTTGCAAACCTGAATATATTTGAATTTTCCCCAAGCAAGTATATTACTGCTGGTGGTTGATGTCCATCAGTTAGAAGCACAAGAGAATAGATTATTACTTCCCTCAAAACACAGGATCATTTATTGTGCTAAAGCCCTGAAGAAGGCAATTTTAGAAATAACTCCTTCCAATTACTAAAAGGTCTACTTAGAAACAACCTTGGCATGACAGCATTATTTTTTTTCAAATAACCAAGAGACAAGGAATTCTCTTCACACTCTGCACCACCAGAGTTTATACTATGTGCTTGAGTTATACAGGAATAAAGTAAAGAATTTATGAAGATACACTTACTGAAAGGATTTGCATGCTTTACCTTCCTGTCTAAATTTGCAAACCAAACCAGAGCAAAACTTTTCTGATCTGCTCTTCAGTACAAAAAAATCCATATTTTAGATTTTTTTTCATAAGACTGAAAAAAGCCTAATACTGGGCATTTTTTTTAACCTCTCTAGTATTATGGCTTTGACAACTGTAAAAGAGACAAAAATTTGGGGAAGATTTCTCAGTATCTGAGGTAGAAGCCAAGCTTTGTATACATCAGCCAGGAAGAATAACCGTCCTTTCATATGTTTTTATGTAAGATCTAACACAATAAATTCAGTCCAAGACAGCTTGAAGTTAATATACAAACACACATCTTAGTTAGAGCAGAGATCTAACTCACATGACTCAAGGACCTTCTACTTGGATATCCTCCAAGATAGTGATGAGTAAGCCTTTCTAACCCCTTGTGACCCGACTGTTACTGCACTGTATTCCAAATACCACAATGAGTAAGTCCTTACTGTAAATTAAGTTCAGGATTTGGCCCATAAACCCTAACGACCCTCTCCTATCGCGTCCACAGTGATATGTGGACCTTGGCTGCCATCAACTCCCCCTTATGCTTAGGGGTTGCTTAGGGGTTCAAGGAGCAGACATCATCTCCCCCTTATGCTTAGGGTATGCTTAGGGGTTCAAGGAGCAGACATCACCTGACCCTCTTCCTCATTGGAGCCTGTGCTTGCAGCCTCAAAACTCACAAAGTCAGCTCATAAAGTCAAGGGAGCCCACCAGTTCTCCTCTGGCCTTACAGTCACAACTTGGGGCTGTCATAGTTTTAAAAAAGATAAATCCCCCATCAAATCTGGGCTTCAATTAATAAGAGGAATGTACCCAACCTTACTGGGTGCAGGTGGTGGTCAAGTTAGCCCAGAGCTTCCCAGCATGAGAGGAAGGTGATGAATGGTTGTGAAGGCAGGAGGACATAGGGGAGAAAACTATGAACGCTAAACTCATGTGCAGTACATGAAAATGAATGGAGAAAAAAGTCAATGAGTGCTGAGCAAACATGCAGACCGAAGACAGACAAAGAAATGCAATCCTGGGGAGACATACTGTGAACAAAAATGAATGGAGATGACAAATGGTGAGTAGACACGTGGCATGCAGTGGCACATTAAGGAAGCCTCTGAATGCCATGTTGACTGTCAGAAGCAGAAGGGAAAAGAAAAAAAAAATCGGACTGAGCAGATATGTCAAGAATGAAGACAAATAATGGAATCTGCTGAAAAGAGAGTGCGGCAGAGTGTGGGGAATTGGGACAATGAGGCCATGGTGATCCACTCCCAACCTTTGTTTGAAACAAACAGCTTTTCAGAGTAAAAGAAACAGAGCTGAATTCCCCCCAAAATTAACTTTCTAATTACTACCAAACACATAGGAAGCCAAAAGAAAAATCAGTTTTGTTTTGCTGCTTTTCCATCTATTTATTTACAGAATCTGGAGTGTTCATAAAAGTAATTTGAACAATGTAAAGATTCCTGTGAATTAAGTTGTGTAATTTAGAAAGTTTTTGCGAATACCATCTCAATGTTATTATTGTTTGCACACGTAAAGAGAGATGCTAGCTTTATCTCTACCCCAAGAAAAATAATAATCACAATAAAAGGATGTGTCACGCTGAAGAATCCCCCTGTGTCCCAAGCAGCAATTATTTTACCAAGTCTCTTTATAGAGTATCTCTATCTAAACTTCAAGCTACTTTGCAAGGCTTTTTTTTTTTTTTCAAAGTAATGATTAAACAAAATAACAAGGACATTTTTCAAGGCATTTTTTTCATGAATTTTATTTTTCATTTCACCTACATTCACCATGCAAGAAGGCAGACTATGTTTAACTTGAAGAACTGCTGATGCATTAATAAATAAAAACTGGATTTTCAACTCAGAAGAAATTGCAGACTTCATACTTAGCTAAAAGATAGCTCTTTGTTCAAAGTAATGCTGTGGTTTAAGAAAGCTAATTTAATAAAAGATGAATTTTCTGTAGAAAACAGACATTTCCTTATACATTAAATAGATTAAATATGGACGGGAATAAGAAATTGGAATAAACAAGAACATAATAATGCTATGAGAGGATGCTTATAGACCAATATGGCACACTTTAGAAGTACTGTGATATAGAAACACGTAAGCACATGTATTTATTTATAATTTATACAAGTAAAATTGCCTTAGAAGTGGGAAAACTGAAAGAAAAAAATACTAGCCTAGTTGTTCACGATCTAGTTACATTGTTAGTGTTCCCATTCCAGCAGTTATATCAGGTTTAATCATTATGACCCTCACATTTTTTTTTTCCACCTCCACTTCCAAGTCTATGAACAAGCTATAATATTTTTTCATATAAACTTACACAACTCAAGCTAGTGTATCACCTCTAAAGCCAAGGACTTGCCTTACTTCTGAGCAGCACTGCTCTCCATTCAGAGCAGCTTGCAAACACTGTAGCTCTTCTGTTTTGGCATCAGAATGGAATTATTAAGGACTTTCATTGTCTTGAGATCAACAGGTGCAGAACGTCTCTAGGACATGAATGCTGTAGTTATCAGTCTAGCAATCAATGGGCTTATGTTATAGCATTCATATTAAAATGCTAATTGACATTAATGCCTTCCACTAATGCATTCAATTCAATTGTGTTCTTTTAGTTCTGTAAATGTGATATGTGAGACTGGCCCATTAATTTCAATAGAACACAGAGCTATATCATCCACAGGAGCACTGCAGCAGTTAAACAAAGCCTTATAATCTCATTAGGTTTTGCTTGCAATATCATCTGCCTCCATTTATGAAATTGCTCTGGACTCCAAAGAATATATTCTGACACATGAACACATTTATTTAATACATTTAAACCTTACAGTAATTCACAGCCACAGTGAAGATTCACTGTCACCTTTATTTATGTTAGCCCTAAGACTATATGACAGCAAGTCTTAGTGGTACTTTGGAAATACTTCTTTTTGCTAGCAAAGTTTCCTATTGTCACAAATTCTTGGACAACAAAACCTTTTTTAGAGTTATCCAACAGAAGTCAAACTCTAGTGTTCAAATCTAGCTTACAGAGTTTAAAATGCTTGGAGAATAAACTTTATTTCAGATCCAACTCTGATGAAAATAATTAGTTTCATTCTACCGTCATACTAGATTTAACAGAATGTTTCTACTTATAACTCCTATTTAAGTTCTGAAGTTGCCATTGAGACAGGAGTTAAGAGGTGAAATACATTATTGATTCTGTCATTTAATTTTGCTGGAAAGATTATGAGATTTTGGTACTTTAAATTTACTTTAGAAATTCTGCTTATCCCTGGGCTCTGTGGTTAATATTTCAAACCCACTGATAATCCACCTATGAATCTGTCAGGTACCACTTTCTGATTTGTTTCTTCGCAACCCTCTCTCCAATCCCCACCAACAGTGATAGCCCTTCCCTTTCATATCCAACATTCCTCAAATCCAAAGCATCTGCAAAAAAATATGATGTCTTATTTGGGCAGCTGCTTGCTTTAGATCTTAAATAATCTTGAGGCGTCCCCTGAGTACAAGCTCCAGACTGCTTTGTAAGCTCTTGGCCTTGGGAAAACCCTTCTGTGAACAATTCAGAAGCAGCTGCCATTCTAGTATAACCTTGCTAAGACTCCAAATTATGTCTTCTAGGATATCAGCATGGCAGGCAAGCTAGAGCAGTTCAGGAGAGGAGTGCAGGTGACCTAATGAATATAAAAGTTTACAAGAATTTGATTTCAGCATTTAGTGTTGTTTTTATTTTTCTTAACTCTCACATGACAGTTGATTAATGTCTAGCAGAGATAGATTTCATGTATCAAAATTCTGCTCATAGCAAATTCTTACCTTATTGTTATTAAGTGTGCCCTTTTTGTTATAGAAAAATTAGCACTAAAGTATTCTGATTTACATTCATTTAAGAATGGTATGTCTTCCTTCAACTGAATCTCCTGGTCCACACTTTTGGAAGCTGTATAACTACATCCTAACTTTATCTGTAATGGAAGACCTATTCATTAAAGCAGACCCAAATCTAGATCCCAAGAGCATCTATACCCATACAAACAGCATAAGTGCTAAATCAGCTTTACGGTCAGGCTAAACCAACATCATCTCCGTCTAGCCTAATAAATGAGAGGTACATTAGTTCAGGAATAACATATTCAATTTATTCTTTAGAAAACATCGGCCTACAACATTGTGTGCTTCTACTATCTGCATTGATAATTTTTCTATAAACAAATGATAGCATTTTCACAAGTAAAAACTTGTGTGCTTTTGAGCTGAATGGGGAAACAGCATATTTGAATGCAATCACTGAATGCAAATATCTGAATGCAATCATTTGTGTACACTTCAATGGAAGCTCATGAGAGCTGAGTTTTGTCTCTAATCCTTGGTTTAGCTACCAAGTCATATGTAAATAGAAAAAGAAAGGTTTTCAATACAGTCAAGCTAATCCAATATGCTCAGGGCTGATCTAAATGCTTTAGTATGTATTTTGTAGCCACCATTGAAGCAAAGTGGGAGCAGCAAAGTGGAAGTCGTGTTCAAAGAATGGCTTATGAAACAGAACTTCCCATTTCAAAGGATGTTGCTTTAAGTTACAGACTGCATACGGTAATGTTACTCATGCTATCCGTGAGGCATACTTGCTAAGGATGCTGAATGTGGTATAGTTGAAAAAGAAGCCCATTTTTTTCCATGAGCAAAGACATAGCTACATACAGAATGTTCAGATCTTCTCAGAGGAAGGTAGCTAAGAAAAGAAATTTTGTCAGAAATGTTATTGCATATGTTGCTTATTGTCTCTGCCTGTCTTCTTTCTCAGTTATAGTTCCTTAGCATCACTGGTTTTGCTAGGGAAAAAAAAAAAGAAAAAAATAAGAAAAGCCATTTGAGTATGAGTACAGAAAATTGAGATTGTTTTTGCAACCAAAATTAAGATGTTGAATACGTTATTGCACATGTTGACATAAGAGTTACAGGAAGTCCAACAAGTGATTCAGGGTAGTTTCTTTAGTCATTTGCAGTGATACTCAGTGTGATGCAACAGGAAAAATTTTGCCAGAAGTAAAAAAGAATATCTACAGTGCAAAAGCAACGTACACAGCATCTCTAGTGTCTAAAAGATTCTCACAGAGATGTTTTCTTTCTTTTCCTTTTAGAAATCACTAAATTATATGACAAAAAAGTACCTAGTCCTGAATATAGCTGAATACACAGTGAGAAAATGAGTATACACAAATTGCATCAAGACAGTATATAAAATCAGACTTTTCTTCCTGCTCCGTAATGACTAATTCAGAAAAAAAACAAAATTGATAAACATTCCCACTGTATCTCTCGGGAACTGAAGCTGAAAAGGAATTCACCTCTCCTAAGAACAGCCCTAGCAACACACACAATGGTTTCTATCTTACAATATATAGCATGCAGCTTATTACACTTTTGTAGAGATTTACTGAAACTATTTTGTCAGTTTATAACACCAAAAAAAGTGTATGGTATAACAATTATAGTTCATTTCAGCATTCCCTTCCCCCAAATGCTGGTCAAAGCACAAACACGTGCCCCTCTATTCTCGCTCTTATGTGTATGATATGTATATCATTATCATGATGATCATTATCATTGATACATATGTGTATATCAATTAACAAAGGGAATGTTTTTACCACTGATTGCCTAGTTTCATTTATTTGCTAGACAGTTAAGCAAAAAAATGAGCAGTTTTTCTCAGCAAGAAGCTCCTATTCCTCAAATGATCTAAATTCTGTATTTTCTGGAAAATGAATTCTTAATGATGTTGAAGTTTTAATGATAACTCTCTCACAATTGCTATTAGCAAACACACAAGGAAAAGAACACATAATATTGTGCAGTGAGAAATGCACAGTGTGAGAATAATTTTTTATTCAGTCCTAATTTAGAAGCTAAAGTTCAGACAAAATGTGATGGACTTTCCATCCCCCACATTCCTCCTCAACCCCTCCTTCCCATACACAGTCTTCTTCCTATTCTTCACAGTTTCAATAGCAGTTTCAATAGATGTCTTGAGAGAGCCAAGAATAATACACTGTTGTTGATCTGTACTCATAAGTCTCACTTAATGATTTTTTTTTCTTGTGCTTACTCAAGAAGTTGAAAACTCATGCTGCACTAGGGCCATCTATGGTATTCTTTGTTTGGGGATTTGAGAAGTCTTGCATACTCTGTCTTTGAGACTCAAATCCCCAATGAATTGGAGAAGTTTAGCTAGGGTACAAACTACCATAAAGTCATCTTTCATGAGAGACACATCCCTATCTTAAAAACTGCCTCAGAAACAGCGAAGAGCTTTTAGGCCTTGTTCCTGGAGAAGCCCAACAGTCTACTGCATACCTGCACACCAAACCTAGCAAGTTACTTAACACAGTCCCTGAAAGATGTTCCGGTATTTGTCTGTCAGAGCGATAGAAAGGCTCGCTCCAGAGCCTAGTGTTAAAATGTACACAGGAGAAATGATGTCACCCCTGTCACAGGCTTTGCCTGGGGCAATGAAAGAAGCTGTTATGTTTCTCATAGCTCAGCAGGTGTGAAGGCAGCACAAAGGACATTCACAGAGGAATTCCCTTACATGAAACTTAATCAGACTCATTCTGAGGGTTGCACACCACTGACTCCATGGCCTGAGAAACAAAGGGAGAACAAATGCTGATTCATTATATTTTGCTAAGACTCTCGAAGAAAAACATTTGGAGACACTATCAGTTCTTACTGTAACTTTCACTTCTCACTTGTCCCTTTTCTTTACCCTTCCGTTTGTTTCCACTTTCATTTCCTGATCCTTCCTTTTGTAAGGTCCTTAAAGTCCAACACATTTAAATATGTATTTATTTATTATTTCTGTCAATTGTGCATTCTTGTCTTCCTTTTAGTTTAGTTTAGCTTTTAGATAATCTTAAAGATAGAAAATTCAGATGAGGCTCCAGCACATGCCCAATGCCACAAATTCAGATTCAGATCCAGACCTTCATTTCTAACGAATATTTTGATTCTGGGTTTATCCCTAATTAAGAAATACAACTTGCTGCAACTAGCAAGCAGTGTAGTTTCTTTTTTTTTTTTTTTGCTTGGGTAAGTTAACCTTGCTAACCAGATCACGAGATAACACACACACACACACACACACACACACACACACACACAAAAGTTCATTTATTACAAAGCCTTGGTCAGGGTATGAGATAGCCAGTATAATTTTATTTGCAACTCTCCTTCTTATAGTTCTCCTAGATTGCAAGTACAACCTTTTACATAGCAAGTAGAACAATTCCTTAAAAAGAACAGAAGATCTCAAACAGACTTTGTATGCTTTACTTTTCACTTTTGCATCCATGGTCCTCACTTGATCTGAGCTATTATACATCAAACAAAACAAAACAAAAAATCCTGCAAGAAATCATTCACGCATCACACAGAATCAAAACTTCTCCTTGAAACCAACCCACCTTGATCTTTTCAGTTCTAAAAATAATTGTTGGTTGTACTTCTGTGCAGTATACTTGAAAACCATCTCCTTTCTGATTTGGTACTTGGAAGATTGCTATTTCTTTCAACAGGAGCTAATAAAAAGGGAAATTAGTATGTGCTGCAATTATTAAAAGAAGCAATTATCCGTCCATTTGAACTCTACTGCATGAGAACTAGGTGCTATCTCCCACATCAAAAAGGCAGTGAGTAGTAACACACATTATTACTCACTTTTTTTCTTCTCATGTGCCACCTCCAGACAGGGTCAGGTCTACTAGCAGAGCAATTATTCCAGAAGTGCACAGCCTCATGAGACTAAATGTTGATTTCTGCTTCTTGGAGTCATTATTTCAGCCTGCCTTCACACTCAGAAAGATGTAACCACATCAAGAGTTTGGCTACATTTTCAAGATTTTCTGTTCCACCATGAGCACTAGAAGTGTTTTCTTTTCATTAATGCTGATAGTTTCATGATATCAGGACCAACTGTGATGATACCTAGAAAACAAAACCTACTGATGACTAAATTTGTTTGTATCTTCTTAATATATCTTCTTAATGTGCTTAGTATTATACCAGCGGAACAACTGCAAGAAAGTATTATAGGAAAAGGACTGTTTTTACAAACATCACAAGCAGAAGTACAGTCACCAATAATACAGCGTTGTCAGGAAGAGAAACATAATCTCAGACAGATTAATGGATATGTATTGCCTATAAGGCATCAGACATATTTTTCCTTAACATACTTAAAGAAAGCTTTGAGAAATGGGAGGTTCAGGAAGAATTAGGAAAATTTTCTACAGGGAAAGAATGGTGAAGCATTGGAACACGCTGCCCAGGAAAGTAGCGGTGTCACCACCCCTGGCAAGAAACTTGTAGATGAGGCAGTTAGGGACATGGTTTAGCAGACATGGTGGTGGTGGATTTACAGTTGCACTCAATGATCTTGAAGGTCTTTTCCAGCCATAACAATTCTATGATAGAAGGAGATGGTACCAAGAGTACAAAATGCACAAGGAGGGGAAAACAAACAAACAAGAAACTCAGTTTTACTGCAAGAAAAGATTGAAAGATATTAAAGAAATTTAGAGGAGACTGAGATACATGGCAATAATTTTCAAATATGTAAAAAGCTGCTACAAAAAAAGCACTTTTGCTTTTCCACTGCATAAGCAGTAATGTATTTAAGTTGCAAAAAGAAAGATTTGGGTCAAATATGCAGGGAGGGAGAAGCAATGGATCTTAAAAAAGCATAGTGAAATATTGGAGCATATTGCCAGGAGTGGTTGTAGGGTCTCCAATGCTAGAGACCTTTAAAAATATATTAAAACAAAATTTAGTCACTGGTACTACATCACCGAAAGATAAATATGCACCTATTTTAAAAGAAAAATGATCAACAAAAGTCTGTCTATATAGGCTGACAATGATCAGTGGATAATTTCCCTCATCTTTTATATAGTACATGTGATGATTGTTCTGAATTCCAAAGCTCAATTTTCCCACATTTATTCTGATAAAAATGGAGCCTCACACCAGAGTCTTTCCTGTCAGAAATGTGTTGCACTGTGGAAAACAGTATAATTTTTCATAGTCTCAGCCTCACACTCAAAACATTATCATGACATTTTAATTTACTCTATTAAGAAAACACACATGGAAATACATGTCTCAGAGAGAAAATAATTTAAAATTCTTGATCATTACCATCCAAATCTAGTGATAATCTTCTGCTATTTTTAAAAAAATGATTTATAATCCAAATAATGATACAGAAAGCTTGTCTATGGCAGAGGTATTATATAAAGTTAAGCTGACAGGTAAGAATTTGACTTCACTTACCTACAGTAACATAAATCACTGAGCTGTGACAGTTTCTCTCTCTTTCTCTGTTAGATAAACTAGAACAATAAAAGATAAATTACATACACTGTCTTGATCAAAGCAATTCCCTCTAAAATATTTTAAGGAAGCCCTCAGAAATATCTCACTGTTTCCGTAATTTTACACTAGAGTTTAGGTCAACTAAGATTGATCACAGAGCTGAAATAAGTCATTTTATTCCATAAAAGGTTTTTTTTTTTTTTTCCTAACATAGTCAGGAAAAAAAATCCTACACAAGTCAAAGTAACTTTAAGCATAGTTTATACTCTCCCACTGTACTGCTGTCTGCATTGTATAAACTGATGCCTGCACTGGGTATTAAAGAAAGTATTTTAAACTGCACAATATGGAAAGAATGTTTGCTTGCATATAGTTACAAGCAGAGCATTTACACATGACAGTGGGAGTAGCACATGGTTTAAAAGATTTTCATCACTAAAGGAGAGCCCTCTTTATACACTTATGTCTTGGAAAAAAATTTCTCTCTGAATTAACCATTTAATTGCCTGTGTATTTCCAGAGAAAAAAACCACCACACTGCCAAATTTCATACACAGTTGTTTGATGTGATACCAAGGAGAGGCAAAGAAAAAGATCTAAAATGACTCAGCTGCCAGTTTGAAACTCCGATGTTTCTGCACTCAGACATTTTAGATAGCAACCTTTAGAAATCTAAAGTGGTCAAAGTAGATGAGCTGAAAATATTAGGATTTTTTTTTCTTTCTTTTTTTAACTAATAAATTAAAGGAGAGATTAAAATGATTAAATAGGTTATCATAGTAAGATGTTCCAGATGGGAATTTTGCATGTGAGTTTCATAGAATCATAGAATCATAGAATCCTTAAAGTTGGAAGGGGCCTTTAGACATCATCTAGTCCAACCTCCCTGCACACGCAGGGACACCTAGAGCACGTGGCACAGGGTGGCATCCAAGCGGGTTTGGAAGATCTTCAGAGAAGGAGACTCCACAACCTCCTGCATGGAAGAGAAGGCAGAAGATCACCCACTACAGCATGAAAACTTGTTCCAGGCAACCTCGTTTCTAGAGTTCAAAAAACATAAATAAAAAACATCAAAAACATCACATTGTTTTGAGCAATTAATAGTTTTTTTGAAAAAAAAAAAAGTGTTCATTCTTTTCTCATCTTCTAGCCAATACATTAAAGTATTTTTCTATTTTCCATCCCCCCCAAAAAAAATGAAAGATGACAATAATCTTGAAAATAAGCAAATGTGTTTTTAAAAAAGCATATTGTGTGTACTGAAGTTTTGTGATGTAAAGGGTGGGGAAGAGCCTCTTCTAGACCCCAAGAGTCTAGTTTTCTCTCTAAAGCATTTAGAGAAATATTGCTTTACCTCTCTACCCTAGGCTTCCAGTGTTTCCTTCCTTCAGGAAGACAAAATTCATATCCCTTATGTTTCTGTGTTTTCATGCAAATTTTAAATGTGATTTGTTTTCACTACTATTTTAGTCTCAACTTCAGCATTTTTTCCAGAAAGGATAGGAGGCTGTAGCTCAGAAACGTTAATGCAAGATGTGCATGGTTTTCCCCTTGCTCAAGTAAAAAGCACCCCGGATAGTTCAGGCATCTAACTTTGGATGCAGTTCGGACCATCTAATGTTGGATCCACAAAGCTAATTACATGACATGTTCCATAAAGCTAACGTAAGTTGTTACGTCTCTAGATGTTCTCCTTCCTCTCCCAAGGCTGTAAGTAAGATCATTGACACATCTGGGTTAAAAATCATCTAATGGCAGAGCGAATAAAAAATTAGGCTGTCTTTCATACGAAGCAACACACTTGTGGAGCTCCCTGTCACAGAATATTGTGACTTTGAAAAAATTTTCACGGGCTGCAGAGGAAATCAGAAAGGTACTCACAAAAGAATTCCAGTGGGAGATACTAAACTAAACAAGGCCAGGAAATCCCCAAACTGAAAGCAATTAGAGGACAGAAGAGAATACGGAGGAAATATGATTGCCTTTTTCTTGTTGTTTCTTATTTCAGAGATGTGGCGGAGGGAGGGAAGGGTTAAATTTTAAGGCCTCGCTCAGTGAAGATAAGTCAAAAACTAACAACTAAGTTGAAGTGTGTTACTTGGTCAATGTCTTCAGAAGAGGAAAATGATCAACTGGTATGTTCTTAAATGAAGAAATACAACTCAAGATTCTAAGGTAACCATTTTTTTAATCACGAGTGAAAAGGGATGTGCTCACATCATCCAGTTCATCCCATTACTACAGATGGCACACTTCATTTCTGTAGGTTTATCCAACTGAAACTCCTTTATCCTTGTACTCTGTATGGAAAATAAAGTTCATAATGTAACACATTAATGTTCACACAATGTTCATAATGTAACACATTAATGTGGTGTACAGTAAAATATGGTGGCCATTTACATAGCTCATATCAAGTATCAGTTTGTATAACTCTGGACAAAATCTGCCCACAAATGTATAAAATGTATGTGCATTTGCACCTGAAGTTATTTTTTAATGTGAGGAACTGGTAATAAAACATGGACCACAGCAGCAAGGTAAATGTTAATTTGGGCACTTTTTCATTTTACTTAAGAAAATTCTGAAGCTCTACAAATAGCTATAAGGGAGAGAGATATCTCGGATCAGATAGCCCTTTCTGTAGATGAAGATGCTCACCTCAACCTGCCTACTTACTACTCTCTAAAAGCACTCTTTTCAAGTGTGATCTGTCCCCCACAGTTCCAGATCAGAATTTCCCCTACAAAAATAAATTATATTTAAAAATATCCACCCGTACTGTTGTACCTACATCTGGAAAAGTGTGGACACAAAATATACCATTTTTTTTTCTAATACTAAGACTCTGAGAAGTGAGCCATGAAATACACCACACACAGCAATGGCACACAGCAATGATACGTACAGTCAAAAATTTTAAGCAACAGAAAATGAAACATGGCATTTATAACATAATCACAAAATTGAATTTGGCCTGTGCTATACAATTTCACATGTTAAAACATTCCTAAGCACTGAAAGTAGTAATGCTGATTATTTAGTGAAACTGGCATTTATGCTGGTTTCTTTTCCCTCGCTCTCTACTGCATAGTATCACTTCCAGCAGCAAAGAGCCCCTCAGCCCTTTCTATTTGCTCTCCACAGAAGTTTTCCTTCTGACAAACATCAGCCAGATCCTTAACCTGGAATTACCCTCTTCAGCCATGAGACATTTCACAGTGCACCACTGCATTTATAACGAGGATGATTCAAAGTCCTCAGCTCTCATGGTGTGCTCCTACCCAAGCTAAGAGGTCAGTCCCCACATTTATTTCCTTTCTCAGCAGGAGAAGATATTTGGGATATATTTCCTGCAAGCCTCCAGTGAAAAGGAAATGCTTTTCCCTTCTGAAGTACGAGTATAAACCATGTTCAAGATCCTAAAGCTGAAAACAAAGACTGGAAATAAGTCATCAGGCAAATAAGTGCTAGCTGTGTTGGTTTTCAAGCCCTATGTCACTAGAATAATTGAATCCTGTCGCTTCCCAGAAATGTGATAATAATTGGGTTAGAAGGAGGACAGTGACAAAGGAGGAGCAAAAGAAAAGAAAAGAAAAAAAAAAAAACTAAGCTGTGACTAACAAAAATGAGCAAAAGGAGAAAGAATAGACACGCAGATTTTTCTTTCACTATCTAATGAAATTGTCAGTAGTGTTAAAGATATCAGTGTTCTAATATGAGATGGGAAACTCCTGAAAAAACAGTTCTGAATTAGGTTCTAAGTGTCACCAAAAAAAACCTCACACACAAAGAATATGCCTGACCAAGAAAATGCCTGACCTTGCCTGATCAAGAAAAAAAAAAAAAAAAAAGACTTTTAAATGTACAGGAGAAAGCCAAGTTTTTAACTGAGCATGCATCATGGGAACTTTGAATGTTTACAACTGAATAATGTATCATTGTTACTGATATACCATGATGCAAACACAGCACACAGCAACACAAGAGAGTCTGTATGCACAGGTTTTGGGAAGGCATAAAAGTGAAGAGGAATTACCGATCACGCAAATATGCAAGGTTTTGCCAAAGCATTTATTCTGCTAGTGTTTCTGTGCTAAAATGAGAATTTAACTTTTAAGTTTTGGGTTATTGTGATCTTTATCCCTCTATCTATAAAGATGGGTTGCTACTTCTCATTAAATTTAGCTGCTCAATCCTCTGCACACATAGTAATTCCACCTTAATAAAATATCTTAAAGTAAGCAGTCTGAAAAATAAAAAGAATCTGAAAGACTTCATGATCTGTCTTCCAAGTTTAAGGACCACAATGAAGTGCAGTTCATGCAGGCAAGAAGATACACCCAGAGATATTTGGTGAGAATGTTTCTTTCCAGATTAAAGATGTCTCAAAATTATGAGCCTTCCATATAATTGCTTAAGTTTTATTTGCTGGATTGTGAGCAAAAAAAAAAAATTTTTTTTTTTTTTTGGTCAAAGGGCAATGCTACTTCTGAAGACTATAAAACAGAGGGGTAATATAAATTGCTTTTTGTTTAAGAACTACTCAAGAGTTAAAAGCACCACAGCACAGAAGCCAAAGGTACAGATATTGCAGGCCCACAGCAGCTCCAGATCAGATGTAGAAAAAAAGGATAAAGATGAAATGCCACAGCTTCCTTTTCTTTTCCTCCTCATTTTATTTTCTTTCTAGTTGCATTTCAAAAAGTCAAGCTTGGAGGCTAAAACATTTCATCATTATAAATTGCTGCACACAATAAGATTCATTCGGATGCCTAGATTATTGTTTCCAGTGTGTGGAGAGTACTAAGGTGCAGAACACTCCACAAGGTACGTACTGTTTGCCTTACCTGCTGTATTTTTATCTCAAATTTTTAAGTTTTGATTTTCCAGTGTCACAAATATAACAAGGCAAGACATAAGCCTTTTACTCACACTGCTGCTCTTGGCTCACATCAGGGCTGAAGCTTAGGAGAATCTATCATGGAAATATCTGCAAGCACTCTAACAGTGACTCACTGCATTTTAAAGGTTAAAATCCTTACAATATAACAACAACAAACTGCATATGCCACTGGTTAAAAGGATACATTGTTCTCACCAAACTATTCTTAATACATCAATGATCTTTACTCAAAGAGAACATGTGGAACACTAACTTTGTTTCAGTGAATAAAGTTAGAGACTGAGGGTAGAACTGAGCAGGAAATGGTTTTACAATTCTACAAGAATGGGAACATTTCAACATTATTCCATTCAGCATCAGAATGAGACCAACAAGATCCAGAGTAAGCAACAGAAGTCCCAGAGGACTAAACAGAGGAGAGATGGAGCACTTTCCTACAATTCTGAAAACAGAACTTAAAACTCCTGTCTTGCCTTATTCAATTTCAATCCAAAGAAAAGAAAAAGGGGTTCTCAGTCCTACGATGACAGATGATATACAGTGGTTGGTTATTTTAAGTCTATCTTCTCTCTGTTTTACACATCTAAAAAATTCATGCTTTATTGTACAGACCTAAACTCCAATAAAGGGTGAAATTTTGTAAGACACGGCCATGAAAAGGTCAGTCTCTTGGGTCAGATTCTGAAATATAATTCCCTTTCAAATATTCGATTTACAATACACCTGCCACCATTCATTTCTTTAGTACTTTTGTCTAGTAAGTTATTGCTCAGCTTGATTCGATGTACAAAACTGGATACTTTGGTTGAAACGACAGTGGGAGAAAATAATCATTAAATAAAGTTTGCAACTTTGTATTTAATTAGCTAATGCTTCCACAGGAAGAGACAGATGGTTCAAACACTGCAAAGTACCGAGTTCTTTGTGATCTGGCAAAAACTTTCTCCATTTAGCAAAGGTTATAACGTCTGAAGGCTTATGTGTTATCCCAGGCTTTACAGAAATATATGCTGTAGTAAAAGAGTGTAATACTAACTTCTTATGTGGAACTGCATATGCATGTTCCTGTAAAACAAAAGTTAGTGCATATTTGATTCGTTAAAATATTTTTGAAATACTTTTCTCATTCATTGAATGGATAAGTAGGAAATAAATAATGATAAATACTTGATGCTATAAGTATTTCAGTTTGGAGCATTTTTTTTTCCCTCAAAATCTTCTAGATGCCAAATACTTAATACTTCTCTTACATTCACTATTGACTAATAACCTGGTAATACACTATTGAATTTCAAGCTAGCACTAAACTACACTGTATGGAAAAACATAAAATGACACACTAATTTAAGGAGAGGGAAGGCTATTTTTGTCTCTTTAAAGGAGTAACAAGGTCTGTAAAATAAAAACACAAGAATCAACACTTGTTCTCTTTGGCCCAAAAGTTTCCTAAGACTTCTCTCCAATCTTAAGTCTAAAATTTTTCTAAAAATCTTTGAAATTTGTATGGAAATTTCCCATATTGAAAGTGCATTTTATTCCCTCAAATAGAAGACTAAGGTAGTTATTTTAAATTGCTTTAACATTTGGTATTCTTCTTTCTTTTTGAAATTGTTCTTAATATTTTCCTATTAAAATTTTAAGAAGAAAATTAATTGTTGAGGGGAATAGGAAGTAAGTGAGGAAAACAGCCACTTAGTAGTCACCATTAGGACATTCCTAGAAGACTGATTCAAAGAAGAAACATGAATCTGACCCAAAACAAGCTTCATCTCACCATAGTGGTACCAATAAAAATAAAGAATTCAGGCTAAAGGAGCTCTGAAATACAGTAGAAACAGAAAAATATTAAGGGAGGAGGTTTGAAAACCTTCTCTGCTACATGCCTTGTAAAACAGTAGGTAGAGCATTCATTAAGATCAGAAATATATGATGACATTTCTTAGGCTGAAGAATAATTTGAGCTCTGGTCTCCTGACTGAGATGAGCCCTTATCATAGGCTTGATACATAGAAGATAGGCTGAGATTGGCATCTCTGTGATCTCCTCCAATGATTTATTATATTTTACATTATCCTTTCCTTGACTTTTACTGAAAAAATGTCAGAATCAAAATATAATAGCAAGACTGAAGGAGAAGTATTACTTCAATATGTAATAAGAGCTTTTTGAATCTTTTTTTTTCCCCTGCTCAAACAAGGGATATAGGAACCTGAAAATTTCTTGTGTATATGAGTCTACAGCACAGAAATAATTCACTGTATTCTCTTTTCAAGACAGAAAATTTAGTTCCACATTCATGAAAAAAATCACCAGTAAAAATCCATATAAGTACATTTTAGTATATCTGCCCCAGCCACAAAGAGCCACCATTAAGCACAAGGTCTCTATTAGAGAGGAACATTAGCTCTAAGGCTAATTTGAAATTCTCTTTGAGAAGGCTTAGCAACAAAGCAAAAGCAATATATATAAGTATATATTTTAACAAGACTCAGATTACCTAGGGCTAAAACTATGCATTGAACAACATACTTTAAGCATGGAAATTATGCTGAACTAGGTAAGAATAATACAAGTGTGAAATATTTGAAATGCATTTATGTATGTGTATATGTAAGTATATATATGTATATATGTATATGTATATATGTAAAGAGTTAGGAATTGCAATAACATGTGCTAAATGAACAGTAAAAAGTAAGCAAATTCCTAATCAGTTTATTTCAGCTTTGTTGTCACGTTTTGTACCAGTTGAATTTACACATTGGTTAACAGACACAACAATGCGCATTTGTATGAACAGTGAATGCATATATATACTGTCTTTGTGACAACAGGCACTTTATTAGAATATAAAGAATACAGTTATTCCTAAAAAGCCTGTTAATAATAAACTTGCACAGAGAAGCAGTTGAGCCTCAGAAACTGCAAAGTTAAGGGACATCATAATCATGATGAAATCTTATCTTTTATATATGTTTGTGGGTTGAGGTAATAGATTTTGCTATAACGGAAAAAAAAAAAAAAAAAAGGTGATATACAATGGAGCTAGCTGGATAGATTTTCATAGTCCTAGCACTCAGGAGCACTTATTACAAGCAAGTCAGATCAGATTGTCTGAGCTTGATCCATAGCAACCAACATCAGCAGCCCCACAGTGGTCTTCTTCAGGCTTATGATCTATTTGTGATCTACTTTACACAGAAAAAAAAAAATCATTTAAGAAGCCCTGTCCTGCTTCGAGAGTAAGAAATTCTTTTGTCCTTACAGAAATCCATGCAGCTGAAAATCTTAACTGATCATCAGATATTGCTAATGACACCATGGCCGCATTATAGGTCATTGACTTCACTCCCTAGAGCTCAAAGGACCATTTCACCAGAATATCCCTAATGTGAAACGTACTGCTTCACAGTGTAGATACACATTAATGATTAGTGTTATGGATAATTATCTCATTAAATTATGGAACTAGTGCACATGGTTTTGCTTTATATCTTCCTTCTCTGTGCTTGCAATGTGGCTCGTTGCAGGGTCATGAAAGACATGACTCAGCCAGTGGTCTGCACAGTTTTATGGGCTATGAATAACAGAGTAGGAAGCAAGCTTGTCTCTAAAGAAAAATCTCAGTTGATTACCGATTTTTGAAATATTATGTTTGATGTGGGGTTAAGAAGAGACAGTACAATACCTCTCCCAATAATTAGGAAGCATGTCTGCAAATCTCAAGGGGTTCAAAAAGACATCTATAATTAAGCAGTTTTCCTTCCCTGTTTTTCAACATCCTACAGAAATAACAATTCCTTTTCTTACTCAATATAACATCATTTAGATTTACACTAAAGTGCTCTAAAACTGTTCTCAAAAACAATGTTTCTGTGGACTTGGTGTCCTACAAACACAACAGAAGGCTGTTTTTACCTTTGGACTCTATTCCTTCAATAACAGTTGTCTTGAAGTCAACAAATGACCAAACATACATAGAGTATGAAGTATGACTCATACATAGAGTATGAATGCCTGTTTAGAGCACTGGCTATTTTCAGCGCTAGAAGGCAAAAACTTCATTTAGCATAGAAAGGATTACTCTCTACTAGGACAGATTTGCAGTGGTGTATCACCAAATCCATTTTCCTTCAAACTGTTATGATCCACCTAAAGTAGTCAGTAAAGTAGCTGACTTTCAGATTAGTTTAAGAGTATTACCTTAATCAAACTGAATAGAAATTTGTGATATCTGAAGATCCTCTATGCATCCTTTTCCCTGGAACAATGGTTCTTTACTGGATATCCTTTCCATTTCTGCCCATCTTAAGACCGATCACATTCATTCAATGAATCATCAAGTGATGTCATATGTAAAATAAGTCATTTACATAGTACTAAATCACCCGAGCAACTGTTCTAAGTTTCACTATGAACACAAATGATCTGTTGCACATGTCCTACAGCACCAAGTACTACAGCTGGATGAATCTCTAAATCCTATTCATGTAACCTATAGCTAACCAGATCATACATGCTTTGTTCCCAGCCAGATCTTTCTTGCACTATTCAAGCTTTTTTAAAATTCATTTCTAAAAGACAGAAAAGAAATTCACAAAGTTTCTGATAAGAAATTATTGCTTTTGCTTGGCTTTCTGAAGCATCTTCCTATAGCTTCTTCTATATAAAAATCTTCTGAGAGCTCGAAGAAGTAGGCGTCCTATTTTCTCACATCATATTCTCTGTTCAGTGAATGTTTTTAGTGATTCAGCATGAACCAATGCCTGATGTCTCAAAATTCCTCTTCCCACAGAGCACTGATTTCCAACTAACATATCACAAAATCTGGTTTACATTATCTGTGTCTCAGTCCAACTTCATTTTAGATGAATCACCTTTCCTTATTGCTCCTCCTGCTGCTTCATTTTTGGCATTTGCTTCAAGTCCGGATCTGACCTAGCTCCAAAATATCACAGATTCCCACTCTGTAGTAACCTATTAAAATAGCTTTCTTACCCCAAAATGAAAATATATAGTTCTACCACAGATTAAAGATTAATTAAGGGCCCAAAGGTTTCATATTTGTCATGAGAAGAGCTATGTCGGCTGAAAAACATATATGACGGTTTATACATTCCCCTTTCTGATAAATTCCTGCTTTCTGCTATGGCTCTGACACACGGATTACCTTGTAGTATTATGACAAATTAGGTCAAATCTCATATTTTATAAATATAAATGGCAATTCATGACATAGGCTTCTATATGTGGGAGAGATCTCTCAAAATATGTGTAGTTAATTGCTTTCAGGAAGGAAAATGCTAACTTTGATGCCTTGATGCTAAGGTATCCATCAAAAAAAAAGTGCTGTGTTTTTGTTGCATGCGATTCCTATTACTGGAAGTATTTTTCTAAATAGATGTCTCTTTTTTTTACTCACAACGTTTGTATTAATTTTAAAAATTATATCCATCTAAAAGGCATCTCTTTTTTTTTAATCACCTTTTTCCTTTGCCTATTGTAATTGCTAAGGCTGTGTATTCCTAGCTTTGATAGACAAACCAAGATAAATATGAAAAAAAAAAACTCAACACCAATTTGAACAAGGCAACACCTGTACTCCACTAAAAAAAAATTCTATCCATCTCTCTTGCCATTTTGCTTTCAAATTTGGAAAACATGCAACTAGCTTTGACAGAAATGGAAGAAAAAGGATGTTTGTAGTCATATTATCCACTATCCTTCTCACACACACACAAATAAAAAAAAGTCTTTTCAATCAATTAAATTCATTTCTGCTTGCAAAATCATTTTAGGATCATATGATGGCGAATATATTCATTTTCTTATCTCTGCCTTCTCTAATTTTGCATGAAGCCTGTAAGCAGCTTGTCAGTAGCTGTTCTTATTGATTAAGCTTATTCTTGCAAATCAACTGATTTCATCACACTACTTATCAAATGTATATAAAAAATGTAATGCAAGGCCAAATTTTGTAATATACTTTGAGGATGAAAGTTATAAATCACACATTGAGAATGAAAGTTACAAACCACACATTAGAGAATTCAAAATAAATTGGATATGTCATTTGAGAAGGAAAGAATTTCATAATTTCTTGAATTTTCAAGTTCTGACACATTACTTGGATTAGAAACTTCACATTTGGTTTGCATGACTAACTACTGTGAGAGTCTTCTGCCAGCTTATTGCAAGCTACAAAGGACAATGATTTTTTGGCATCACCATCTCATGATCCCATGAGACACCTCAAAAATTACCAGATAGTAAGTGAATCATTGCAAACATCAAGTGCTTGGGTTATTTTTTTCAGCTACTTCTGCCACATCCTCATCCCACAGACCTGCAAGTCCTAATCCTGGGCAGCGGCAGTAGAGGGGTGTAAGGATGTCTGTCCCCATGTTTCTCTGAACTAGGCTCTTGCTCCAAGTTTGCATTCTGGTACTTCCTTCCCCAGTAAAAATCCCATACACCACAAAGAATCCAAAATTCAGTAGAAATCTTTCTGAAAGTATATAAAAAAAAAAAAAAGTGTTCTTAGCTGGAGGTGCTGAAAGAAAAATCAGTCCTTTCTTTTATGTATATCAGTATGTATAGCAGTAAGTTTGTTCTTTTGACAAGGATGGAAAGAGATCCAAAAATAACACCTTATTTTTCTTTTTAAAGCACAAATCAACTCAAAATGAACTTAAAATCAGACAACGTTTCTTGAGATTTATTTCTAATCACTGTCTTCATACCATATATGTAGAAAGCAGATACTTAATCCATGGGAAGGACTCCATTAAAGTTAGATAAGAACTTAATAAAGTCATACTAATCACCATAACCATAATAAGAACATATTTATTCTTTCTGAAAATCTGGATAATATTTACAGCAGTAGTAAGAACATAGGAACAGGAACAGGAACATAGAAGACTGGAAGGAATTTTAATTCTGTGATAACTCTGTCCAGCAAGAATCTAAAATCTATTTGATTTGAATCTATTTGACCACTTACTGCAATTATGTATGTGGTAAAAAGCAGGTTTCATATTATATTTTTCTTCTGCATCTTTTTTAATATTTAGGGTCTTTCAGACACACTAAAGTTTTGAATTTCCTCATTTTTACATTATATTTGTTACTTTTTTAAAAAAACACTTGAAAACAGAAAATTTAATATGCTAACAGAAAGATACAAGTGGAAGATTTTTAATCATTGTGTAACAAACACCACGGAAAGGACTTACCCTTGATTTTAGTATTTGATAAACAAGAAAACAGATTTAATAGCTATGAATGAGTCTGAATATCATAAATACATAATTATAAGTCATTTCATCATTGCAGACAGATTTCATCATTAGTTATTTCATCACTGCAGAAAAAATAGATACAATACTAGATATACCTCCATACCCAGCACCTATGTACTCTGCATACAGTACCCTTTTTCTGAAAGAGAGCCTTTCACTGAAGGTACTCGTACGTACACAAAATTTTGTCTTCACTTTTATAGTGGTTTACTCTAAGGATTAACGGTAGAGAAATGCGAAATTTGGTGGTTTAGATGTTAAAGACCTATGACTATGAAACCAACCTATATAAATATACATATTTTTTTCTTTCTGGTTATCCTGAAACTTCTAAAGTTTAATCAAAGTCCCAGTCAGAAGATGCTGAAGCATAAATCCAGCATAAACACTTTCATATTTAATTATAGAGTTTCACTTGAAATTTTGTGGCATTCTTTCTAAAAGAGCCAATGGCTACCTACTCAATTTTGGAATAGCACAAAAGTATGATAATACATTATAGAATTCCCCCCCCGCCTTCCACCAGCTGCTCCACAATTGGAAAAAAAATAGGAGTACATGAAGATATGAATATTAAAACAAATATGGACCAACGTAATTAAGTTTTCTAGCACATACACGTGGGTAAGTAAATCAGTTGAAACTGGATAACTAGCAACTTCTATGTGCTAGAGAAACTTGTGGGTACAATGAGTTGTAAAGAATACTAGCTACACAACTGAATATTTTCCATGCTGCTTTTTTTAGACTCTTCACTGATCGTACAGCAGGTCTCCTAAAGCTTAAATTTCTTAAAAATGAACATTTAGTTTGCCCAGTTCTTTTGAGAAAGAGACTTTCTACAGTAAATAAGACAACTTTATGCAAAGCTTCTTTGCATTTCTAATTAAAAAAAATCATATAAAGAACAGATTGAATCCCACCTTGCTAAAACTTTGAGCTTATTATTATTAATGGCAACATAAAAAATACTTAAACCATTGTTATGACGGGCTTTAAGTAAGGTCAGGAGGATTTGTATGGTATTTACCTACCCTTCAACATAAAAATAAATTTGCCGAAACCCGGCAAATTAGGCAATACTTGTCTCTGAATAACAGCTTACAATTCATATAGAATCATAGAATCCATAAGGTTGGAAGGGACCTTTAGAGATCATCTAGTCCCACACCCTCTAGGGTCACCTAGAGCATGTGGCACAGAATTGCGTCCAAGTGGGTTTTGAGTATCTCCAGAGAAGGAGACTCCACTACATCTCTGGGGAGCCTGTTCCGCTGCTCTGACACCCTCACTGTTAAGAAATTTTTCCTTAAGTTCCTGTGGAACTTTTGGTACTTCTGCTTGTGGTCATTTCCTCTTGTCCGTGGTGGCCACCACTTGCCACCACTGAAAAGAGCCTGGCCCCATCCTCCTCACTGCCTCCCTTGAAGTACTGATAGGCACTGATCAGGTCTCCTCTCACTCAGCCTTCTCTTCCTCAGGCTGAACAGGCCCAGCTCTCTCAGCCTTTCCTCATAGGGCACATATTCCAGGCCCCTGATCATCCTTGTAGCCCTGCGCTGGACTCCCTCCTGTAGCTCCACATCCCTCTTGTACTGCGGAGCCCAGAACTGCACACAATACTCCAGGTGTGGCCTCACCAGGACTGAGTAGAGGGGCAAGATCACCTCCCTCGACCTGCTGGAGACTCTCTTCTTAATGCACCCCAGGATCCCATTGGCCTTCTTGGCCAGAGGGGCACACTGTTGCCTCATGGTCAACTTGCCATCCACAATGACACCCAGGTCCTTCTCTGCAGAGCCGGAGAGAGCATATTCAGCTGAGACAAGTAGGCAAAGCTAAAGTCAACAGTATTGTCTAAAATTACAAAGTACTCCATTCTTGCTATACTAGCGGACTTTTGAACTTATGCATAAAATCATCCTTTGACTTAAAATTAAAATAGCATGGACTGGAGCCATGCTATGGAGCCAAAAAAACATATGTCTGGAGCTATATTTTAAGTGAATCAGTGATGTGGTCAATATGCTGAAGTCTTACAGTTTACTAACAAGCAAGTGTTTCTGAACCCCATTCAGAATTACTATTTCAGGAAGAATATTCCAGTAAGAGTAAGAGCATTACAAGAAGGGGTTTATGGTCACTGTCTGGGAGTCAGTCCAATTCTGTCACTTCACTGTCAGCAGATGTTTACATCATCTGAGGTTAAACAGAGGGAACAGGGAATTAGGGTTTATCAGCACCATCACAGGTCAGTAGAATTGCATAATCCATAATAAAGGGATTAATTGTGATTTGTGAAGTGCTACAAGCTTTTAAAAAAAATGCTTTTTGTGTAAAATATGAACTCCTCTACAGAATACTGCTGAATAATCTATTTGCTAATCACACTTGCATGGAAGCATGAGGAAGCAAATGAAGTCAGAAAAGTGGGGCCAGTCAATTATGCCTATCATATAACCTTTCTTTCCATTTGCCATTTTATTTATTTTCCTAGAGGAAAAAGACAAAGACAAAAGAAATTGTCTCCCTATACTTTGCATTACATAACCCTGTTATTCAGATCCCCCACTTTATAAAGGGATTTATGGGAATGAATTTATCATTCCCTTCAAATGTAGTTGATGTGTCACTGCCTCCAATGGTTACATTCTTTCATGAGTCAAAAGAGAGCCACTCAGGGAGACGATTTTCATCCTTTCAATTAAAAGCAAACAGTTAGAGCTGGGAAGAACAACTGTATTTTTAGAGAACTATAGAGATAGGAAAGATATTGTATACACAGTTCTACAAGCAAGAGGTCAAGGAACTGAGGGAGAGTGAGAAAAAGTTACATTTAAAATGTAATGTAATATAATTCTAAGGGGAGCTGGGGACTGGAACTGAAAGAAGGTTTGATATAAAAACCAAATAATTAAGCCTTCAACAGGAAACAAAATACAGGCTGAGATTGCACAGCTGAAAACTGTAAGGCAGCAGAAATTGGGAAAAAAAAAAAAAAAGTAGAAAAAAGGGGATGCTCTGTTGAAAATAGAAAAGAATTTAGAGAAGTCAAAACAGGAGGGTCACAGACAGGATTAGTAATGAAGGCAAGAGAACTAAATGGCATAAATTCAGTGCCAAAGTTATGGTCAAGGACAATAGCACAATGAAAATTTGAGATGGTAAAATCATAACATGAAAAACCACCGAACATTCCACGATCAAATAACTGGATGAGAGTAGTAAAGTGGGAAGAGTGAGCTGTTAAGAAGCTAAGATTTGGTAGACATCAAGAATAAAGCAGAAAGTATGTGAATTAGGAGTAATCAGAAAGAGATGTAGATGAGTTACTATCTCTTACAGTTTCGGGACTGATCATACCTTTTGCTGTATTCCTAAGGCATTAAGGGACCTACATGGTTTTACTATAGCACTCTTGTATCCATTTTCTCAAAATGTCCATTGTAGAAGAGTCTATAGCAGCCAATATTTCATCACTTCCTAAAGGAATTACTAATTGAGTCTTAATATCCAATTTTTTTTGCAACAATATTAATTCATTGTAGTTCTAAGTTGATTTCTTCCCATCCTTTCCCAGTGTGACATGGAAAACAATTTCTCACTATCTGAAAAATTTTCAACTCTTTATCTTGTTGCTTCTTTGGGGCCTTTCCTCTTTGGTTACATTTTTCTTAAAATTAATTTCTCCAAACTGCAAAAAGCTATCCAGACAAAATTTATCAGTATGTATATAGCAGAGTATGTATATACTTTCATTGGTTTATGAATATATTAATGAGCTTATGACTATATACCTATCTGTTCATTTCAGAGTAATATTTGCCTTTTTCCTCACAAAGGTTTTGGTATTTGGAAGGTATTTCACCTTCTAAAACCTCTTCTATTGGACCTCTGCCTATGCAGATATGTTCTCATTTTGATTTCTCTTTCCTGAATGCATTTTCCTTTTATTTTTATTCTATCTTTTTGATTACTCAAAAAATCTTTATGATTTGTCATTCTCAATTCTTGTTCTGTCTTTCCTTTTAACTTGTCCTCATTGGCCTTAAGACTTATAAACACACTGTTCCATCATCAGAAAAAAAATACTAAAATGAGTCATTTTTACAGAACAGAACTGGAAACACATATTACTTAAGTGTTTTTATTTTTCTAATTGACTCAGTCAATTAAGCAAACAAAACAGATGAGAATCAATGTAAATCACTAAAGCAGAAAGGAAATAATAACCAACAAGAACAGTAGTCTGGAGTCATTTATTCAGCCACATACATATTTGTGCCAGAACAGAAATTATTGAAATGAAATTACTGTCAGAATTTGGAATCAGCAAAACTACATAGTAAGAATACTGAGGGGGGACAGATAACATATACAGACCTTCCAAAGTCAGGAGTTTCTAAGCTGGAGGAAGAAACTCAGAGTAGCCACTATGCAATTTTAAGTCCAAATAAAAGATGGGTAGCAGAAAATAGTTCTGGAAGAATGCCATCTCACCCTAAAAATTTAATGTAGATTGCTCATCCACTCCCTCTGCATTCTTCTATACGTCAGTTTCTCTTCATTAAAACTTGCCAGCCAGCCTTAAATATTACAAGTAGGAATGAATAAAATAGCTAGGAATCAAATTCGGATTAGAAATCTGTATTTCTTATATAAGGTTAAGAAATTTTTATTTAAAAAGTGCACAGATGCTTAAAAAAAAAAAAAGATCTCCTGAAAGACAAAACTTTCAGAAGGCCCGGTGGGATTTCAACAAGCACATAAGATACCAAGTCTCATGATTTCAGAATAAAAGTTTCTCCTATCATTACTATTAAATTTATCTTTGTAAACATGGTCTGTAGCTGGAAATTTCTAGAAGAAAATTCTAGAAAAAAAAAAGCTAGAAATTGCTCTGTACACTAAAAGCAGCATCAAACAGAGAAAGAGAACATCCCCTACACTTTCCAAGTTTCCTTATAGTTTCTTTTAATACTCAGACTTGTGCAGAAGATAACAGATTTCAGCAAACAAGCATTTTTGTTAAAAAACTGCAACAAAAAGTAAGAAGGAAGACATCTGTATTTCACAACAGCTTTGTACATGAGTACTGCTTCTAAGCATCTTCCAGAAAGATATTTACTCTATTTATATATAAATATTACTATTCTTGTACAGATATGTAAAAGCATAAATTGTGTCTTTGCATCAGAAATAAGCCTTTTTTTACATACAAAATCCTAAAAGGGAAGATTATCACCCATGAATTTGAAGCTGTGTAAGTGCTGGTCAGGAACAGAAATGACCATAATACTGAAGAAAATTTTACCAATGTCAACTAAAAGTTGCATATAAGAGTTCACTGCAAGTCAAAGTAGCACTTAAAGATGATGCATCATGCCTAACTAAGAAGCACTCCCAGTTTCATTCTAATATTATTAGATTTGCTTATAAATTTACCAACTCTGCTATCAAGGAGACAGAAGAATTTATCTTGATAACAGTCTTTAAAGATCTACTCAAAAAAACAATGACAGTACTGTCAAACTCAGTCTTTTTGCAAAGCTTTAGTAGTATATAGAAAGCCTATTCGTATTTGAGAACCTACTGATCTTTCTACCGATAGTCAATCAGTAGAATCAGCAGAAATATTTTACATCTTCATACTGACATCAGTGATGACATGTAACAGTTATATAAATCTTGCAGTAAATATAGCAAGAAACTCAGTTATCTCTAAAGTGATTCTGGAAAAGGGAAAAACATATACCTGTCAATGCTTTGTCTTCGGTGATGCAGAACTCATGAAGAGTTTGAAGGGAATACATTTATGTATTATTAAAAATACATAATACATATATGTGTGTAGTACCTAAATCCTGTACCTCCATAAACAGCGTTAAGGTATTTCTTAACAGTGAGGGTGACAGAGCAATGGAACAGGTTGCTGAGAGAAGTTGTGGAGTCTCCTTCTCTGGAGATCTTCAAGACCCACTTGGACACATTCCCATGCCACATGCTCTAGGTGACCCTGCGTGTGCAGGGGGGTTGGACTAGATGATCTCTAGAGGTCCCTTCCAACCTTAAGCATTCTATGATTCTATGAAGATTAAGTCTACTGACTTAATGATCTTTAATTTCTTCAAAATATCTAAAGATAATCTATGTAAATGACAGAATGCAACAAATAAATTACCTTGTTACATTCACAATAAATTAATTGGTTTCAGATATATAATCCAAAAAGAAAATAAATTTTTTTTTTTTTTTCATAGAACACACTAAATATTTTGGTTTCCTTCAGAAACTTTCTAAAAGCTCCCAGATCATAGATTATTTTTCCCTGTATTTTTTTTCTTCCATCTGTTTATGATATATTGGGTACCAAATGAATTGTTTCAAAACAGTTTGGCTTTGCTGTCCTTTCTATTTATGATGGCTGCTGATTGAAGTGGCATGCTCCCAGGCAAGGACATTTTGTACATTATGATTTGTCTAAATTATGATTTGTCAAGAACCAAAGCAACTCAATGTATGAGTTATACCTCTTTTAGTTACTTTGACAAAACCCTGTGTATGGCTAGTTTATAAAGCAACAAAAAATTCCAGCTTTCCTAAAGTCAGCAGAAAAGATCAACTTTAAATAAAAAAAAAAGACATTTTTATATCAAAATGAACTATGGTACAAGTTGGGAAAAGCTTAAGTCAAGATGCTCATTAAAATCAAGATAGCCGCATCAACCCTAATTATAGCATATAGAAAACCTAATAACAAACCCAGGGGGTACATCAATCAATTATTTAGCTTTCTCTGGGACTAACCTGAATTAGTACAACAACAGTATTGATATCTTTCTAATTTCTATTAGAAATACTTTTCCAGTAATCTTCAGATTGCTTTTACACGGCTCACACTCCCTCTGTGATAAACACACAAAGTTTTCCTATCTGTTGCAGCTAGCAAATATAAGCTATAGGCACTACAAGCCTATAGCAGATATTCTTGCTATTCACTAGGACTATGACACTGTGCTCTTCTGGCTTAACCCATTTCACCTGCATCAGTCCTCAAAGTCATTCAAATTAGTTCTGTTTTTCAATAACCAGTTTAATCAGGGCACACCTTTCTTTTTATGCTAAGGACAATGACAAAACTAATAAACAAGAATGTTTCCAAAATCATTCTTAACATTCACCATTTACGACCTCATCCCAGACTGCGTCCATGCCATTTAATGCTGTCATCTGTTAACATAGGCCCTTTCTTATCATTTTATTATTCTCCATCCTCAGTTAGTTTCCTACTGACCTCTGTTGATGTTTGTTGACACAGTGGATGAAAGAAGTCTATTTACTCATTTAAATTTTTTTCTACAAATTATCTGACATTTTTAATGAAATGAATGTGCTCACTTCATTTGTGGTCATCTGTGGTGATCTGTAAAAATTGCTTGCATAAAGTTGCATTGCATTTTTTCCTGCTTTACATGTTTCAAATTATGCTTTAAATAACTTTCCTTCAAAATTATTCTGAAATTTGTATCCTAATGAGGTTAGACAAGTTGAAGTATAGTTCCTGGAGCACATTATTTCTCCTCTACCCTCACATTGTGTGACTACAGTTGACTACAGTTTGCAGTTTGCAAACTACAGTTTGCAGTTTGCAGAGGAAGACAATAAAAGTGTCTATTTATTCTTTAGAAAAGCAAACACTACTTAAAAGGATAAAAGCTTAAGTTTTCTCTGAAGGTACTGAAAACTGGCTATCAACAATTCTGCTTATTTGTGCACAATCTTTTAAACGATTAATACATAAACATATTAACTTGACTACCATTCCAAGTCTAAATCAGCTACTTCCTTTGAATCATTTTCACAAAATCTGAAGTCAAAGAACATTGCAGAAAAAGGAAGATTCATACAAAAGATCTCCTCATTAGTCATTTGCTGATAGATGACCTGTCTCACAAGAAGTACTAAACTGCTCAGAGAAAAGGTATAACCATTACATTTTGTCAGCCGCGTAAAATCTCATATTTAAAAAAAGCATTCCTCCTCCCTGAAGGTCCACTAAGTCCTGCTAAAATAAAGCCTAAATGAAGAAAGCTCCTGTTGAGATTGAGTAGTTGTTGCCACAACACAAAGTGTAATGCTTTGCTCTCCAGAGGTGCCATGCTGCTAATCAACTCTTTGTCTGACACTCTTTAAAACTACATTGCTTATGTAGAGCAATGCTGAGTAAACCAATAAACAACACGACAATCATCAAGCCTCTCAGATTGCCTCTGACTGTCTTATTTAACACTTTCCAAGAATAACCATCAAGAAATATAACCATTTTTTCCAGAAACTGTTTTTGACTAAACAAATAAACTGTATATTAATCAAAATTAGTTGCAACCAGCATCAGCTTAAATCTTTGAGTGTCTTAAAGAAAATAAAAGTAAATGGATATAATTCCAGGGAAATTAATATTTAGAGTCACAAATGGTAACATTAAAAGCCCATTAGAAATCAATTGAAACACCCTGAAACCATTGTTTTTTCCAGCCCTTTCCCCCCCCCCAAAAAGGAAAATATGGAAGGACATAATCAAAAATACCTTAAAATTAGAACTAACAGTCTGCTTTGGCTAAATTGTTTTTAAGTAAGGAGTAGGAACAAACATTAAGATTTGGAAACACTTTTCTTGTATCTATTCTATAGACAGAAAAATATGAGATTTTGCAGCATTTACTTTTACAAAAAGTAATTGAAGAGTTTTGAAGAGAAATTCACGTTCAAAGTTCTCTCTTTCCTAATTTATAAGACAATACTAACATTTTAAAATATGCATTAGGTCCTCTTAGAAGATCTTCCCCTTAGAGGATGCTAAAGAAGATTTAGATCCTCCTGCTTTGTCTCAAATCTTTTCTTTTCAGTTGACTGTTGCTTTTATATAAACCAACATCTTTACCAAGGAATAATTCTGTTCTTACTCCCAGTCTTGATTTGGAGTATTTGTTAATATTTTAATTAAGCAGCTGAAAATTCTAGCTGTCTTTTGAACTCCTCCATAAAAAGTATGATAAGAGCATTGAGTCTACAGCTGATCTACACTCCTCCTGTAGGGTTTTCTGGATCAGATGCTTGAGAGCAGCTCTATTAAAATAACTCAGGTCTGCTTGGACACAGAACGGACTTCTGTCCATCTTACACTATAGCCATAATGCAATTCCATCTATATATTGCTAAAAAAAAGTCTTCCCATTTCTATTTTATGGACAGTTTTCAAAAACATTACAAATACTCAAAGTAAACATTTGAAATTTAGCCAACTCTAACATGGTATGCCATTTTTCTTTGGGACAGCCTGTCAGATTTAGGTTTTTATTGAAAATAAAGTTAATGTTCTTAACTGTAGATTATACATAGGTTTGAATATTAAGAGATGTTATGAAGACATCAAAACCAAACAGTACATTTGGCAACACCCATTCACTTTCATAAACAGTTATTTCTCCTTTCAAAAGCCTCAACCCAACACTGTCCTTAAAATTTAGCTCATTGTTTTGTGACGAAACTAGTGAATTGTAAAAGGAAATTCACTAGTTTCATAGGCTAGCACAGATTTCCTCAGCCATCTGTGTGCTCTGTGAGGACTAAACAGTGACTGTAAAAGCATTAAATACAGAAATAGATTCAGATGTAACACTATGTGAGAAAGAAAATGTCTCTATAAACACTCCAAAGTAGATAAAATCTTTCTGATTTAAAGCCTAAAAAAAAAAAAAAAAAATTCCAAAACCAAACAAACAAACAAACAAAAAACATTAAATATACCCATATACCCTGAGCTACTACTACCACAAAATAATGCGGAAAGCTCCGGCTTGATGTCTACAAAAATCACAGGTGTGCCTATGCTCACAGCTTTGGCACCTAATGTGATCTGGAGGAGTTTCTTCTGTTTGTCATAGTCTCGCAGAGACTACTGCTGAACACAGAGTTCGATTTACTGCAGGCTATGCATGCGACTGAAATATGAAATAGATTACAGAATCCTCCCTGGGGGAAGAGGGAAGAGAGAGCAAAATAGAACTGAATCTTCAGATTGAGAATGCAGTTGAAGATTAGGAGAGACTGTTAAGTGAGCAAAGAATAGTAAGTTACAAAATTTCATAACCGGGTTCCCTGAGGACTCAGTCCAGTGACTTACCTAAGGGATTGCAGAGTACTTTCAGTGAAGTATTGCATCAGCAGAATCATCATAATCAAGGAGGAGACACTTTCATTAAGCCTAACTTTATGAGCTTAACTGGAATAAACTTGATCTTATTAAAGATGTCTTTAAGAATACACAAATTAGGAAACGCATAAGTTTAAGAGGAATGAATGACTAACTCTGAACTCTCCATTAGAGTCCTGTACTCTATAATCATTCCATTACTTTACGCTAATAGTATATATAGTACATACTATATTATGTAGATTTTCCAGTACCTTTTACATTGAGGTTGAAGCTGAATTTCACCATAGTACAGGCCAGTGATGTTGCGGACGTCTGTTCTAAATATGGCTTCTCAGGTGTCAAGCTTGGAAACTGAAGATTTGAGGTAGTAGGAATCATATTCCAAATCTAACTGAAGTATTAAAAAGAAACCATGTGATTTTTTTTTTAATTTGTCTTTAGAACTAATCATATGTATGTTCAAGATAACTCTTAAAATAATGACATAGTCATTTATTGGTAGATTATACCACTCTGACCATAGTTACTTGGAGAGAAAATACTTAAAAGGCCAATGGAAGGGAGAAGAAAGTGGGGAAAAAAAACTGCCATTTCATGCTTTATCACAGAAATGTTTGAAAAAAATGCAAAACATAAACCATTATTTTCTACAATTCCATACAATCCAGCAATAGCTAATTTTAAATTTAATTAAAGTTTAAGTGACAGTCACAAATCTGCCAGCACAATTCGTGTACACTGAAACTGTAAAGTATCTATTTAATCATTATATAGTTTAGCAAATGCAAAATATAAAGACTGTCCACAAAAAGCAAAAGATACTTAAAATAATAAGAAACATATCTGGTTGATAAGTAATCGCTAAGACAAGTGGAATTTTACTGGAGGTAATTGGTATTTAGCTAGTATGGATTTAATTGCTGAATCAGAACAGGCTTCTACATAAGCCTTGCCAACTGAATCCTACTATACTTATGCCTCTAAAATGAAAAGGAGTAATAAAAAGTGCTATGACATAGTTCAAACAATGTTTTGTTAATAACTAATGTTACTCAGAAGTCTAAAAATTATATTTATAATATCCTGCATTTCCACTCCTTATTCTTAGATTTGATAAATCACTAAAAATATATATATACTATCTTAATTCATTTGGAAAAGAAGTAAGTTCAGAGATTATTTTGATGTTTCAAAAAGATGATCAGCTGCAAAGACAAACAATTCTCCTCCACAATATCCAAGTTTTCACATGCCTTTAGAGGATGTTAAGCTTAAGAAGATGTCTGGATACACTAAAAATATGAAGGAACAAAGTTATGAAGGTCAATAAATTAAAGATTGAGATTGCCTATGTATGTTATTTTTCACATGGCAATGATAACATGCACAGTTTCTATGCATTTTTCAAATGGGTGAAGAAAAATTTTATGTTCTATAGAACATGTTTCACTTTAATCTGAGTAAGATTAAGAAAAATGTCACACCCAGTCAGAGACATAGTAGATCAACTACTGTGTGAGAATACATATTATGGGAGATATATAGGTCATGTAAAAAGATATTTTGTTCACAAAACAAGGAATCATGTCTGCAGTTATTTCCCTTCATTGATGTAAAGCTGTTCAGACTCACAAGTTTGACAGTCAACAATCTTGTTCAGTTTTATTGAAGTCCAAATTTCTTCTGTGAAATTCAATATAGTGGAAATACAGCCTTTTCTATTACTTTTTTTTTCAGAATCTAACCCTGATAACTAAGACATGAAAAGGCAAGGGGCAAAAAATGACTTTACTACTGCTGGTATTTGTAAGTTGCTAGGTGACTGCTGTGTGAATATGTCCTAAGGAAGACTATTTTCTCATTTTTAATGGGTTCTAAATAATGTCATTGCACTAAAGACAAATCTGTTTTTGTTTAAATGTTGAGATAAATATATATATACACACCATATTCATCGAATTCTGCATATGCTCACGGCATAATGTGATTTTTCACAGTGTACTCAGCTGACAGAGATCATTAATGAAATGATCAGTGAACGAATGGAATTCAGAAAAAGCCAGTAGTGGGTATTTCATCTGTGAAACTGGAGCTATGCTATTTCAAATACATGAAAATCATATGAATATTCAAGCATAGAAAGTATGTGTTTTACAGATAACAAGGTAGCAAGGCAGTACTCACACGTGAGCATACATAGATGTTATATTCCTTGACTACGCTGTTGTTCCCATTGTTATTTGAACTTTAGTTTGATGTCGTTTGTCTTCAGATTTCATTATGATCAGCCAAAAATCTCTAAACAGCTATCATCCTATCAGATGATAAAGGAGACAATTGGGGTTCCTTAGTACTTTGCTGCCATCATGTGGCTGGTGAGATAAAGAAAATGGTGGGCAGGAAAAAAAAGAAAAAAAGAAAAAGAAAAAGAAAAAGAAAAAGAAAAAGAAAAAGAAAAAGAAAAAGAAAAAGAAAAAGAAAAAGAAAAAGAAAAAGAAATTTATGAAAGAAAAGAAAAGACTTCTCTTCTTATAAAAGAAAAGAAACTTAACTGGAATAGTAGGCCAATGTTTAAACTGCACCCCTTCCGGGTAGCATTTATCACCCCTTCTACTAGCAATAGCAAGTGTGACTGAAAGCTTCATACCTGTTAGCATAAAGCCCTAACAAAACAGATCATGCATACAACATTACTCCCTTAGTAATAATTACCACAAATCCAGCTGCTCCCAGCAATACCAAATTTTAGAGTCATAATAGCATCAGCCTTGAAAATCTTAAAGCTGTTGTGCAAACAATTAAAAACCGATACAGCAAAATCAGCTATGACATACAGCCTGTCAGCCTTATTCAGTGCTGTTGATACTAGACATAATTCATTACTCAACACAGCAGAAGTGAAAGAATCTCCCCTCATGTTCACTGGTTGTTTGCAACTATATTGGCCAGAATTTCCTCTGCAAGCACTGGTGATCATCTTGCTCATTCTTCCAAAAAGATTTTAAAAAAAAAGAGAAAAAAAAAAAAAAAGGTATGCATAATGACAGAAGCTTATTTGTGTAGCAACACCTGTCAGGACTTGTGGCAAATGAGTCCATAGAAGTCTGTGTTGAATTTAGAGAAAGATACTCAAAACCTGGAAGGTACTTCTAAGCACTTGGAAGGTTCAACCAAAAAAAAATTAGCTGAAGGAAGAATGAAAAAAATGTATGGAAAGAGACTGCCTGTTAATTGCAGTTACAATACTTCTGCTGTTTTCTTAAGAGCAGCTAGTCTGGTGCTTGGAATTGTTTTCTGATGATACACAGCATGTGTTACATGAAATACTGACCTTGGTTCTCCTTTATGTATTCACAAGGCCACTGAGAAGGGGTGATCACCTTTCTGCACACATGTGGATGTTTATCAGAATATCAGAAATTCCACCTGCCAAGCTCTGGAAAGTATTTATCAATGGTCTTACTTACCTTCCTGCCAGATTCCTTTGGCAGTTATATTGGAAGGTTTATACAGTTGTCAATGGGCCTCCTCTTTAGTGAGGCATATGTCAGAGGTAACTTAGTTCTTGAATATTGTTTGGATCTTAGCATGGAAATATTTCACTGGATTTTGTTTGTTTCAGGCATTCATTTATTTATGTTTTTTATTGCATTGATATATGAAATATATAATCAATTTGAATATTTCACAAGTTCCCGTCTCCATAAAAACAACAAAATTCTGGGTCTTCAGTACTGCCCTCCTTATCACAGATGGAAACCAAGAGAGAAAATTTTACCAGCAGCATAAACACATTTTTATTAAGGACAAAATAATGGCCATTTTTTCACAGTGTCATCTGAAAAAACATTCTGATGCATATCATCTTTCCTGTTCCATATTACTTAATTATAAAGTCAACAGCTACTAACTATTACATTACAAAATAGCATTTTCTTGAATTTGCAATTTCCTGCCTGTTCCCCATATAAGACTTTAAAAGACCAAAACAACCTCTAACTGTAAGTGTTTTGACTTGGAAAATAATTTAAGAAGTGTCAGAAAACAAAGGCTTTATTTTGAGCATTGATTTTATGATATAATCACAAAAATATGATGATAAGCAGAAATATAAAGCCTCAAAATGTAGCTATTTACATGATAAAAGCCTATTAGACTGCATGTGTGTATGTGAAGGCCACTGCTAAAGAAGGAATTCCTGACATCTATTCTTGAATCAAGAAAATTCCAGGAAAAATAGTAACACTGAAAATGCATTGTTTCTCTAATGCTTATAAATAAGAGAGTCTTCTCCCTGTCCTTCAGCTATAAAATGAGAAACAAATGGCCTTTATGCCAAGCACCATCAATCATAAGCATCACAAGCAGACATACAATGTCTAAGCAAAGCATATAACATTAGCCTTTGCCAGAAACAAACAACAAAAGCAGGAATACTGATTTTAACCAAATAAATAATGCATTAATCTTTGCCTAAGTTGTTTTACTTTCCAAATAAATACTACCTCTGACATATTAGGCTTGATACAGCCAAGCTATGTTAATTTAGGAGAATATATTATAAAATGAGATCTAGAAGACACATGCTGATCATACTAATGAAGCAAAAAGTAGACCAATATTTTAGACAATAGTTTGATAGAATAAAATAGATTAATAGTGGCTTTTTATTCTTGTGGTCAATCTGCAAACTAGTTAAGATTCCCTAATAAGAGATGGTGAAACAAACAAACAAAAAAACTAAACAAAAGACTCAACATTCAAAATTTCAGGAGTAAATAAAATTAAATGTTTCCATTCTTACAGTCTTTCCTATTGGAAATACTGCCCTTTTAACATAAGATACAACATTTCATGCACTTTTCTGCCATTAAAATAAACAGTTATTAGAACATTTTAAGAATGTTTAATTCTGTATGAATGCTGAATGACATTAGAGAATACTCATTGATTTAGAAGAATAAAAATTTAGGTTAAATGCTTTGACCAGCATTAGTGAAAAAGAGGCTCCTTCCCTTGCTCTTTCTGAAACTTTTTAATACTGTTCTCCTGATAAGTTTGCCAAATTATGTTACGTTTCTTACTGTGTATTTCAAAAGCCTCTATTATTTATAAAAAAATTCAGTGCATTCTCCTCCACCTGCAGTTTCCCGTTGTAATCCTTGTATTTGTGGCTTCATTTCTTTAGTAGACAAAATACCATGTTTGCAACACTTCAGAAGTTGTTTACTTCTTTCCATTTTCTCCAATATCTCTTTTTCATACTGGTTTCTTGCCCTTCTCATCAACACCAAGTTTCTTATCTGGAAAGAACTGGAGCCAGCTATTTTTTATCATAAAAGTCTTCCATTTTCCTCTCTCCAAAGCTAGGAAAGCAAAGGAATCCTGCTGTGCATTAGCAGATGCATTGACATAGAGAAATGGGCTCTTTCTGAAATCAGTTGTCAGTAGCCCATCTTGACCCATTTTCTGTACCTGCTGTAATTCCTTACCACCCTCTTCATAAATTTGATCTGTGTGACAGGAAGGTTCAGAAAGGTTGAACAGTTGGATTATCTATTCATCGCTTCTCTGATTTATCAAGTAAGTCCATGAGGCAGTTTAATAGTGTCCATTCCACTGCTCGTGAAAAGGCCATTAGTGCCCCATAATCAATAGTGCTGAAGGATTAACAAAAAGTGTTATAGAGACAGTTCTCAAATGCCTGTGTTGATTAAGGAAGAATGTTTCCTCTTCACATCTGTGTTTGAAAATAAGGAAAAATATATCACGCTACTAGAAGAAACTTCTTTCACTTTGAGAAAACTGAAATTTGCTTCAGGGACCTTACCTTTAATTCTTACCTTCAGGAAAAGAATGGTAACTCGGTGATCCATAATGATTTTTTTTTTCCCTTGTTTTCCCAAGACAGGAAACCAAATCCCTAATTCGCTATACTGTCATTAATTTTAGGACTTCTGCAAACAAGACTAGTCTTAGCTTTACTCACAGAAGACATTGTTTCCACCCTCTGCTCCAACAGCATTTCACAAAGCTAGTGAGATGTACTGGGTCTTTTCCCAGGAAGTAGCATGATAGCTTTTCTCAGTGGGTTGTATCCACATCTGGAAGTGTGTGGATGTAATCCATGTTGGTCAGGACAGATATGATTTCCTTATATTTTGCAGGGAAACTGTTATTTTCCATACCAAGCTGGCTTCTGCCTTTATTACACGTAACCAAAATGTCTTGTAAGAAGATCAAAAATGGGATTTCATGATGCAGCGCCAGATTTATGAAAGTCCTCATAAAATAATTGGAATTCATGATAAATTTCCATAGTAACAGTAAGTATAGAACAAAATTTTTATCTTTGTACAAAGTCTGTAGTTTCTCACTTTCCATCAAATCATTTTTTCTCAATAATTAAAAGGATTTATTCTTCTACTTCCGTTAATAATTTAACTTTTTAATACTAGCCACATTCAATTAAACACTGTATACTCAAACTAAATATCCTGTTATCTGTGGATATACCAATCCTCCTTAACAGATTTTTTCTTTCACTTTGCTCTTAATCTAAATTCACAAAGACCCAATAATAAGCTAGGTAGCCCAACCACTCTTTCTCCTTCTTTGTATATAGATATGTGTGTGTGTGTGTCTATATACACACATGTATTATAATATACGCACATGCATTTCATATATATACACACTATATATAGATACATGTATAGTTACAT
Organism: Nothocercus julius; assembly: GCA_013398735.1. NCBI lineage: Eukaryota > Metazoa > Chordata > Aves > Tinamiformes > Tinamidae > Nothocercus > Nothocercus julius. The sequence continues at coordinate 3,407,453 of VZSV01000076.1, forward strand.
TCTAAGACACTAATTTTCATTATTCAGTGAAGAGAATACATTAATCTTGGTCTTGGGTACAGCCCAGGTTAGTTTAGGTGCTATCAGCAAGAGTCTAAAATTGAAAAAGTAGTAAGATTGAAGCCTTGGTATCAAACCTGACCAGGAAGTGATTATACACACCCTTTAATTTTAACATCCACTGCCACCTATGGTGCAACCTACAAACATCAGGAGAGGTTAGCATTCTAAGCTTTGTAGTAAGTTTAATGTTCTCCCAACATTATGATTGTTTTTCCCTACAGGGTTCTTAAGTGTTATTGGTAAAGACTCTAGTTGCCTTTCTCATATATGCTATTGTGAGAGAATTGCTCGAGAGAGGGGAACTTAGAGAAAAATAGAGCCTAACAGAAGTTCTGGCACTGCAGAGGCTTGCTTGAGGTGAGCAACCATTACCACTTGCAGGATGACTGGTATGTGTGGAATCTACTTCTCCACGATTCCCTTAGGCAACACAATCTGCCATCCTAGCACATACTAATAAGAGTGAATGGAGGGTGGAGCAGAGTGAAGACACCGTGGCCAAACTATCGTACTCCCTGCAGAGGTGGCAGCTTGGTGGTGCCGCACAGCTGATGGGCCACATAGTGTGATGTCTGGTGCTGGGCCAACAATGGTGGTAGATCTGTTCTGTCTCTTCTCCTTCTAATCTCATAATACCAATACACGACCACTCCTCACCGAGCATGCTCTCTAGATTGTCGATTAACTCGGGAGACATTTTTTTTTTTTTTTTTTTAACCAATGAATAGCAAAAGTAAGTATGACTACAGTCACTCAAGCTCCACCTGAAAGTCAAAGAAAATACATAAAAAGAGAACTAGGAAGGAAGAATGGGACAGTAAGAACAGAGGAAGAGAACTACGGAAGAAGGAAGAGGACAGAGGGAAGATTCCATCGTAACTTCTGGATCAGTCAACAGGCTGAACCCCTTTCCTCCTTTCGGGTCAGGACACTACCTGAGGAGACTCCTCAAGATTGAGAGCCCTCTCACATCTTCTGGGTGAGTCATGATTGGTATACTAGGCACTAGCTAAAAGAACCTCACAATGTAGTAAAGAATTTCCTATACTGACATCCGAAACCTGTTTTCCCAAATGTTGCATTTGAATAAATTATGCTATTCATGAACTCAACCACTTATCTTGGAGGCAATCAAACCGACAGTCAGCAGACTGTGGGTGAATCCGATACTGGCAGAGTTGGGCGTATAGCTAACACAGTATTTGGTATCCCTATTAAGACAGGAGACCAGTCGTCCCCAGTCTCTCTAACCTTTGAGGATCAGCTGGAACACAAGGAGATTCATCTCTTACCAAATTTGCCCCTTGCATCAAACTGCAACAGCTATACATTAAGGTCAAAGCGATCATCATCACTCCAGTCTTCAAAAAGGGCAAGAGGGAGGACCCAGGAAACTACAGGCCAGTCAGCCTCACCTCCATCCCTGGAAAGGTGATGGAGCAGCTCATTCTAGAGAGCATCTCTAGGTATGTCAAGGAAAAGAAGGTGATCAGGAGTAGTCAGCATAGATTCACCAAGGGAAAGTCATGTTTGACGAACCTGATAACCTTCTATAATGAGGTGACTGTCTGGATGGATCATGGGAGAGCCGTGGATGTTGTCTACCTTGACTTCATCAAGGCTTTTGACACAGTCTCCTATAATATCCTCATAGGAAAGATCCAGAAATGTGGACAGGATGACTGGCCAGTGAAGTGGATTGAGGACTGGCTGGATGGTAGAGCCCAGAGGGTGGTCATAAATGAGGCCGAGTCTAGTTGGAAGCCTGTGGCCATTGGTGTCCCACAACGGTCAGTACCTCGCCTGGTGCTGTTCAATTTGTTCATCAGTGACTTGGATGAGGGCACAGTGTTCATCCTCAGCAAGTTTGCAGATGATACCAAATTGGGTGGACTGGCTGACACTCCAGAACTGGGATTACAGTGCTGCCATTCAGAGGGACCTAGACAGGATGGAGAGCTGGGGAAGAAGGAACCTCATGAGGTTCAACAAGGACAAGTGCAGGGTCCTGCACCTCGGGAGGAATAACCTCAGACATCAGTACAGATTAGGGGTTGACCTGCTGGAAAGCAGCTCCACAGAGAGGGATTTGGGAGTCCTGGTTGACAACAAGTTAACCATGAGCCAGCAATGTGCCCTCCCTGCATCAGGAGGAGTGCTGCCAGCAGGGCGAGGGAGGGGATCCTCCCTCTCTACTCAGCTCTGGTGAAGCCACACCTGGAGTACTGTGTGCAGTTCTGGGCTCCCCAGGACAAGAGGGATGTGGAGCTTCTCAAGAGGGTCCAGCGATGATTAAAGGACTGGAGCATCTATCATATGAGGAAAGACTAAGTGAGCTGGGCCTGTTTAGTCTGGAGAAGGTAAGATTGAGAGGAGATTTGATCAACATGTTGAAGTACCTGAGGGGTGAATGTAGGGAGGATGGGGCCAGGCTCTTCTCCATGGTGGCCGGTGACAGGATAAGGGCTAACGGGTGCAAGTTGAAACACAGGAATATTAATATCCATATGAGGAAGAGCTTCTTTACTGTGAGGGTGATAGAGCCCTGGAATAGGATGCCCAAAGAGGTTGTGGAGTATCCTTCTTTGGAGATCTTCAAAATCCGCCTGGACTCTCCCCCGTGCCACATGCTCTAGGTGTCCCTGCTTGAGAAGGGGGGTTGGACTAGATAATCTCTAGAGATCCCTTCCAACCTTAGCTATTCTGTGATTCTGTGATTGTTCCAGAAAGCAAAAACATGAATCTCCAAAATATTCTACAGAACCACCATCCTGCCACTCAGTGCAGAGTTGAACACAAAGCAAATACTTTCCCAAATGATTCCTCAAGGAATTCATGGCCAAGGTCAGAGAACGGGAGAGCAGAATCAGTGATACTGCTAGACAAGAAAATGTAACCACATCCAGAGCAATTGGCTGCTTGTGTTGCTAAAGCACTAAACTAGCCATAAAGCTGGTGTAGTTGCACTAAACTGCATATTTCGAGAACCTGTATTATCTGGGAGATGGAGAGTGCTCTCAATTCTTTATCTGTAAAATAAAATAAATCCTCTTGCACAGGGTTACTGGGAAAAAAATTCTTAATACTATGTTGGAAGGATTATTTTTCACCACCATTCCATTGTTGCTGTGGCCTATGAATGCACTTTGATTATTTTTTTAAATAGCTCATTCTTGACTGTACCTCATAAACAGTTGTTTTATCCCCAACAGCAGAATCACAAATGCACACAGTTTCTGGCAACAAAATTTTCTCTTCGAGCCTTTCTTTGCACAAAGGAAAGTCTTTGCTAGTAGAATTGATTCTATTGGGGTTAACGAGAAGCAAAATTGTGTTGCATATACAATCGTCTCAAATGTTTTATGGACTTAATGTACAATGTACAAGAGTCTTTAATGGACACCTCTGAGACACAATTGGTGGAACAGTTATATAAAGCAAGGAGAATGAATAGCAGAGCTGGTAACCATAATCATAAAAAGCAGCAGCAAGCTAGAGTATCTTCCACTTGCATATGTCAAAAGTAATACTTTTCCCTCCTTCTGTCCCCTTCTGTCATCCTTTAATTCTGCCATATAAGTCACCTTCTGCATGGTCCTTCAGCATTGTAGCTAAACAGTCTTATTCCAAGACTTTGCATAATTCCTTAGGCACCCTCCTTCATGTTCCCTTGTCTAACTTCCCTCATGTTCACACAAATTCCCTTACTTACTTTCTCACTTTCTTTCAGTGCTCTTCTTGGGAACCAAAACACAGTGAAAAGAGGTTATGAAGCCCTCCAGTCTGTGGCTGACTTCCCAAAGATGCACAGCACAATTCTACTTGTAGAGCCTTACTCTACAAGTAAGGGCTCATTTACTGCCTTGCCTGCAGCTCTCAGACCCTGGCAGTATGCTGTAATATGTAATTCCAATTTAATGATTTAGGTTTCTCTTTAATTGGCCTAGTGTCAATGGGAGTTTTGGTTGGGGCGTTTTGGAAAGAGCTGCTCCTGATCCTGTCAGACACTGCAGTCTCCCACAGAAGTGTTTGAGTACTATAGGCAAGTTCTTGTGGAAATGGCCAGATTGCAAGAGAGAGGTAAAACTTGCCCAGGTAACATGTCAATAAATTCCATGCAGCAGGAATCCATCTGAGCTAGAGATTTGTGTAGGGCCAAGATTCTGGTAATTGCAACCACTTTGCATCTGTAATGCACAGGATCTGAGCTGCTGCAGAGCCTCAAAATAAGAAAGAACAATTTGCTGATGAAAAGCTGACCTAGCATAATGTAAACTTTTTTTTTTTTTTTTTTTTATAAGTGAGTGGTTTGAAACCAACATGAAGCTTATGAACCCACTGTCTTGACAATCATCAATTCTTCAAGACTAGCATTTGGTAAAGTATACACTGCTTATATGCCTTGACTCTTGTGACCATATCACATTATCCTTTCTTCAGAGTTCAGAAATGCTCCCTCCTCTTCTTTCTCTCCAGTGCAACCTTCTTGAAAAGACAGCAAAGCCAACATTTGACTTTACATAAGCCATGAAAACCAAGTGTTATTAACATTTCAACAGAGCCCTATGTTAGACACAAGCAATCTTTCTTGGCATCATTGTAGCTTAATATTAGTAGAGGAAATTGATTCATTGTTTGAAAATGCTAAGTACTTTCATTTAACAAGACATATGGAAAAGCTGCAATTTTGAATCTTTTCCTTATATTCTGCATGCCTAATTTGTGACCAACAATATTTTACATTCTATATTTCCTTCACCACATTGTCTGCATTATTTCAAATAGGGGTAAAGCATTAGAATCTCCAGCTTCCTTTTCCTCTCATTACTTTAATTATATGTTTAATTCTCTGTTTTTGAATTTCACGACATTATTCAACCAACCAACCCTTCTGGCTTCAATGTGTCTAAGACTCCACATAACTTCAAGCACATAAGTTAGACCACCAACTAGGGTTTTTTTCCCACATTTTCACCATAACCATCAATGACCAAGAAATATACAGAACATTGTCTTTCTGTTTACATTTGGTTTCCCACCAAAATGTAAGAGTCAGTCAAAGAATGTCTTTCATTCAAGACAAAATTCCCACTTCAGAAGCGGAAATTAAACCTAAAAGCTGAGAGCAGAAAGGGACCTAGAGTGTCTGGGAAAGTACAAATATGGAGATTTCAAAGAGAGTTCAAAGGGGTTGTGGATATGGAGGCAAAAAAACAAAGTATGCGCAGCCAGTGCAGGATATTCATGATAGACAATCTGTTTCATGGGAAGAATTAAAGGAAGCAATATGTTCAGTTAAGGTACTATATCCCCACATTAAGAGGTTACAGGGACATCCAGGAAACAGTATTTAGATCAGAGCTCTTATTTGGATATAATAAAAATGAAATCCTGCCTGAGATTGAAGAAATGTTGTGGTTATCATTGGGGGAAAAAAAAAAAAACAAAAACACACACACATTAGCAGATATTAACTGTTAATACCATATCTGCTAAACTATATGAAAAAAAAAAAAGAAAAAGAGAGAGAGAGAGAGAGAGAGAGACAAATCAAGAACAGTTAAACAGAAGAGATTAAAGAGGGCAATCCAAATGTGGGCAGAATGAAGGTTGTATTGATTCTCCATAGCTATGCTTCATTGAGAGAAAGAGAGAAAACACACCTTAAGAATGCAGTACCTCTGTCAAACAAATCTGAAGAAGAACATGTCATAAACAGAAAAATTAACTGAATGATAAATATGGACAGACTTTTACATGATTGATGGTTAGAAAACAATAGTGTAAAATGTAAAAAGATAAAGGATCCAACAAGAAATAAACAGGATCGGATGCCAATTTTTCCCTTACTCTGTCACAATGAAACAATAAGGACATACAATTTGAAAAAAGTAAAAAAAAGTTGTTTGTGGGTACAAGACACAATCAGACTTAGGATATTCAAGTTTCTACATGACATGAAATCCAACTACATAATTCTCACCCTTCTGCCTATAAAATAGAGTCACAAGATTGGGAAGAGACAGACTCTATTAACATTGCTTTGTATTCTCTCTTCAAGTATCTCCTAAAACTATTGCTGAACAAAATCAGATTCAGTCTAGGAATTTTTCATATTGACTCATCCTATGTTCTTCTCAATCTGCACTGTGATTTACGTAACCAGAACTGAGGAAGAAAATACTGAATTTCACAGCTGACTAAAACAGTCACTTCAGTTCTGATCATTCTTGGTTTATGGAAACTCAAGATAAATATTCATTTGTACAGTGTAGTTTACAGTCTAGCGTACAGTCTAGTTTACAGCAGTTTGAGGCTACAAAAGATACTTAGCTGATCAAGAAGAATTTGAAGATTACCTTGAACTGTTCCAAGTGCAGAGCACTTGATTTAAGCTATAGATAACCAATCAAGTAACAAACAAAAATTCAGTATAGTTACATGGCTAGAGTGCTCAAAGAACAGAGTCTGAAAATTATAGTATTTACTTCATATAGAATTTTAAGCTTTCCAATGGATATAGTGTTTTGCTTAAGGTAATAATCCACAACATTTACAAATGTATCCTAGAAAGTCCCAAACTTCCTGAAAAAATTACAGCAGCAGAGTTTCTAACAGCCACTCATACACTGGGAGTGTTGAGAGTTCCAATTCCTAAGCTTCTCAGCATACAAATAGAAAAAAAGAATCTTTTAAGCCGAAGCATGAAATTCAGTATATGTAAATTAGTTTTTATTCTAATAGCTGTTCAAATTCTGCTTTCAAATTTTTCAGATAACAATCACTTATAAAATCCCTTTTAAGATGAAAAATGACACTGAAGTCTTTTTACACAAGCCTATAATCACATTCACACTGTAGAACTATGTATAGATGCATGAAACTTTTTTCAACAGCATATACTATTCATTCATTTTGACACAATATCTTGAATATCCTTAGAAAATAAATATGCATGGAATGTAAAACAAAATGCAGCAGTCTACACTTGGATGAAAGTCAAAGTCCCAGAAAATCTCTTCATGCTGTTGGAAAGATTGTTCATACTTTTTCCTGACAACTTTTAGGTTTTATCTTACTGCTGTCCCCTTCACGAAAAGGAAAGTGGGGGAAAGGGAGAGGAAACAAGAATAATATTTATATTATGTGATCCAGAGATGGAAACAAAGGCTTTTTAATGTATAACTCAAGTTCAACTACTCTATTTTCCATCATGTTAGTGTCAGAGATCCTAAGTTCTAGTGTGAAATCAGATTTCAAAAATTACTTGCCAGAGTCAAGCAACAGGCCAGTGGAAATGGAAGAGTCTTTGATCCACACCCATGAATTTCAATTTATTTTTTGGCTATTGCTAGCATCTACTCATGAAGAGGAATGTACCTAGCAAGGGGAAACATCAATTTCAGCCAGATCAAACATTTATCTATTTCAAGAATTAATGCTATTCAATTTTAAAAGATCAGTGAGACCTGTATAATGGATAAATTGCTTATCCTCATCCTCTGTAAAACTAACTAAAACATTCTAAAACATCTGAAAACATGTCATAAAACGGAGGGCAAGGGTGGTCACCTTCACTACTAGATTTTATTCTGTAACAGGCATTAGCTTAAATATATGTTTCTTCTACAGTTAATCAGTATTTTCACTTTAACAGACACTTCATGTTCCAGACATTAAAAGTGAATATAATTTTGCAGAACAGAGGGAAAGGAAAGATATTTCCATTCAGCGTGCCTGAGAAGCCACCATCCTAGCTGACTTCCTTACTGGAATTAATAGATGCCAAGAAATCAAAGGAACGTGAGAACTTTGCTTTTCCTATGACAAAAATTAAACTCTGTCAAGGTGAGGTGTCAAAAGAGGAAATGTAACAAAACGATAAATTAAAAACAGTAATATGCAAAGCTAGCTAAATCTTTCAGAAATTTTGGGGTGAAATAGTAATTTTTTAGCAGCTGATATGTTTAAAAATACTTCCAGGTTCTCAGGAAAGTAAACTGCTTCATACCATTGAATCCAGGAATAACAAGACGAGTGGTTCAGGGAGAATTTGTAAATCTTAGGATTGCTTCTTTTTTTAAGTAAATAATTTTTGTTTTAAAACCATATACTCTCACTTCCAGTTTCTCAATATAAGACAGGATATCCATTAATTTAAAAAGCAAAACAAAGTTATTACAACCTTTTACACAAAGTACCCAAAATTAGGAACTTCCACCCTTAAAACACTTCTTATTGCTGGGGGATAAATATAATAATAATAATAAATAATAATTAAAAAAGATAGACACCAAATGATGAAAAGGCTCAAAACTAAGAAAAGACAGGATTTTAAATTGCTTGAAAAACAAAACCATTAAATCATCATATTTCTAGGAAATAAATCAGTTGTTTGCAGATAAAAGCTATGAAGGAAACTTCCCTTATAGCAGATTATTACAACCTAATTTTTTCTTGTTGTTTTAATCTTTTCCTGAATTATCTACTATTCATTGCCACAAGTCAAGAGAAAATGCTACTACTTACCTCAAACACGTTATTTCACCCTGAATTCTTCATTTTCTCAAATCTTATTTCAGTTTATAGGCCAAACACCTGAAACACCCTAAACACCTGAAATTCTAAATAGAGAAGACATGCTCCTTTTGGGAAAAGTCATACAATTTCAATGGGGTTTGGTTTATTTTTACTCTTAAGATGCTAAGAGGTAAGCTGAATCAGAAAAAAAAAAAAAAAAAAAAAAAAAACGGTAAGAATAAGGTGGACAGAAAGAATGTAAAGAGAGAGCCAAGTGTGAATGGGGCTGAAGGGATTATAAGAGAAAAAAGGACGGGGACGAGATGCCAGCTGGCATAGGTAAGAAAAAGGTAAGCAAACATCGAAAAGATCTCTTGCCTGAACTAATTCTGGAATTGATGGCTGTTTGTTAGTCTGTTTTTCTTTGGTTTGTGTCTTTTAGCAGGTTGCCTACTAACACTGCAGGAAATAAACACCTCACAGGCATCCACATCCTCAAATTAGGTTGCATCCTTGCACATAGCTGGTTTCTGGTGCTGAAACTGTGTAGCCCGTTATGGGCATCAGGCCATCCTCTAACACTGGTGCCTTCTGCAGACACTTCACTTGACAGGAACTAAACGCAGAAATTAATTACAATGCAAAGGAGTAGTTAGCACTTCCTATCACGAACTTCATGGTACTAGGAAGGATCACTCATATTATGTTTGATGCTCCATCTCATAAAACTGCCTGCTCTTCCCAAACAAAAGAAAAAAAGAAAAAAAGAAAAAGAAACAGAATATGTTGTAAATAGAATACTTAATTCTTTAGCCTTTTTCTAAATAAAACCTGGAAGCACTGAATTAAGGATATCAGGTTTCCAAAACCCATTTTCTATATAAACTTCCCATTTGATTTTTGAAGGTTTGTGGAAAAAAGTCCTTCTTTTATGACTATCACCGCAACTGCAAAGTTACTTTTGGCATTTTCTTCACTGGACCATCCAAAGCAGACAGTGAAAAATAGGTGTGAAAGCTATTTCTCTTTTCAAGTGTGAACATTTTAATCTAGTTTTATCCCATGGGAAAAAATGAACAAACAAATAAATAATCCAGTTATTTTTAGTATTTGCTTTCCTACGTTCTGTTTCAGGACAAATTTTAAAGGATGGGTTTTTTTTTGTTTTTTTTTTTTATGAAACCTTGAAATGATAACTTAAACTTTGGTTACTTGAAACTGTTCACCAGAAATCAGTGGAAATTTATCTCATTCCCTCAGCTCTAGAAAGTGTAAGTTAGATCTGTGGTGGCCTCCATTATCACAGAATCCAGACATCTCTCTTACACCAGATGCATGACAGAATTTAACCAATTGATCAATTCTGAAATTTCAGGCAAAAGATATCATGATGTTTTCATTCACTACTAACAGATCTTTTTGCTCAGTGCAGCTACTTTAAGACTATGACCAGGCCATTTCTTTTTTTCTTTAGTCTTTAGTCTTCTTTTAGTCTAAAGAGACCCCGAGTATTTGTTGTAATTCTTCAAAAAAACTTTTTAGTTTGTCATCATCCTACCAGATCTTTTATGAGCCAATTGAAACAAACACTAGTAGAGAAAAATTTAATTAGACTCCTGTATTTAGTTAAAATATCATAATACAATGGCAGGCATTTAGAGCAAACATGAAAAGAATGTTTCTAAGTGCATAGAATAGGAAAACTAATCACAGAAGTAATCTGATTAAATTTTTCTAAGGGTCTTGAGGATCCTAACCATCTTTCCAAGGATTGCTCCTTCTGCATTGCACTCATTCCAACACATACATTAGCCATAGCAATATTCAACACAGCCAGTTCCATTGGCATATCTTTATACAATGTTCTCAAAAAAATATAAAAACCGATCCAGTGACTGTGCATTTTATGTTTCTCATAGTGGGATGTATATGAAGGTGAGATAGCACCAGCTCCTTCAGAACAGAAGCACAAGAAATTCCACGTTAACAAAGAAAAAAATATATATATCTATTTCAACGTATGAGAAATGGAGAGAGAAAAGCTGAAACTGATATGCTAACTGTCAAAAGGAATTTGGGTTTTGAAATATAAATAATATATTTCATGTTTTGACAGAGTGTATTTTTATCTTTACTCTCCTCACAGAAGGCTCAAAAACATAGAACTTCGTTCATGATATAAATATAGATAAAAAGGTTAAACTTAAAACGATATATAAACACTTTACTTATATACTATCCAGAGATAAAATTAACAGCCTAGCATGCAGGGTATTCTGTCTATGTAGACATGAAATATAACCATGTGATCTGCATAGCCAGGGTACTGAGACACAAGGAAATACCAAGCTCTCCAAAACACTACTTAGAGTGTTTGAGTTTAGTCTGTATGACTGGAAGCAAATGGCACACTTCAAAGTTCATATGTGAGAATCTCAATGAAATAATTTTTAACTGTATGCAATAACAAAGAGCCTAGAGAAGGATGCACACACTTGATAAGACAAAATTTTGGCCACACCCCAAGATTTTCATTGGTTAACTACAACCATATTTTTGGATTCTAGCAAATAGAATAAGCCCAGAGGAAAACTGAAAATACAGCTCCTCTGCTCCCATTATACTACATGTTATATAAGCTTGTTGTTTCATGAGCTCTCCCTCCTCTTCTGCATTCCCTATCTAAGCTGACCTAGTGAGGACTAAGCCACCTTAGGAAGGCTATGAGCTAGAAACCTAGTAACTCAAGTCTACAGGCCCCTGAAATACCTGAGACATCCTTCAAACACAGTGCAATTCCCTATACTAAAGACTAGAAAATGACTGAGTGCAAAGAAATAACAACAAAGTTTTGTCAGGAAACCAGCAAAAAGAAAAATATAATTATTGCCTTCCTGTTACATACAAGCAGCTGAAGATCCGACCGAGATGTTGCCTTGACCTGCTGCTTGTAGGACCCTACAGAAGTGTTCCTTGATAACAGACATGTGTTTGTGCTGCATTAGCATTTCTAGCACAAACCTACCACTTTGCCATTGTCTGTCCTTTTTTTTGGCTTGCACATGGACTGCCCAACACAAGAAAATTAACCTTTGCTTTAGCAGGAAAAATCTGAACTCTAATTTCTGGAAATGCTACCTAGAAAATGGAGTCAAAAGGCCAAAATAGCATCTTGTAATTTTCAGACTAAAGATATTTCAGTGTGAACTTCAGGTATAAATAATGTTTTCATTTTCTAGTTTGTATTACTGCCTTCAATCTTTTGACACTGCAGTTAATACCTATCCATAAAGGACAGTGTATGAAGTACCAGACTGATTTGTAGCTTTTATTTGTGCAGCCTGAAATATGCTTTGCTACACAATATTCAAGGGAGAAATTATTTCAGCTTATTTTTAAAGTACTAAAAAAATGGACTCAAACTGTAACGTAAGTATTTGCTTCAGTATTGCCTGCTCAGTTGGGCTTTGGCATTTCATGATGTTTCCTTTGTAGCAAGGAATTCAGGGCTAACTTCTTATCCATAAAGAAACATCTCAAAGATCCAATTTGTCTTTGATGCCAATGGCCCACAAAATAAATTAAAACTTGTGGGCTTCCTGAGTATTGCTGGTTTCCATTTTTATCCTTCAGTATTTAGTTAAAATACCACATGCAACCAAAAAACCTACACCAGCTTTCCTAATTTAATCTTTGTGTGTTTATGGAAGCAATTAAAAATAAAAATGAATTGCATATGGTCTGTTCTTGGCATTTATGTTAAGCTAAACTTCCTGCTGTCATTTTCTGATAGGGCAGAACTAATTCAATGCTGCACTACTAAGTTGCTAAATGAACAACAGATGACAAAAAATATCCATTTGAGAATTACATGATTTTTATATGAAAATAAAGCTCACTTTACCTTTGCAGATGTCTGTAAAAGTAAAGTCCACCTGAAATGCTGTAGACGGTATGGTAAATGTAGTTTGTGCTTTGGGCTATACACCTGAGATTTCAGCATTTGACGCCAAACCTCATCTGTCCATCTACACTCTTCACAGGGAGAAGCCACACCCTCCCATCCAAATTTATGCGCATTAAAAATAACTTAGATATTCTTCTGTGCATAGACTTTCTGTGCATATGTAGAAACACAATGCATCAAATGACTACGCATTGCAGAAATCGTCCTTTAAGAAATAAAGCAACTGAAGAAAGAAAAGTTTTTCTGGACTTAGTTTAGTATTTTAGACAGTCACAGAGAGGCCATAACTTACAGTAAGTTCAGAAACTCATTCTGCAGATATGCAAAGAAGAGGTTAATTTTTTCCTAAAGAACCTTTTTTTTTTTTTTTTTTCCAGAGGAAGGGTTGAATAGATTGCTGTGTATTTTCAAAATAACTTTGAAGCATTTAGTAGTTTGAAATACCCTTGCTGTTTTTAGACCAATTTCTTTTGGAGATGACAATTTGAGAAATATACACAAACATACAGATTTTCTTCCCCCCTCCACAATAACTAGATCCATTCATTGTGAATTTCTTCTCAGGGCTACAACATTATGTAAGATATTCACCAAGGGGAAGGCTGCACTTATGCTTATTTTAGTATTGTGTAAAGATGATCTCAATGACCATTCCTAATTCAGAAAGTCCAAAACACTTACAGATTATTACTTTAAAAAAGAGGTTCCAATTTTAAATGAGTATAAAGAAACTAGAGTGTTATCTTGAAACTTTACTTTTTCCCACTAGATCATTGGACCTTAGACAGTAAATAGCGTTAGCCCAAGTTATCATCCTCATATGCATTAAAAAGTTTTCTTGTAATTTTAGGATATACATAAATTCTGGCACTACTGTACACCATAAAGAAGTCCTTGTCCATGGGATACATCAAAGTCAGCAATACACTAAACACAGTTTAAAATGTGCACACAGGATAATATAACAAAGTGTAAACATGCTAATAAAGATGCTCTGTTAAGTTTATCTTATTCAAACTATTTGCATGAATCAATGATAATAAAAAATTAATCATTCAAACATATCTCCCTTAAACTTTTCACTGAAATAAGTATTTGGGATATCAAAGTGAACCTAGTGTCAAATAAATATGCTTATACTGATTCTGAGCTCATCTGTGTTATCGCAGGCAACAGTGCTGCCTGCAGCACAATTAATAAATGCCAGATCTTTTCATGAAGTATGGTGAGGATGTTTTTGTGTAAAATTTCTTTCCATTTTTCAGATGCATGATTACTTCATTCTTTTATTTTAACAAACATGAAATTCCAAATAATTCTTTAAACCACATTATTTCATAGGAAGGAAGGAAGGAAGGAAGGAAGGAAGGAAGGAAGGAAGGAAGGAAGGAAGGAAGGAAGGAAGGAAAAAAAATCTATCCACAGTCTATCACTTAGGGCTTAGATCTCCAAAGCTCTTGCTGTACATATTGTGGTAGCTGAGACAGTTCCATAAAAGCAACCTACCTCAGGTAACGAAGAACATTTAAAGGCAGTAGATATTATATTCCCTAAGCAACATAGACTCCCATACAATTTAAGCTAACAGAATCTTGACTTCATCTAAATTTGCCTTAAAACTGAGCAGCAAGTTGTTTTATTCCTACCTTTTACTTATTACTACTGTCAGCATAGAACATAAACAACTCAACATGACACATGCTCCTCTGAAAACCACAGGACCTCAAAAGCACAAAGTTAGTGTAATAACCAGTTCCAACAGTTGTGTCCAATCTAAAGATGAAATATGAGATCACCTTCCAAAGACATAACTGTGGGTATAACAAAGACTTTGACATGATCAGGTTTTATTTACATTCCCTTTGTACAATTACGAAGAACTTGTACCTTCCTCAACACTGACAGAATTTTGTCTAAGCCTTATGTAAGATTGGCAGCATGGATAAGGTTTTTCACTGAGAGGAGAATCATAGACAACAGCATTGCAAAACAAATGCATCTCATCACAAAGCTAGGATTCCAGAGACTGACATATTTTAAAATGAAACAATAAGTCAATATATTTGCCTATTCATAAATCTAAACATCACTTTTTTTTTCTTTTCAATGCTATCATGATCAACACTGACTGTATTGTGCAGAGTTGAGACCATTTAGCAGCAGCATAAATGTCTGTAAATTCATTATTCTTTTCCTTCCTCCTTTCTGCTCTCATCTTCTATTGTCTTTCTCTCAAACAGGCTAGCAACTATACAGAGAGAGGATTAACAGAAGTATTCCTGAAAAAGAAATCTTTCCGAGGACTACTCCTGCAAGTTGAAATTGAGTAAAGTTGTACCTTGCAAAACCTGTAGCAGGCACTGTTTTATGATTTTTGGAGACATTTATAAGTTGAGCTTATTTTTGTTTGAGTTAATAAAAAGCACATTTAGCACTGGCAAATTTCAATATGTTCAACTTTTAAAAGTGAAACAGAACTATTTTAATTGCTGAAAATCACTCCAGTTCCATGGTATTTTTTGTTATTGTTGGTTATTCAAATGACACTGAAAGGAAAATTAATGAAGTAAATTCCCATAAGGATTTAGAGTGCATCCCCTAGTTAGCTTAGATTTTTCACGTAGGAAACTTTGCCCAATAAGCCAGTTCAGTGAAAGGGCTGAATCAAACTGTTTCCAAAGATAATCTTCTTTCAAGCCTTGCCCGTCTTCCAGTACAGAATGACCTGCTCATTATAATGACCTGCTCATTTAAAAGACACACAAAGATGTTACATGATTTCATGTAATTTTCTTGCATTTGTCAGAGTCTTTTCTGATACTTTGCAATCAATAAAAAGAAAACAAATGCTTTGGAATATCACTCACTCATGGAAAATGGCTCCACGCAAGTTCTTCAGGTCCTCAAATAGCACTATTCTAACCTTTTTTAAAAGAAAAAAAGAAAGACAGTTCTCCCAATTTTCCCAATTCTTTCTTAATATAACAAAGGAATTCTACGAAAAAGGAGTACTTGTAAGACAAATCAGGGTTTCTTAGGCTCCCTCAATTAAAATGTATATAGACATCCATTCAGAAGCAGCCAATGGAATTACTTAGAAAAATCCTAAAAACTAAAGCACAACTGTTTAAAAATAAATAAATAAACTGAACCTCTTTCAACCCACATCTATACAACTAGAAAAATACCAGTAAGTCTTGAGAGAGAAGATTCAAAAATCTTATTTGGATGCCTGGAGTCCATTTTGCCGTATCACCATCACAGATTATTTCTGTCAAGGCATAGCTAGTCAAGCTCTGCAACTCCAGGGAAATCAGGCACTTTTATCAACGATCAGGACTTTCAGATTTACTGAAAAATCCAGAAAACTTGACTATCAGACTTGACTGCAGAAAAGGTGCTATAACAAGACTGATAATAACTATCATGGGACTCAAGACTCATGACTATGGAGTTTTCAGTCCTAAAAGCCATGGGCTTTCTTGACTACAGGGTAGCCACATACGCAGACACTCATCTTTTAGATACCTGAAAAAAGCACATTATTGGATAATGACAGAATTACCATTCCTGCAGAGCCACATAGTATCTTAGTCAATATTTTCAGGATTGATAATGCCTTCTAAATAGCACTTTCTGGCTCTAGCTATTTGTCTCCATTGGGTCTAGGTTTAAAGATCATGATAGCAGTACCAATCAGAACATAAAGCATTGAAGACAACATACGAATTTTAAACCAGAGTTTAACTTGGAGGCTATTCCTGCCTGCCTGTGTGTAACAGTGGATTTTTATATGCTTAAATGATAAGAAAAGTAGAGATCTAAATCAGCTTTTATTTCTTATGAAATGCTGCCTAACATGCTCTGATTAAAGCTTTCGCTTTCAGGAAAAGAAAAGCAGTCATACAGATGGTCAAATTCTTGACTGTGAAATATCTAAATATGTACTTCAGTATGAATTTCCTGACAGCATGCAAATTTCAGCAAGACTATGAAATGTTCACTGTGCAACCTTTATCAAATGGACAGGGTATCAAAGTTAGCCAGGTGCTTTTAAACTAACATGGGTTGGTTCATGAGACTGGTAGGTTATTTGGAATTTATAGAGGCCTAAAAGAAACTTTTGAAGACAATTATGTGGTCAGTCACACAACAATTATGTGGTCAGTCACACAACAGTAGACAGCAAAGGAAACATGAAGATAACACATGCTCTGAGTCTGTAAACACACGTGTCCAGCTAGTGTTACTCACACCTTGGGCTTGAAACATCAGAACCAAGTACTTAAAGGAATACAGAGAAGGACATGAGAGCAAACAGCTAGGGATAAAGAACAGTCTCAAAACACCTGCAAATGGATAACCTGCAGTTCAATTCATCTATACTTCCAACAAATGTTATGAAAACAATCCCCTACAGCCAAGGGACAGAGAGCTTGCAGAGGCCTTTAGTTGTACCAGATACAGAAGCTGAGACTGTCTTTGCCATCATGTGCTATACAGGACTATTTAATCTCAAAAGCGTACAGTGGAAAAAACAATTCTCAAATTTCGGTAAGACATCTAATGAGGAAGTCTAAGGAACAAGGCAACGTTAGCAAAAATCCTCACTCAAAAAATAGGTTCACTCTGGTCCTAGTCTTCACTGAAGGGAACGCATTAACCTTCTGTGCAAAGAGGGTTTGAAATGCCTATAGTGCCAAACTTTCACCCTTTTTAAGGTACTTTAGTTTCAGTAGAGGCAAACTATTCAAGAGGAAAGGTCACTGAGAGCTAGTCACATAGACACAGGTTTGCATGTTTTTGGAGGGGTTTACTACTGACTAAGACTAATGATTATTGCATTTATGCTCAGTGCACCCTCTTCTGCAATGGTTCCCTGGGGCTTTGGAACATGCAGATCTAGATCTTTGAGATTGAGGATGCCTATAGAAAGCAGAACATTAAACAAAACATATTAAAATAACAAAGTGCAGTTAATATTTCGGCCCTCAATGCTAACAGTTCAAAAGCCTTTTTTTTTCCTTAACATTCCAATCCCATTTTTTAAACTTTAGAATTTGGGGATATTAAATATTGTTTGAAGTGATGATGTAGAACCATTACAGTTTTTAGCCCAGTTAATGCAAATTCCCAGTAATCTAGATTTTATAACAGCAAAATATAGATATTTTAACTGCATTAACTACATTTAGTTTAAATCACAATTGCAGAACAGTAAAATTAGATTATAATCAGCCAAGAAGGACAAGAATGAAATAATATCTCTAGTCAGTGATATTGGCTTGCTCCACTGCATTTCTTCCTAAACAATACTATTTTAAGTTTTGGGTTTTTTGTCCTGAGCAATTCTGTACTAGTTAAATTACAATGCCACTGACAGCTTCAATAAACAGCATACCCTATAACTCTCTCCAAAAATGAAGAAATAAAACAAAATTGGAACAGCTGTGTTAGTAAGTGCATACACATTGTAGCCAGAAGCAAAATACTTTTGCTGGGACTATGAAATTCAGAAGTTAAGAGATCAGGGTTGGTGGGGCTTTGTGGAAATGAAACTGCTAAATCTTTAGCAAATGAGTGAACACACATATGAATATGTGTAGATCTACCTGGAAATAAACTTGGTTCCTGCAAATATAAGAATCAAAGCACAGAAATAATAGCAGGGCAAAAGCTTGTTCTATTGCAACCTCCTTCAATAAGGAAAATTTCCATACATATGACAAATTTCATCACAAAAAGCTCATAGAAATATTTTCAATATTTTCATGGCTCTACCAAATTAGTAACTTCAAATAGCTTATACCGAGGCTCCTTTAACGATTACCAAAAAACAGTTTGTGGTGATTCAGCAATTTTCACCTGACACATTTTAATGTTTTATTTATGAAAGCCTTGCAGCACACCCGGTAGTCACTAATAGCTAAACAATACACATACTAACTTGAAGCAAATTTGTCTTTTAGAAATGACACAGTGGCAAAGCCAAGCATAGGCCCTAAGAAAGAAAGTGAAGAGATGGTTGATCAAATTTGAACCTGATTATTTTTTTTATTTTTTTAAACTGTTTCACAACTGGCACAGGCCACTTTATTGTGGTAGAATTAGTTCTATATCACTGTTGCTATAAAATCAGATTTAGGTTCACAAAAATAATCCAAAAAAAAAAAAAACACACAGCTTTGAAAACCTCATTAATTATCCTTCAAGTATTTTGAGATTAACAGAGATGGATATTTCAGAAGAGACAAGCTACTCAGAAAAACACATGATCTGCTAGCATTAAATCTCTTAAAAGACAAATAAATTTCTCCTTGATTTCACAGCAAGTAGACTTGCCAATATCCTTAAAATTTTTTTCCAGCTGGCCCTGAAATTTCCTTTGATTTGTGAAGTCTCTGGGTACCTTGTAAGCTCATCTTTTCTTCAGCAATATCATCTCAAAGCCACAATTGCTCCCTCTACCTTGGTCTGTTTTAAGGAAAATCTTTGTATTCAGCAGTACAAAGAGAGGGTAACAGGAATGGAACTGGAGGGAAAGCCCATTTTGTCTCACTTCTCTGCTACTATAGTTCATTACAATGCCACCTAATTCATCCAAGTCAGGCTTTCCTCTTAACTCCAAATATTAAAAGATTTGGAAGATGGGAAGAGGAAGAATGGAATAAGTCATGGTGTTCTATTAAGTCTAACCGAAACTGCCTTTTTTTTACTAATCTCTCATCCTCTCTCACTGTTCCAAAACACGCAGTGAGTTCAAAGCTATTAAAAGGAAGAACTTCCCATCCTGTCAGAAACTTAGAAAACAGAAAACTCATCAATATAGCACAATTTGGTACATTTGCTGTTACCATTATTATCCTCTGTTACACAGAGGCCTGTTGGAAGGTAGAAACTAACTTACCATTACAGTAACATCTATCAACTATATGAAATTTCACTACAATATATTGCAGAAAATGGTCTTGCCTTATTTCTTAACATTTTAAAAAGTAGGTATATTCTCATTCTTGAGCTTCACCTCATGTTCTTCACATTGTATCACTAACAACAAGCTCTGAACATACTGTACACTAATATTGTCCTTAAACGAGGTTGGAAGACTTTCACAAATGGAAACAAATTGTTATCTGTTTGCAAAGATGATCTCAACTGTGGATGTACTTCCTGCTGTTAGCTAACTTGGAATGTTCTTGGCTAAGAGTCAAGGTCATTCTGATCCTGGCAAAGATAAAATAAAATAAAATAAAATAAAATAAAATAAAATAAAATAAAATAAAATAAAATAAAATAAAATAAAATAAAATAAAATAAAATAAAATAAAATAAAATAAAACCCATTGTTTTGTCTGCTTTTATAAAGGGAGAATCTGAATCTGAAAGGGAGAATCTCTTCTTAATGCTGTGAATAATATTAAGTCCAATTAAGTTTAATTGCTTGTAATACTGCATGTGTTCATTATAATTGGGGCAGCCTTGCTAGGACACTGCATTGGGATACACAGTACCTGCAGCTCTGCTAATATTTTTTGAGGACGTGATATGACTTATAGCAATGTAGTGTAATATTTAAGTACAGTAGAATCTTGAACTCATTGAAGGTCTTCAAGTGTGATGCTATCAGAGAAAAGAATAAAATAAATAGGCTTTAACATCATTTGGTACCTTTTTTATGCTGCTCTGAATCATTATTAATAAAAAGCAACTAGTTAACTTGTGGGAATATATCAGCTTTGACATCACAATGACATTGACATTGACAAAAAAGATCAAGACTGAGAACACTTCAGCTAGCTCATGTACCTTTCCTAGTTTTTTATTTAAATCAGAAGCAAAGTAAAGATTTAGTAGGAGGGAGAATCTAGATTCTAGATTCCTCTATTCCATGCAATTAAAGTTTGGTGATTAATTTGTCAATCATTCAGCATCCTTACCTTCTCTGCCAAATATATTACCCTAAACTTGTCCAGGAAGTTTCCCGTTTCTCTATAATCCTAATCTTTTGGAAGAACTACTTCTAGGAAAGTTGTTGGCTAACTACAGCACATTTAAAGAAACAATTGGAATAGTTTATAGACTCTACTAACACAGTCAATTATCATCTTGAATACCCTAACACATTCCTTAGTGTGTAATGAGTCAACTACACACAATTACAGAATGGCTGGGCTTGAAAGGGACTTCTGAGGATCACCCCTTCTCAAGCATAGTCAGTTAGGTCCAGAACCTAGGTTACCCAGCACCATGTCCAGTCAGGTCTTGAATATCTCCAACAATGGAGACTACACAGCCTCTCTGGACAACCTTTTCTAGTGTACAAAGACCCTCACAGTAAAGAAGTTGTCTTATGTTCAAATAGAGCTCTTATGAAGAGAACTCCAATCTCTCAGTCATCTCTATGGCCATTTGCTAGACCTCCTCCAGCAAGTCAATGACTTGCTCAATTTGGGGAGCCCAGTATTAATCATAACACTCAGGAGTGGCATCACCAGCACTGAGTAGAGGAGGAAGACTACCTCCTTCAATCTGCAGTGCTCTTTCTAATGCAGCCCAGGATATCACTGGCCTTTTTTTGCCACCAAGGCAAATTGCTAACCCGCAGTCAACTTGTTATTCAAGACACCGAAGTCTTTCTCTGCAAAACTGTACTCTAGTTGGTTGCAGATCTCATTCTCTACTGGTGCATGGTGTTATTGCTCCCCAGGCACAGGACTCTGCATTTCCCTTTGCTGAACTTCATGAGATTCCTCTTTGCCCATTTCTCCAGCCTGTCAATGTCCCACTGAATAGCAGCACAGACCAATTGGACATTAGCCATTTCTCCCATTTTTGGACTGTCTGCAGACTTGCTGAAGGTCCCTCAGCCAGGTAACTAATGACAATGTTAAATAGCATTGGCCCCAATATTGCTACTGGATACCAGTATCCAGTTAGCCTGGTATCCAGTTAGCCTTATTGTCACTGATCGCAACCCTCTGAGCTTGTAGTTCAGCCCGTTTCCCGTTTTCAAACTATTTCACTGACCATTTATCTTGTCCTTACTTCATCCTCTTCGCAATCTTTATTCCTTGATTTTCTGTAGATAGCTAGCAGCCTTTTTAGGAACTGAGAAGGCCAACATGGTAAGATTTAAGATTTTAAAGCTGGACCACCAAAAAAAAAAAAAAAAAACTTGCTTTATTACTAGACCAGTTCCTGTTCTATTTTGATCCTATGACTGGAGAAATCTTGAAAGAAAATAAAGGTTACCCTTTCTGTTTTTCTCTTTGAAAACATCATTTAATGTGATTAATTTGGTAGACAGGCACTGCATTTGTTTAATTTCTTTAGCATTCCTGCCATTGAAGAGTAAAATTAAACATGTTCAGATTACTGTTGTTACAACAAACAGATCTATAGGACGTTTATGTGGTTTCTTTACATTTACATAAAAGTTGTAAATTTAGCCCAGAGCCAGCACTTCAGTAACTCTTCTTCAGGAATTCTATCTTTCTAGCTACATTCAGTTTCAGTTCTTCAGGGCTGTTTTCAATGCTAAGAAGTTACAAAGGGATAAATGGAAATCTCTGTCAGATCAATTCATATCAGTTCACTATTCATCATTGTAAAAATATTAAGTGTATAGTTTCAGAACTTACCATTAAAGGACTTCATGTTAACTAAAAAGTTAAAAAGAAAGATAAAACACATTCTTGTTTTGATTCTAAAAGATCTAGGCAAAATTCTATTTGGGTAATTTCAATTAATTCCTTGAAGTTTACTTTAAAGAACCATTAACAGCAAGTTCCTCAAGCTCACATGACTTGTTCACAGGATCAAGGCTAGATTGCTGTTTCAGGTTTGAGAATAGCAAAAGGGATTTATTTTCTTTAATAGACAAAGACTGGTCTAACTCCTTGACAAATGCTCAAAAGCCTATGGATGATTTCAATTGTGCTTATGTGAGCACAGTCTTTAGGAAATGCCATTAATTGCCAGGGTTTAGGGTAAAGTCTAGACTGCCATGGCATTTTTTTTTTCTTCAGGACAATTAGGTATTCTAATATCATTGCCACAGTCCTGTATTAGAGGACTTGGTGAATCAAAGAGTACCTTCAGTGCCCTATGATTTATAAAACTAGTTTTAGCTTTACTATACCTCAGCAATATCATGTAAAAGAGCATGTTACTACCCTGTTCTCAAGCACCTTATTTTTTCACAGAAAGAATACAGATTTTTAAAAAAAATGTGTTGGCACAGAAAGAAAGAACAAAATTCTGAAGTTCCGTTGCTGAAAACTGCAGACTCTTGCAGTTATTTGTCATGATTCACACTCAGTTATTAGCTCTTGATTCTTCTCTTGACATGCAAGCAACAAGACTACTAATCCTTTCCTCCCATCCCCCGACATAGCACATTCCAAATATTGTGCTGCTGGCTTTCCCCTCAGAGCAACAAAAGGTGGAGGGAATAGAGAATGGAATTAGATTTGCCAAGCGGAGAATGTAAACAAAGCACTCAGTGGCCTTTTAACAAAAGAGAGAAAACTAATGCTTTTCTCTGTGCTGGCTTACAGAACAATACATTCCCTGCTCTTGTAGGGATTTCCAGGATTAGCAGAGGAATGATGTTTCAAAACAGAACAGTTAAATTAATTTTAAAAATAAAGATGTATTTAAGTATATATATTTTTCTATCAAATGTCAATCTCAGAAAAGAGTTAATGAAAGTTAAGCTGAAAAAGAAAAAAAAAAGAATACTGAAGGATCCTAAAAGATACATTATCTCCATAAACAGAGTTCATTTACCAAAAATAAAGAAATTCCATAATTAAGATAAGCAATTTAGCACAACTACAAGTTGAAAGCTATGACCTTATGGAAAATTAAGCTTGGAATCTTCTCTCCACCCCTCTCACTTCAAAATTAGTGGCTTCTTTATAATTAGGTCAAACTAATTTTTCATTCCAATGCATTTAAGCTGAATCAAAGTCATTCTAATGGATTTTCTTTGTAACCTTGTAATCAAACTAATTCCATGGATCAAACTGTAAAGTTCTCTTTTGCACTCTAAATAGCATCATTTCATATCAGAAAGTACAATGTATACAAAAGACTGTAAAATCACCTCTCGTTGCTGTTAATATTTTTGATATGTGATTTTAATAATAGATTGATATTTTAATAATGAATATTTCATATTAATGTTACTAGCAGCAAAATTGATATTTGACAGATTGAAATGGATATTGAAATGGTTACATATTAATGTATCACTATTGATACTTGCAAAAGAATCCTTCAGAGCACACCATTCTCTTTATGGCAGTTTAGTGATGCAACAAAACGAGAAACTAGCATAAAGGAACTGAGAGGAAGTGTCAGGTGCATGTTGACCTGTAGGCATTTTTGATTAAGGCATGCCAATAGCTGGCAGGAATAAAGTTATAAAGTAGTAGCTCCTGCCTCTGTAGACTCACAGAAAGGCAGGCATCAAATTTGCTTGGACAGTAGCTTAATGTAAAGAAAGCCACTTTTGAGCATTGACACAAATACAATGTGAAGAAGAGGAGAACATCACCTTTTGCATTAGGCACTCCGCAATAACTATCCTGGCCACACTACTGTTTTAGAATACAGGAGAGGTACTGAGAGTACTTTCACGCCAGCCAGCAAATGGGTTAGTAAAATGCAGCATAACAAAGTATAAAATTGTACAAGAGTGTGAGGAATGCTCTATTTTATAGTTAGCTGACTTGGCAACTTAAAACAGTATTTCTCACCACTATAATTTAATCCTAGTGCATCGAACAATGCACAGGCTGCGAAGACCAAACAACTCAGACATGGAAAAATGGAACTGCTACTGACCTCCTCCTTCAGCTTAACACAATTTGATTCCTAGCTGTATTAGCCCAAATGACCTACTCCTGTTTTCAGATTCTTCTCTCTCCTCCTTCCTGGCTTGGCTTCATTTGTAAATGCTTTATTGCTTTTACTTCCTTTTCTACCACCATACTTCTTTTCTATCAACATATTTTAATCATTTCTATATTTAATCATTTCTTATTTAAACTTGATTACACTCTCTCTATTTGCATAAAAAAGAGACAGAAAACATTCAGTTTTACCAAAAGATTGAGACTAGCAAAAAGAAAAGCAACAATTACCTTTCTCACATTAGTTCCACAGGCCAGTGAAGCATGGTGAAAATCACCATTCATTTCCACATGCTTTACCTTACAGGAAAACTACTGCTGAGCAAAGTTGTTCTGAAATCATGGTCAGAAATACATTTTACCTATTTTTCAACTCCCGTCCCCATGGTTTTTTTTAACTGTGAATGCCGAATTAGTGTTGTAGGCACAGTGGTTTACAGAGATAAGTGAGGCGAGGCTTCTTGATTATTTTTTAATCAATGAAGGAATAAAATTGGAGAAAAAAAATAGGCAAGATATTGAACAAATTCTCCTTCTAATCACATTGACTTATTTCACACATTTTCTCTCCTACCTCCTTAAACATGTCCCACACATTTTTTCTTTCATTTTCCTCCAGCATAATCTATTTTGGCTTAGGATAACTCATGCCAAAATAATACAGTTTCTTTGCCTGATATTCATTCATTACAAATGCTTCACAGGCAATTAGAGAAGATGTGTCACTAAATATGGGGAATTTACCCCTGATTTGTCTATTTAAACTTACACCAACCCGTACACTTTCAAGATCATGGGCTCATCTGCATAGTCCATGTTAATTTGAAAAAAAAAAAAAAAAAAAAAAAAAAAAAACTTAGCCTGCTGCTAGCCTCATTGCTTACCAAGATCAGGATCAGACACAGGGATGAAAAATACCACAAATGAAGACACGTTTTTTCACCAAAGCACAGGGAAAATCAAAAGGAGGCCTTCATGAAGATAATATTTATGTGATAGAATGAATAGCAAGTAATATTTATACAAATATGAATGTTTTGGATTTACTTTTAACATCATGGTTTCAGAAAAATTTTCAGGAGCTTTTGCCTTTGTTTCATTATCCTTTATACATACTTCCTGGGGCGCATGACACCAATCTGTAGTCAGCATCAAAAGAAGCCAAAGAAAAAGAGTTTAAAAATTAGTGTTCCATTTTTTTACTGTAGTAAACTACAAAAGTGAATAAAGCAACATAAATACTGAGGCAAAGCTAAAATCAGTTACTTCTTTATGGGCTTGCTGTAAAGCTACTAGCAAAAGCTTAGTTCTCTTACCTTTTTTCAGCTCATGAAATGCATATATCTGAGCTAGTCTTCTTTCATAGCCCTTCTATAGCTCCTTTAGATTCCATGCATATCTTACTGGAAGAAAAATTATGTCAAGGATTCACTTCCTCCAAAGACAGACATCTAAAACAGGTCATACATCTAAAAGTACCTCCTATTTCTCCTCATGAGATTTAGGAAACTATAATATAGCTCACAAAGCACAGGTCTATATCATTCATAGAATCATAGAATCTTTAAGGTTGGAAGGGACCTCTAGATATTATCTAGCCCAACCCCCCTCCACAGAGAGGGTCACCTAGAGCATGTTACACAGGATTGCGTCCAAGCGGGTTTTCAGTATCTCCAGAGAAGGAGATTCCACAACCTCTCTTGGCAAGCTGTACCAGTGCTCTGTCACCCTCACTGTTAAGAAATTTTTCCTTAAGTTCAGGTGGAACTTTTGGTGCTTCAGTTTGTGGCTGTTTCCTCAAGCCCTATCAGTGGCCACCACTGAAAAGAGGCTGGGACCATCCTCCTCACTCTCTCCCCTAAGATATTTATATACACTGACTAGATTCCCGCTCAGCCTTCTCTTCTCCAGGCTGAACAGGCCCAGCTCTCTCAGCCTTTCCTCATAGGGCAGATGTTCCAGGCCCCTGATCATCCTTATAGCCCTGCGCTGGACTCTCTCCTGTAGCTCCACATCCCTCTTGTACTGGGGAGCCCAGAACCACACACAGTACTCCAGGTGTGGCATCACCAGGACTGAGTAGAGGGGCAAGATCACCTCCCTCGACCTGCTGGAGATACTCTTCTTAATGCACCCCAGGATCCCATTGGCCTTCTTGGCCATGAGGGCACACTGCTGCCTCATGGTCAACTTGTCATCCACCACAATGCCCAGGTCCCTCTCTGCAGAGCTGCTCCCCAGAATGTCAGTACCCAGCCTGTACTGGTGTCTGGGGCTATTCCTCCCCAGGTTCAGGACCTTGCACGTGCCCTTGTTGAACTTCATGACGTTTCTCACCGCCCACTTGTCCAGTCTGTTCAGGTCCCTCTGGATGGCAGTGCAGCCCTCTG
>VZSV01000076.1:3435458-3479880 GCA_013398735.1 Nothocercus julius
TTCCTGTATTCCTCCCAAGGGGCCTGTCCTTTTTTCCACATTTTGTATACTGCCTTCTTCTGTTTGAGCTTTGTCAGCAGCTCCTTGCTCATCCACGCAGGCCTCCTGCCCCGCTGCCTGACTTCTTGCTCAAAGGGATGCACTGATCGTGAGCGTCGAGGAAGTGCTGCTTGAATACTAACCAGCTCTCTTGGGCCCCCCTTCCTTCTAGAGCTCTAGCCCATGTGATTCTTCCCAGCAGTCTCTGAAGTTGCTGAAGTCCGCCCTCCTGAAGTCCATGGTTGCCAGGCTACTTACAGCTCTGCTTCCTCCTTGTTGGATTCTAAACTCAACCAGCTCATGATCACAGCAGCCAAGGCTGTCCCCTACCTTCACTTCTCCAACAAGTCCCTCTCTATTTGTCAGTACAAGGTCCAGTAGCCCACCTCTCCTTGTTGGCCCCTCCACAGCCTGTGTCAAAAGGTTATCATCAGTGCACTGCAGGAACCTCCAGGACTGGTTATGCCTGGCTGTGTTGTCTTTCCAGTCGATATCAGGGTGGTTGAAGGCCCCTATGAGAACCAGGACCTGTGACCATGAGGCTACTTCCAGCTGTCTGTAGAAGGCCTCATCAACTTCCTCATCCTGGTCAGGTGGCCTGTAGCAAATGCCTACCTGTGTCTCCCATGTTAGCCTGCCCTTTAACCCTTACCCACAAGCTCTCAACTCGCTCATCATCCCCCCCAATTTGAGCTCCATGCATTGCAGTTGCTCTCTCACGTAAAGAGCAACTCCACCACCTCGCCTTCCCAGCCTGTCCTTCCTAAGGAGCACATAGCCTTCCATGACAGCACTCCAGTAGTGTGAGCTATCCCACCATGTCTCTGTAATTCCAATGAGATCATGATGCTGAGACCACACACAGATATCCAGTTCCTCCTGTTTTTAATCCGTGCTGCATGCACTGTTGTACAGACATTTAAGGGAAGTAATCAAGCCTGCAGGTTTCCCGGCAGGGGTGAAATAGGACCCTCTATAATCATCTTCTATACCCATTTCCCCACTACCATGCTCCCACTGGATGCCTTTTGGCTCTGGCTGCATGGCAATGATTGCCTGTCGATGTAACATTCCCCTTCCCCTTCTTGCTTCAAGTCAATTTGAATGGGATGAATCCCCCCCAAACAATATTATTGAAATAACAGGGTTTCATTCTTCAGTAAGGAAGTAGCTTATATCAGTTACAGCATCACTCCCTTGTTCATTGGTATTTATAATGCTAATCTGGGCATCTGATACAAAAGTAATTGAATAAATCTCAATTAGCTCTGTGACAACAACCTATTTGCCATTTCACCGATCAAAAGAAACAATTTAAAAATTGTGTCCTCTCCTCCCCTGAGAAACAGCAATTGAGCAATAAACTGAATAAACTGCTCCTCTGAAAGGGCTCTAGTGAATTGTTTTCTCCAGCTCATTGACATCAGAGCAAAAGGGATTACAGGAAGAACTATACCTCCTGGCAAGCATAGCTTCAAGCTATTCTTTACACAGGGTTATGCACAGAAGACAATGTATTCCCCCACATACAGGAGATCTGTCTGTTTCTAACTGGCAAGTACACAACACACATATAACTAGGAAAGACTAAGTTAGACTCTTAAGTCACATACAAACTTACACCGGTATGGTACGCTGCATTACTCCCATAAATTAAAGCTTAAGTTCTGAAAGTAGGTGACATGATGGCCCATCCAAGCATAGAAAAGAAAGGGTTTATTTCATAAAACCAGCCAGTCGCACCACTGAAAAAGGAAAGAAACATGCCGTGGCTCTTCCATGGAAAGAGGAAGTGGAAAAACATAATGAGAAAAAAAAAAGAAAAAGAAAACGCAAAGATGATCATCTTTTGGATCTGATAGATGAGGACAATTTAACAACAATGAGCAATTTGATATGTTGCATTTAACTAATATAAAGGAGCTTTCTCCTATTAACCTTGTTATAAGACAAATATGCAAAGTTTTTGTTCAGCCAGACTTATTCACCTAAGTGCTAACTTTAAACAAGGTAGCTAATCTATTGTCCTCAAGACACTTGGTTTTCTGTCTGAGTCAGCTCAGCTGCAAGAAACTCAAGTCACTATTAACAACTCTGTTAACAAAGCACATGGTTGCTCTTGTTGCAAAGCACTTTTGACGGTTGTTTTCTTCCAAGTGGTGAACACTGGTTTTCCTTAGTCTGTCATGCGCCGCTATGTCAAACTCCAGCATGTCAGTTTTTCACACTTGTAAAAGTTTGAAAACACTTGTGCAATGGTAGTTACCTTCCCAATTAGGCTGAAAGACGCACTGGATCCTCAGCACTCATCAGCTGTTGGTATTTACATGCCTGGAACAAATGTCAGTGCCTGTTCACCCAATATGAGCTGCATCATTCAATGTTAATATTAAACTTAACTGTAGTCATTCCTGTTGCATCACTGCTAAATTATATAATTGTCAGTAAGAGCAGCAGCAGGCCCATTTAAGAAATTTGAATTATTATTCTTTGTTGTACGCTTAGGGAAAAAGAAATTCACCCATTCAGTGGATAAGATTAAGGTTATATGAATCTGCAGTACAGTTTTCTTTTATTATGTCTTGACTCAAAATAACTTAAGATGTAATTAAATTAAGCAATGATTTTTTTTTGCACTTACACTGCCCTTAATTTTAGTAATTTCACTAAGATATAGTATTTTTAAAATATTTTCTTATTGATTTACTAACTGCTTACTTTATTGCTAATTGCTATAGAAGTTTTAAAGAGAAGGCTTGCTTTGTTTTAAAGCTGTAGAGAATAATCTTACATCTATTAGCAAAGGGTTATATCATGCAACACCACTAAGTCCACCAGACTATCTTTGCTCTGTCTTCCCTCTTATATACTGTTTTCTGAACAGATAGCAGCCCATGTAGTGAAGGAACTCCACAAATAATTTTCAAATCTGTCACAAGTGGCCAATGGCAGAGCTGTAATTAGTGGTCAAACTCGTCAGCATGAAAATTCACTGTGACCTGAAAAAAACAAACAAAAATGACATATTCCTTGCAGGTATGAAAAATATGCAGGGGAAATCAAGTTTGTGATCCCTTCTACACATGAAGCATATATACTTCATCAACCTGGTAGATTCCAAAATCTACTGATCCATTATTTATTTTAGATCTCAATTTCTTCTGACAGTGACTTTCACTTCCATACAGTGGAAGTGTATCCATGACAGATCAAAAACATCTCCAAAGAATGCAAGAGAGTCACATTCTATACAGTTCTCTTTTTAAGAAGCTCATATACACATTAAGGAATATGAGATTTAGAACAAAGAAAAATTAAGCAAGAACAACACCCTGAAACATAAAGGGTGCTAGAATGGTGAAAGAAAATTTATAAAGAAAGACCAGCTAGCATGTGATTTGATTACGTATAATTATAGTCCAACTGGAATGAAATATCATTATGTATATCTTTCTTTCATAGAAGGGTAAAGCCACCTTTATTCTGGAGTTGCAAGTGGTATTAAAATGCATATTGTAGTGAAAAGATTGGATTGTTAGAAGCAAGAATTTCAGAAATTAAGAAGTTCTTGTACTTTTATTTGTACCAGAAAACATTATCCCATTTATTGATTCAAAGTAGGAATGAAAGGGTCCCACACACCTTCTAACAGAAGACTTGCCTAGGCAAACTTACTCTACCATCTTCTGCTTATCTGCTTCAATGTCTGTTCAGATCAGAAAAGATTTGTAAAACTCAACTGCATGCTATAATACATTCTGAGAAAAAAGTCAGACTCAGCATCACCTAGTAGCAATCTTTTAACCAAATGTTTGAATTCATGAAGCTATCTTCATAAATACTGGACAGTAATACCTGTATTAATAAAACAGAAGTATGACCGAGACAAGCTAGGGCAGGTCAACCAGTCCTACAAAAAACAATTGTCCCTGTCTGCATGCAAAGATGCTGGAAAGAGCTTTCATACCTATGGTCATTGCAATTAGAATAGTGAAGAAAGCTATAACTGGTCCTGTTTAGATTTGCTTGGGAAGACAAGAGGAAGAAGAAAGGGAGTCAAAATAGAAATGACATAAAAGAACACTGTAAAAAGAAAAAAAAAAAAGAAAAAAAGGAGGAAAAAAAGTTTTTTTCCAAAAGATAAAGAAACGCTCTAAAAATAACCTCTGTGTCTGTGTTAAATTTATAGTTAACAGTTGATTTTATTCACATTCAGGTGGTAATTTTTTTCCAGTAGAAAAATATGAAAATATAATAAAAAAGAAAAAAAAATACAGTCTCAGTGGTATCATTCATATTTGTTTTGCAAAGTGCAGCTCTCAGCACTGCCTTTTAATAACAGCTTGATAGAAGTCATTATGTTATGTCTGCTGATAAGAGAATGAGGAGATGAAAAATAAGAAGGATTTTGATCTTCAGTATTCTAATTCTGAAATGACTATACCAAAAACAATATATTTATACTGTCATGTCTGAAAGCAGGATAAGTTTGTTTCATAGGCTTATAAATTCTTAATTTAATATAAATTCATATGTTGCAACATTTCATTCCTGTATATCACTGCAAATTCCACATGACATGGAATGCATATAGGAAGTGCTAAGAAATGGAATTCTCTGCTCTGGGATGCTTCACACTTCATGCTCTACCTTTCATAAGGCTTCAAGTCTATAACCTAAAAGCATCTGTTTTGTAAAAATCCATCTGCATTCTAACATAGCAGAAAACTACAAATTTAAGGCAGCTTTTGATGGACTAGTTGCAGATCTTTCAATATCTTATGCACATACAGCAGGAGCATTTTAGCCCACTGGTGAAGGGAGTGAATACATCATGGAATCCTTGAGTCCATTTTTCAGACTTTGGGGCTATAAGGTTACTTAGCTGCAACATGGCAATATAATGCCTCCCTTCCCAGGGGTGTTGCAAATCACACGATATCATTTAGACACTCAAGGTTCAGAAGGTCAAATCTGCTTCCAATATCCTGTTGGTGTAAATATGTTCAAAAGGGAGTTAAACAAATTTAGTACTGAGTCAGTCAAAGGAAAGAATATCATCACTTAACACACATTCTTTCAGTGTTAATACATTTTACTGAAATTTTCTCAAATGATTTTGTCTTTATCAAATATTCTTTTTAAAATAAACT
Organism: Nothocercus julius; assembly: GCA_013398735.1. Lineage (NCBI taxonomy): Eukaryota > Metazoa > Chordata > Aves > Tinamiformes > Tinamidae > Nothocercus > Nothocercus julius. The sequence goes on from VZSV01000076.1 coordinate 3,440,651, forward strand.
GTATATATTCCATTATGAAAATATTAGAAAGAATTCCAAATCACAACCCTCAAAATATACATAATAATATATCTAGCAAGAACCAGCAACAAAGTTCAAATGTGTTGGAATAAATATTACAATGAAAATTTCTTTATATTCAAGCAATCAGAATAGAGTGAGAGAAAAATTACAGGTATATTTTGACCATATATACATAGCTCCATCAACTGTAAACTGCTAATATTTCCAGGCAAAGTGTCAAAATGAGAATTAAGTTTACTACTTCACCATATATATGGAGCTATTTTGTTTTGAGACAGCTCTCTTAAATCAACAGATGTGAATTTTTAGAAAATTCTAAACATACATTCCATAACAGTTCCTGAACTCTAGCTCAAATTGAACATATCTCACAGATGTAGTATTTAAAATATTTAAGAGGAGAGAGGTATTTCTCACTATTTTTTTTAATTATAGTTTTCATTATATCTGCTTTTTTTTTTTTTTTAATAACCTATTAGGTTCAAAAGTCTTTTTTGCTGCCTTGATAAAGAGTCTGAATTTCAAAAATATCTGCTAGCTCCACTAACTTCAATGGAAACTGCTCTGTCAGTTATCCTTTACAAAAAAAAAAAAAAAAAACTCTTTGCACAAAACTGGATTAAGACTCCAACACTGCATATTCATTATACTAAAAGCCCTGTCAAAGAGAAGAGAATCTTGAGTTTCCTGTTCCTTTCTCTGACAATGATGCTGTAGTCAAAAAAGGAAGATAAAGAATGCACCAGGAATTACACAGCATTCAGGACAGATTGCTTCTGCCTGTAATTTACTGCTGGAAATCAGGAACTTTGTATTACTCAGCACCAAACCTATAAGGTGGAGACATTTTCAGCCTGCACAACAAATGGGGTCTACTGAGGCTCAGAGAGGTAAATTTCTGTGAAGAGTATTTTGCACATCCAACAGAAGGTTCTGTGTATGAATGAAAACGGGCATCCTCTCTCCCATTGCATTCAAACCAATCGCTCTCTCAGAAACAGTTTATTTCTTTCTAACAGTTTCCTAAAAGAAACAAAGCTTATAGGATTCTCATAACTTGGAATTTTAGTCATCAATTTAAGCTGCTTTGACAGAAGTCTCAACAGTACTGAAGTTCAATGAAGAAAAGTGACTAAGTAGAGGTGGTCTGAATTCTTATTTGACACACAAGTATTCACAAAAGACCCAGGGAGACATTCAAAGTTCAAGTTGCTGCAGCAGACCCAGGTAATGGACACAAAGCCGCAGGGAACAGACACAAATCCCCAGGGAATCCTGTTTTGCCATTTCTGGCAGCTACAGACTCACCTGGTGTTAACTGCCACTTTCAGCTTTCCCACCCCATTTGTTCATTTAACCATCTTTGCCCTGTTTCCCACTTCTTTTGCCTCCAACCCAACAGCAATGTCTGACTTCCTTCAGACATCAGTCTTCCCACTAATTAATTCCTTAATTTCATTAATTTCATTAATTCCCAGACACAGGAACACAAAGCAGCACAAAAGAGTAATGAATCCAGCTGAGATCATACTGAAGCAGCGCCACTCCCACCAACCTAAAAAAGCAGACTTCCAATCAATTATATTCAGTTACCGGGCTTTGAGGTATCCTGCTCAATTAATACCCCACTTTTGCATACATCCTTCAGCAGAGTACAAGTTTGAGATTTTCAAATCCATTTGTACTGGAAGACTAACTGTCTTAATCTAACTTTAACACAAACATGTTGCGTCACTATGTAAGCATTTTTTGGTCTTTTCAATATTTTAGTCTTTGTAAAAGAAGGCACACCCCTGCATCACAGTTGCCCTGAAACTCACATAGTGAATGAGAAAAAACAACTGCTACAATGTCCAGAACCAAAGCTGATTTCTGAGCTGGGATTCACAGCTCCGTAGCTGGATTTTGAAAGGCTTCATTCAGAGACACAGGACTAGACCCCAAGAGCCCTCCCCAAATCAGTCCCTCAGTGCATGTAACTTGCTGCAGGAAGCTCAGAAATCTCAGGATTCTAGCAGCTCACAGGAGGATGTCCCAGATCCACTGCTGTCAAAATCTGACTGACGTGTTTCCCCAGCAGTTTCCCAAAAGAGTATTTTTTTGAATAAATATTTGATTTGGTGAATCAAAGTTTTCTAGTGAGAGCTTGTTTTGCTAAAAAAAGTCATAGTCAGCAATAGATGGATTTTACTCAGTTGAAGTAACTTAAATTATGTTAATATTTATTTTTCAGCTGAGCTTTGCTTTCCATATTAGGATATATTTGTGGGTTTTTTGATAAACTGGGCAGACGACTAAGAACAATGTATGGCTACGTTTTACAAGAGCTTGGTGGCTGGTAAGAACTTTCTTCAGTTCTCAGATAGTTGCATTGCTTCCTGGAGTCCGGGTTACCTCAGCATTCAAACGTGCAATCTCTATTCAGAAGCAGATTTTTCCCCTTCTTCCCTGTACACTTGTTCATTGCCAAGAATCATGCAGTGTTCACAAACAAAATGCAAGTTAAAGTTATCAAATGTATGCATAGCCTAAGCTACTAATTTTGTTCACCTTGAAATTTGTGATTGCCAGTGAGTAAACTCCATATTTGTAAAAATCTTCATTTAAACAAAATATGCCATAAGAAACAAAGAATCAAAAACAAAACAAAACACAGCAAAGATCCTTTACAAAATTATTTCCATATCCATCTTCAGGAAGTAACTGTTCTGTCACACTTAGGTGAATAAAGATGCTAAGTGATTTTGTCTGTGATTTTTTTTAAACCAGTTACTTGAAAATTTAATTGCAATAGGGAAAATGTGACTGCTACTACCTAGTTTCAGGATTCAACAGTTACAGAAGCAATATTTTGATGAGAAGAGGACTTAGCAACAAGTCTAATACTTGGGAAGCCAACATTCCATATATTTATTTATGCATACCAAACATGCCTTTTTCTCAGTTCTAACACATCCATTATTTGCCAGGTTGTATAATGAATTAATCCATAATAATACTTGAAAGCTGATCCTTCATTAAAAAAAAAAAAAAAGCTTTAAAAAAAAATCTTCACTTTATCTCCACTTAACCTCTTAGGAAGACTATGACATACTGTTACCTCCCCTCTCCATATGCAATCGCTTTTTTCAAAAAACAATATATAGCTGATTTTTTTCCAGTTTTGGACATTATTAGTTATAGAAGTTCCTTTTAAACTGATTTTTGTTTGCTTCTAATATTTTTTGAAGCTTCTTAGGCACCAAAAATAACCAATGAAATAATGTAATTCTTTTAATGCTGATGGATAAGTTTTTAATGCTGATAGATAAATGCTGCTCATGTTTTCTGCACAAGATCGCGATGGAAAGACTAAGATTGCCTTCTCAAGGAAAAGCAGTAGTAAAATTATTTTTCTTTATTAATTGTCAATTTATGGCAAAACTTAAAATACTAATTAGCAAAATTTGTTAGTATCCTAATGATAATCATCAAAAAAAGGAATACAGATCAATGGTAGAGGCATGGATGCCAAAGCAGATCACTAAGGCAACATCATGGAAAAGGAAATATATGTGAAAAGCAATATCTGCTTTTCATGTAAAATTCAGGTGAAATATTAGAACACTAAAGTTCGCTGACTTTCAGCGAAAGTTTTTTCTTTCTGCTGAAATCATACCCATCTTACAATTAATTTTACAAATATTACATACAAAAGCATAGACAATAGTTTTGACTTCAAATGTAAAAGCAATTTCTAAAATCAGCAGCCATTCTGAATGGCTCAGCTCTCTCAGCCTTTCCTCACAGGGCAGATGTTCCAGGCCCCTGATCATCCTTATAGCCCTGCGCTGGACTCTCTCCAGCAGCTCCACATCCCTCTTGTACTGGGGAGCCCAGAACTGGACACAGTACTCCAGGTGTGGCCTCACCAGGGATGAGAAGAGGAACAGGATCACCTCCCTCAACCTGCTGGAGATGCTCTTCCTAATGTACCGCAGGATCCCATTGGCCTTCTTGGCCACGAGGGCACTGCTGCCTCATGGTCAATTTGTTGTCCACCATGACACCCAGATCCTTCTCTGCAAAGCTGCTCTCCAGAATGTCAGTACCCAGCCTGTACTGGCTTCTGGGGTTATTTTTCCCCAAGTGCAGGACCTTGTACTTGTCTTTGTTGAATTTCTCACTGCCCGGTTAACCAGTCCGTCCAGGACCCTCTGGATGGCAGCACAGCTGTCTGGGCTATCAGCTGCTCCTCCCAGTTTGGTACCATCAGTAAACTTGCTGAGGGAGTACTCCATCCCTTCATCCAGGTCGTTAATGAATAAATTGAACAGGACTGAACTGAGGACTGACCCCTGGGGGACACTGCTAACCACAAGCCTCCAGCTCGACTCCGCACCACTGATCACCACCCTCTGAGCCTTGCCATCCATCCAGCTCTCAATCCACCTTACTGTCCATTGATCCAACCCACACTTCCGGAGCTTGCCCAGAGGATGCTGTGAGGGACAGTGTCAAAAGCCTTGCTGAAGTTGAGATAGATGACATGCACTGCTCTCCCCTCATCTATCCAGCTAGTCATTCCAACACAGAAGGATATCAGGTTAGTCAAGCATGATTTCCCCTTGGTGAATCCATGCTGACTACTCTTGAGCACTTTCTTGTCCTCCACGTGCCTGGAGACAAATGCCAGGATGAGCTGTTCCATCACTTTTCCAGGGATGGAGGTGAGACTGACTGGCCTGTAGTTGCCTGGGTCCTCCCTCTTGCCTTTTTTGAAGACTGGCATGACATTGGCTCTCTTCCAGTCTTCTGGCACCTCCCCCGTTCTCCAGGACCTTTGGAAGATGATGGAGAGCGGCTTAGCTAGGACATCCACCAGCTCACCCAGCACTCTGGGGTGCATCCCATCAGGGCCCATGGATTTGTGGGTATCGAGTTTCCTTAGGTGCTCTCTGACCCAGTCTTTCTCAACCTGGGGCAAGTCTTCCTCTCTCCGGGCATTTTCTCTTGTCTCTAGGGCCTGGGACTCTAACCGGCTGCCCTTGTAAACACCAAAGCAAAGAAGGTGTTCAGGAACTCTGCTTTTTCTGTGTTTTTCGTAACCAGGGTGCTCATGCCATTCACAAGCGGACCCACATTTTCCCTGATCTTCCTTTTGCTGTTAATGTATTTGAAGAAGTTTTTCTTGTTATTTTTGACATCCCTTGCCAAGTATGTATGGGTTTTTTCGAGATGATCAATTATTCTTTTGTTTGGAAGAAAAATATGATTGTATAAAAGAGCAAAAGAAAGAAACACAAAATTTAAAAATTAGGAAAAAATCTTCAAAACTGTAATAATTAGCTAGTAGATTTAAGATGTATTATTATTGAAAATTAATTTTAATCTAGGGAAAAGAATACTAGCTTTGATTATGACCTTATGTCATGCAAACTTTAAGGTATAGATATTTAAGTAAAGCTTCATGTAAATCTATTTCCAGTTATGCTCTAGCCAATGCTATTGCTAAGGAATTTCTATTAAAATTATTATAGGAAGAATATATTTATTGGAAAAAAAATCTGTTTCCATTAAACAGATTTCTTACCTGTTTCTTCTGTCTCTCTCTTTTTTTTTTTTCCTTTTTTCCTTCCCTCATTGAAGCTAATTAAGTAGACAGGAAACAAATTCCAGATAATTCCATGGAAATCATGAACAAATCTCTTCTTCAATAAATACTCCTCTTACATTTCTCCAGAGAATACAAGCTGCACCTAAACAGCTCAGATATTTAACATCTAGACCTTATTCCTTATAAAACCTTTTTTTAGGAGAACAGCAACCACTGTTCCCATCTACTAAAATTTACGTTCTTGGTCAGATGCAGAGAGTAAAACCTTTCTTTGTGGGATAGGGAAAAAAGTGTTCTTTGAAAGAAGAAAAAAAAAAAAAGAAAAAAGAAAAAAAACACCTACTTAGGGGCTTCTTACACATTGTGCCTTTCCTCAAAACTAAAACAAATTACTTTTTACTCATGATCTTTATAGAACAAAACGTTGAACCAAAATGCCTTTCAGACCCAGTGGTTCTCAATACATGAGACATCAATACATTTTTATTTTTGTTAGAAGGAAAGTTTATTGCATCCACAGCCTCCTTTGATTTGTTATTTACAGTCTAATAAGACCTGCTTTATAGCATTTACCAGCACACTGGAGAAATTAGAAGCAAACCAAAAATATAGCACTGACAGCCACCAAAAAAAATGATTATTTTGCACTATAGCAAATGAGATATGGAATAACTGGACCTATTTATAGTTCAGGTTTTTCTTAAATATTTCAAATAATTTAGTATCAGCTGATCTCAAAGCAATGCCAAAGTCAAGTCAAATTAAAGCCAAAACACATGCCAAGATAAGCATGGAACATTCTTAAGTCCACTTCCTATCATCAGATGCTTTAAATATACTTACACTCTTACAGACCTTCCAAGAGGTTATGGAACCAGAAATTTCTCACACAAGCTGTGTAAAGACATACTGGAGCATGGCAGGGGAATGTGGAGGAAGGGGCACCTCCTTTTGCACCAAAAGATTCTTATTTTTCATATGAGCAATTGACACTTCAAAATGTCTAGGCATTTATATACTGGTGGGGTAAAGAGATATTAGGAAAGTGTTTTCTCTTTCAGTTGTTTATCTGTATTTTGTACTGAATTGGAACTGAACTGGTATTAAAAGATTACAGTATGTAGCACATAAGAGAAGTTCAATTCTGGACTTCACTAAGCAAAATAACAGTGCCTCATTTGAGCAAGTTGCAATAAATTCTTGAAGACTTCAAAGCAAGGAGGACATCCCCAAAGGTGTTACATAGATGTTTCTGGTTTTCAAAACCTCCCAAATAGTCTCTGGAAAAAAAAAAAATGCAAAATAGTGAGGATACACTGGCCTCTGAGAGTCTTAGGGCTCATACAGGATAAAATGTTCTGGTTTGGGGTTGCCAAAGGGAAAACAAAAATACCCCCACATCCAACCGCACCAACTTCCCACAGTTAGCATTTTGGCATAAATAATTTTATAAATAGCGTAAGGTACAATTTTCCTAAATTTTTGGGGTATTACTCAATAAGCAGTTTTGGACTTTCAGTGAAGGAGAGCATGCTGAGACCTCTTTGAAGATCAGCCCTGCAGCGCAGTTCCAAAATAGGAAGTAGATGTCAGCTTCCTTGACTATTCTATCTGGAAAATTTAAGCGAGCGTGTTGGGCTCAGCTTCGTCTCTAGACCAATGAGGGCTGGCAACCTGAGGACAGGAACTAGATCCAAGAGAAAAGTTAATCCATGTAGCCTCTACTAATCACCTCCAGTCATCTAAGGGGAGGTGTTGGAAAGCACTGAGGAGGGACCGCCTTTCACGTATGGAAGCCAAAAAAGGCAAATTTTTTCTTTGATGGGTAGGTGTGGCAAAGCCAAGGACTTGGCAGCTAGAGAGAAATTCTGACAGAGTCCTAGGTCAGAACAAAAATTCAACAACACACCCTTTCTAGGGTGGCTAGGTTTATTATACACATTCAACCAGGAGAACACACCCCAAAAAGTTCATGCAAACACAGACCTCATACATCTAGATACCTCTTTTCAAAAAGGAAACAAAAGCACAAGACAAAACCATTTCTGTTTCTGATGCCTCTAAACTTGCTTGATCTGCAGAACAAATAGCTTTTCTCACGAAATGTGATAGTATAGAGTCCTACTCAAGTTTTTTTTATACTTAGTGTGCATCAATTTCATCTAATTCAGTTTTCCGAAGAAGGTTCTTCCAGCTGCCTGCTGGATTTAACTCAAAACATATACACCCTCACATTTATTTGTTTGGTGAGATCTGTACCTCCCTTTTCCCCCAACCTACAAGATTACAGCAACAACAGTGTTTGTCATGATTGCAGAGGACATGGAAAAACACCACCACACGGGATTAAAGAAGGAACTGCAGTTCCCAGAGGACACCCCCAGGTTTGCGCCCAGCACAGAGAGTTTTATTTCAATATGATTAATTTACTATTTTGGACAAGTGTTCAGTGTAAGGCAGATTTCAAATGAGGCCTGGTGGAGAAGTTTTAAAACTCTCAAGGGTTGCTACAGAATTTGGCAGCATTCTCCTTTACCATGAAATATTTTTAAGCATATACTATTTTTAACTAGAGTCTGTGATGGGACATTTGAGGAATACAGGTGAATTCCCTACTTGACATGTAAGAAAAAAGGAATAGACAGAGCAACAGTATGACTAAAACTTTATATGGCTGCACTGCTACACGATATTTCTTCCTTTTAAAAAGCTTTAAATGTACATTAGATAAAAAGTTTTTAACTTCGTACAAAAAAATGAAAAAGGCAAGTTTTGATGGTTTTGGAAACATAAACCCAACTACAGAGTGTGGTGTATGCTAAATTCTGAGAGTGATGTCACATTTTTATGGGTAATTTTAGTGCCTATTACTGTATGGGAAAGGTGTTGACATTAAGAGGCATAGTCCAATGGAAAGAGGCATATGTCTGTCTTTGGGGAGCTTTTTGCCCCTATGATCTACATTTAATATGTGCATAAATCCCTTTATTTATGATATTTATTCTGCAGGGTTTTGAAAGCTAAAACTTTACATAATTAAAATCAACTTTACACTGATATTAGCAGACTGTTTCAAGGCAGAATTTTAGTAACTGCCAGTTTGCAGAAGATTACGTCTATTTTTCAAAGTATGTAGATGAGAAAAATAAAGCCTAAATGCTTCTTATTAATATTTTATTGCAATATTCCCAAAATTAATGAAAATAAATCCTACAGTGATATAATTACCTATCACATATATGCTAAACTTCAGCAATTTGAACCTTCTAAATATTTCTTTCTATTAATAGATAATTCATCTATTTCCATCTAGGCAAATACAAACCTCGCAAGGAGATCCTAAATTTTTAGGTTAATGCCACCAACACGTAAAAGGTCAGGTCACGTTGTCTCATACGCTGGACCAAGACCCATTTTAAATCCAGGCAGCTTTTGAGAAAGGTTAGATGTACACATGTCTGTAGTGACCTTCAGAAACCTGCCTTTACCATGCCTATTTGGAGACACGTCTTAAAAACTCAGTATATATCTGACAGAAATTTGTTTCTTAATTTTCAGCTTGAAAGAATTTAAGATATTACAATCAATTTTAGTCTCCTCTTGTGAAACAGGCTTTCTATTCTCCCATTAATATCTTTCCACACGAGTTTCAACTTGAAAAGTTAAGTTGTGTGCAAATGAAATCTGATTAGTATGTTTTGCAGTGACATCTACCTTGCTGTCTTTATTGGAAATCTCATTAGTACATTTGAGATATCTGCTTTTTTCACAGTGATCTGACAACAGCAACACATAACTGTACAGTCAAGCCTTTCTCTCTTATTTTCTATTTCAATTTAACACACCCTTAGGTTACCATAAAAATTAGTGATATTTTCTAAATTTGTGACTGCATCTTCTCTTATTTCTGTTCTCCAAGAGATAAACTCATTTGACTATTCCTGGCTGTTACATTCCTTTATGCACAAAAGCTTTCCAGCCTTTGTGAACTAGGTGTATTTCATCAGCACACTCATGTTTTTTCTTTTTTTTTTCCAAGAACATTATTAAAACCACAATCCAACACTGTTGCAAAGATATTCACTGAAGAACTCCATAGTAACACTTCATTCAGCTTAATCTATTATATTTCAGCATCATTCATTAGTCTCCATCTAACTGTCTTTATCCAATTTACTGTTCCTACTGAACACTTATGGATCCTCTAATTGAACCAACAGTATTCTAGTTATACATCATACTGTCTTTCCCAAATTTGCCAGAATTTTTAGAGAAGCCAACAACACATCATCTATCCTATTTACTTTGTCTTGCACATCATCTATCCTATTTACTTTGCCATCCACCATCTTATCGGAGAAAAATATGAAAATAAACATAATCTTATTTTTGATAAATAAATCTAATTTTCAAGTTATCTGTATGCATTTGAATATAATTTGAATATAATTTCCCTCAAAAATTTATTGTCAAGGTTTGCATATTATTGGAGTTCAACACCATTTTTCCAACTACTCCCTGTACACACAGAAACCATGCTATATTCTGCTATACTTTGCTTGTACGATTCCATGTTCAACCTAATGGATTTTCTGAAGTTCCTTATTATAAGACTTAAAAATTCACATAAGAAATAGTGTTGACATGGTTCTCAATTTTATGTGAAGTTACACTTTTATTTCAAACTGACATAGTCATATTTATAATCTAAAAGAAAATTCATATAAACTTCCGTTTACTTCAAATATGTACATGATTTGAATATTCATTGAAATTGTGATATTTTTCAAAGGACTTTAAAACAACATAAATTGGTTTTAATCATAATGACTTGTCAAAAAATATGGTCAATTTTCTATGGTTATTTTACGAAGTCACACCTACACAGACACACACACTCTGGCTGGTAAATTAAGACTTTCATTAGCATTATATGGAATGGATTTAAAAAAACAAACTAACAAACAAAACAAACAAACACAAACACTCCTTAAGAACTGCAACAAAACAGACAGAATCTAGAAAACCTAGAATATCTGATACCAATTTTACAGTCTACAAAAACTGAATATAAACCATAATTTCAATGCAGTAATTAGTGGCTTTAATGAAGATGCAGCATTGATAAACCCATCCAAAATGAATGTAAATATGAGCATTAATAACTACATGAGTCAAATGTCATATGTGAAAGTTTGGTTTTTGCTTTTTGTTTTTTTTTAATCACAACGGGATATATTTTTATCATAGGCCATGAAAAGAATGAAACTGGTAATTCTTTTAAATAAATCTCATCAATTTTGTTACATAGATCAGGGTCTGAATTTATACCAAGGAAGAGATATCATTTCAAGGTAAGAGATGATAGTAAATTTTCTTTATTCTTTCAATCAATAAACTTTAAAGAGCTTTGCTCCAAAGCAAATAAGAGAAAGTGCAAAGAAACAAAACCTATTTTTATGATCTAATAAGCAACATTCAGCCTCTGTGAGCCCTGTAAGATTATCATGCAAACCTTCATTTAACTACAAATGTCAATAGCTTTGCTTACAACGTCTGCCAATTAAGTAAATGATGGGAAAGGTAAATGAATTTATGTTTTAACTGTCTCAAACCCAAGCATGCTTTCCTAGTACCATCTAGAAAAAATGGAAAAAAAATAATTGATGCAGCTTCACACACTTGACTTTGAAAGACTAACATTGTTACTCAAATAAATGGAGCTGAACATCATGTACAGTAATGAAAGTCTCATGCACAGACTGTTCTCTAGGTATTTAAGAGATCTACAGGAAGCCTCTCTGATATTTCCACAGCTCTCCAGTCCCATTACAGATGTCTCAGACAAAAGCATCTGAGATTTTTGCCTCCAGGACTTAATGAAGTGTTAAATAGTGTGAAGTTAAAAAACTTACTTAATAAATAATTTGCTTTGTGCTGTCATGGGAGCATACACACAGACCACAAAACCATCCATCCTATGCAGGTCCCCTTCCCTGAAAAGCCTGCGGCATCCCCATGGCTCGAGCAGCACCCAAGTTGCCCATGGACACAAGCAGAGAACACAGTGGTTACAAACACAACCAGTTTTCATAATTGTAATGGGTGTAACAGGTTGTGCATCCAGTATTACAAACAGGAAAGTGTGTTCTGCTCTTTCCAGGTGAATTTCACTGTAAATCAACACCAAAACAACAAAAGCAAACTATTAGTAACATAAGTAATAACATAATTTTAAGTACTGCTATAGCTGGAAATTATTTCATAAGTGTGAGATAATAAGTGTGTGTCCTTTGGTCCTGTAACAGAGATTAAAAGTTTAAGACAATACAGTGTTAATAAGAAGTAATCAGTACTTTAACCAAATACTGTAGTATTCCTCTATAACTGAGTTCTCAGTTCTGAGGGCATATTTACTGTAATTAAGTATAGAAACCCTGAAAAAAAAAAGCAGATGCTGTGTATGTAAGTCATAGACAACGTCCTTTTCAGAGAAACTTGCTTTATAAAATTATTAAATTATTTAGTAAATCACATTCAAAGATGGTTACCCATTCTACCTGCCACACATTACTACTGTCATTGCTCTGGTGTCCACCACTGCTTTGCTTCACAAGAGAATTAAAAAAACAATTACCCACACAGTGGAACACAACACAGAATAAAAATTAAAACCTTCATCAAAACAGGAAAAAGAGCAGACATTTTGAGAGAGAAAGAGCAATTGAGAGAATCACAATCATCTATACAATAACAGTGTTCTCTTTAGATAGATTTGATGGTTCATTGAATGGAATAGTTCATGGAATTACAATAAAACTTGTAACTCAGACTGAATTACAATATAGGAAACTTCAAGGTAACTCTGGCTTTCTTCAATCCGACTCTCTTCACACAGTTTCAACATTATTTTATTGTAACTAATTTTCAAGGATTAGTTAGCATTTATTTTGAGGCATTTCTAGTGCAAGTATTCTTTGAAATATCTATAAAAATCTTTTAGAAGAGCATTTCAATGATAAAGGATACATGTTCATTTGTATAATACTTACCAATATTGATTAGAAAGCTCATTTAAAAAAACAATTAAGAGGCTTAAATATACCATCACCTGAGTACTTTTAAGTAATAAAAATTGTAAGTGAGGAAATAGAAAATCACATTTAGATCAGAAAGTGGTGGATGTGCTCTGTGATTATCTTGGAAAATTGACACTGATTGGAGCATAAGAATATTACATTTTTCCATATTTTATTGTCATAATGTACATTCTTACAAACTGATTTCAGCTAAATAATGATGATTTCAATAGTTTTTGTTGGTAGCTGGGATTATGTAAGTTTTACAACTCAAGAACTGTTATAAAAAAGGCCATCATATTTACTGCATTTCTGAAGGCAGTGATTGGATTCATTAGCTAAGCACAGTTCCTAGCCCAGATGAGTACATTTAAGTAAGATGAACCCTTTTTAATTGCCAAAAACGGACAAATCATAAGATGCAACTGTTGTTACATCTTGAAGACTATTCCAGTCTTCAATAATTAGAGAAATGATTTCTTAATAAATGGATAAAACTATGCAAATGTATTATGCTTCTTCCTAAATACATTTATTTCTTACTGCTAGGATTATGTGTGTATTGCATTTCATAGACACAAGAAAAAAGCTGTGTGGACAAAAAAGCAAAACAAAAAAAAATGTTTCAAAGAAAAAAAGTAATTCAAATTTTGATCTAGTCCTGAAGCAGTTATTACAAAATATATTCCAAGATATATTTACAGAGAACAACGCTTTTTCCCCAATGGCTGCTTATTCACTTGCCAGTTAAATATTAATATTCAGATTTTTCCAAATCATTTTGAATTCTGACCTTACATCTTCTCAAATGAGAAAGGTTACTTTTCCTATTTTTTGTGGTTATATTTAAACCCCTACTCAACTTAAAAAAAATCCTTTTGAAAAGGAATTCTTCGATGTACATTCACTGGCTCAAAAAAATGTGCCCATGGATGAGAAAGGAGTCTGACTTACATGTATCATGCTATGCAGTTATGAAACAGGGTCACACAAGATCAGGTAACATATCTGGACAGTGACAGAAACTTAAGAGTTGCTTAATTCAACTCCTTATGTGGTGCCATGATGGGTACCATGAAGGTACCTAATTTACACATTGGGAAACCTTTCCCAGTGCCATAAAATCCATTTGGGACCATAAAAAATCCAGAATGATGGAAGAGCCCCAAGTTTAAACTAAATCATCAACATTTTACCCAAACACTTAATATGCAGACAATCCACAGACTACTGTACCTCAATGTGCCAGTAAACTGTTCTTATGTTCTTTATGTTCTTAAACAGTAATAATGTTAAGTGAAGAGCAGGCAAGCTAATAATGTTGCATCTTAAAAAATTATGTGGTTGCTTGACTTCTATCCTCAACTTATAGCCTAACAGGAAAAACAAAATCAGAATGTTTTAAAGTCTAGATTTCTAGATACACATTTGCAGATGCTCTCACTTTTAGTTTTAGTATCCGGGCTCAAAGTATATATTTCTGCATTTTTTTTTCTTGCTTTCCAGATATATTCTGCTATTTCTGTCATCAAGATGCTGGATTCCATATCTGCTACTTCTAGTCAGATTGAATTAAAAATAATTATAATAATAATAATTAAATTCTTACAGATCATAGACATGTTTGGTAAAGACTATTACCACCTCCCATTCTACTCACATTTCTGTTTTCAGGTGTGAACACCCCAGTTTTGCTAACAACTCTACCAAGCAGAAGAGGCAGTAACCACACACAGTTTTAATGAAGTAGATCTTGAGAAAGGCCACTGAGGCAATAACCAATATGCAAAATGTTCAGTTAACTGCACCAGTATCATGCACCCCAAAGCAAAGGATCAGCCCAGAACTGCCATCAGACTGTGATACAGGCTATTCAGAAGAGTCACAGTTCAAGACGCAATAACTCAGCCGCTGATCCATTCTGATCTAGCACACTTCTGCTATCACCTTTCCATCCTACCCATTTCATCAAGGAGGAAGAGAGCAGTCACCTGCCAAAGCCTACTCTTCTCCTACTTCTCCTCCTTAATTCTCGTGCCTTGCAAAAAAATTGAAAGCAATCTGTACAACAGAGTTCATTATGAGTTAGCAAATGCAGAAAATGTTTCACCCACCTATCTTAGACAAAAGAGTTAGAAAGAATAATTAATACAGGCTCCTTAGAAAGCCATTAATATGGAAACTTACATACATGAGCTAAACTCTCCTAAGGACTTATATATCATCTCCAGTTAATTATATACAGATTAACTAGACTCAAAACCTTAAACACAATTAAGGTGAGTCATTATGTATATTTTCAATTTACTAAGAGGGAAATTTTTAAATCCTGCTGAACTAGATAAACTGAAAAAAAAAAAAAAAAAAGCTATGCCAAGCAAAAAGTCCATGACACTACACACAATTAAAAAAATCCACATGTACAATTCTACATGTACGCACTTACTTTACAGTTATCCCTTCTTCCAGATTTTTAAAGATGGGATTCAGAGGAGACTGTAGGACTAAGAAATTGCTGCAAAGTAGTGTTCAATTTTGGATCCACTTAAAATTCATGCAGCAGATTGTCCTGCAGTTTTCAGCCATAACTTCGTTTGGATATTAGTTTTGCTGTTTAGAGCTATGTCAAAATTCGTGATAGCATACGGAAATACCTCCTTTTTAGTGATTTGTATAAGGCCCACAAAATATTCAATAACCTTTAATGGTATATAAAATGAAGTGGCTTCCTAAATTCAGATAAATCCTGGGTTTTTTTTTTCTTTCTTTTTAAATAATCTCTAGGTCTGGCAACATGGCAGACAGCGTTTTGCAAGACCAAATTTTCTCTTAGGATTTCCAGTTTCTTGTAGTTTTCCCAAGCCCAAAATAGAATAAAGAATAACATTTCTGCAAGTATTTCAGTATTTCCGTTGAAACCAGGAAGGGTAGAGCTATGAAAAGAAATCAAATACAATAAACAAAATAAACCTACAATGAACTTTTTCAAATATACCAGAGGTTCAGTTTCAGGTTTATGTGAAGCTACAAGTTCATTCTGAATCTGCTATTTTTTAAAGTATCTCTAAAATAAACAACATATAGCATGTACAAGTTTCCAAAAAGTAAGGGATGCTTAATACCCTTAAATACTAACTTACAGAAACCTGCAAGTACCTCACAGAGATGTTCCTAAATGCAGACCCAGCTAAAAATCAAATAATCCTTAATTAAAATAAAATATAGTAAAAGTCAGGCCTATAGGGCTCAGGCCAGTTTTTCATAAACAAACGCACATTTTCAGATACCAGGATGCAGTAGTTGAGATTACCATATCTTTACCTTGGGTAATGTTTGTGAAGATCAAAAGATTTTTTTTTTTTTTTTTCAGAAGCATTTGGTGTTGGTGAAACATTAAACTGTTTAAAAAAAAAATCCTGTGGGCAACTTTTAAATAGACATAAAGTAACAGAAAATTCAAACATAAGTTACTTACATAATGCAAGTTAGAGGTGTTGACTGTGAAAAATGTACAAGAATCATAAGGGCAGTAGAGAAAGTTCAGTATCAAACATATACCTGGAGCACCTGTAAGAAAAAAAAAAGTGTAAAATATGCAAACTAAAAAGAATCAGCATAGTATATTCACTTACTACTTTGACACACTAAGAGTCTTGCCCATTTCTTTTGCCATTGACCTGTTAATTGATGGTTATGCAGCAGTGAAGGTCTCCTTGTGTTCTATGCTACAAAGAGAGGCTCTTTTTTTTTTTTCCTGAAACTCTTAGACTGAAGGAAATATATTTCCTGTTTGGTGTTAGTGGAATGTAACAAAAAGTGTGGGCAAGAACATAGTTATGCCAGGAATTACATCTGTTTTACAGGGTTTTAAGAAGTTGCAGATGCTAAAGTGTTTTGTTTTTGTATAGCTGGATCTTGGCAGTGATGTTAAATTTAACAGCTAAATAAAAATATAAATTGTGTAAAATTGGCATGTCCTTCACCATTTGACATAAACGAAAAATATAGAAAGCCTTCTTATAAGTGTTTTTCTCCAAAACTTCTAAATTTATTGCAAAGTTATCCTTTTATTCACCACATTGATTTATTTTTAAAAGAAACGACAAAAAGTCACTGCGGACACTCCTTTCAGAAAATACAGCAACATTTTAGATTCTGAATTGGGGTGAAAGGAGGAAGAGAAGCTGGGTTTACACTTGTCCAGATCCATCCTCATTTTTGGTTACTTTTAGTACTTAATGACATCTGTGCTCGTGCATGCACAGGGGCTTCTTCTCACATTCTCCAAAAAAGATGTGGGCAAAGCTTTTGTTTTACAGCACATGTAGGATTTGAACTCAACAAGTAAGAATTCAAGCCCTACTTCTGCAAACGTCTGTATACACGCTTAACTTCAAACATATATGTTTCTAACTAGTTTCATTCAAATCACTTGAATTATCCTCAAGCTTGTGGGGAGGCACTTGCATAAGTGTTTGCAGAATCAGGGCTTTATACGCTGAAGTATTCTGCACACTCACCTTACATGTAGCTGCAGTTCTGAAAGTGCTTTTGCATGTTAGTTTTCTATTCAAGGACACTTTTTCAACATACTAGCAAGATAGAAATTAATAAAAACATTGATTTATAATTTCATACAACAGCAAATTTATTACAGAAAATTTTAGTGCTAACATGTTCAGAAATAAAATACTTATATGCATCATACTCATATCATAATCATGATCACATGTATCATCTGTTTTACAAAATATACTTAAAATAAAATAAACTTATAAATGAGAAAAACTCATAAAGTAGACCTTCAAAATTAGAGATGATGTAGGTGGGTTTTACTTTTCCATTTCAATATTTTGCTCAGAAAATATTAATGAAAAGCTGATAAAAATATACAATGAAAAGCTGATAAAAATATGCATACTTTACTTTAACCTTCTACTCTTCCTGAATGTTATCAAACCTTCTGTCCATAGTCTACATGACTGTTTTTCTTCAATGGTAAGGCATACTTTTCAAGTTTAAAGGCCTTTGTTCACTGTCTTTCATATATTTTATGAATTTATATGCAGTTTTTGGTGATAATCTTAATTATTTAGATCTTACCTGTTCCCAAAGCTTAACCTTTTCTTAGATAGCTTCTAGCTCTACTGTCTGTATGAAAGTCATTGAAATACTGTGCTTTCCAAGTATCCAGAGAGAGAAGGTTCCATCTTCATTTGCAATGAATTTTTTTAGAACATATTTAGATGTTCTTTATTTAGAACTCCATTCTAAACATTTAGAAACTCCAGAAAACACATGCTTTACCTCATGTATTGCAAATGCTTCTACCACAATAGTTGAAACAATTCATTTAACAGGAATTAAAAATTAAATAATATTAATTGCATAGAACTAAAGAAGGAAAATTGTATATACATATTTATATGCACGTGTAAACATATACATACACATATGTGCGCAAGAATGTGGGCACACACATATAGCCCATACATGGGCACTTAGAAGGCCTGCTATGAAATCTGTTAAATCTGCAGCTGGCACCCATATTGTATTTTCTATGCCATGTCCATAAAAATCAGTGTCATAATATTGTTGGAAACTCCTGCATAATACACTAAAATATATTAGCTTACTTAAATTACTGTGAAAATGACACAGAAAATCTCTACTACCAAGAGAACCTATAATTTAAAAATCATCACGCCCTATTTTACAATCCAAGAGCTATGATCCTAGTAATCCAAACACAGATGTTAACTAAGGAAGTCTTATATCGTATTCATTGATCTCAAGTTAAATAGATGGATGTCTTCACAGGATTAGGGTCTGAATTTACAAAAAAGGGGATAAATAATATAGTATAGCATACATGATACAAATAATACAATATAGCAAAGATCTATCAGTAACAAAAAATTGTATTATTTCTATTTGATTATATGTATGAGTACATACATATATGTATTTACATAGGATATACACAGAAGAAGAATTTGATTTCTGGAAACAGAATTTTGGAAATCGGGGTTAACATGTTAATTTTCATTTTTAGCACTTCTCTGGGAGAAAAATACTGTGATAAAGGGTCTCTGGACCTCAACAGGCCTGCATTTATCTACATTGTAAGAAAAAACAAGCAAACTCATTGGGAGGATGAGGAGCAGTGGTCAAAAATTGAAATGGGAGTTTCAAATGTGATATAAGGAAGAATTATAAGGGATAACTATAAGGGTCAAGTAGGACCTCATGAATGGCCTTCCAATCCAAACTATTCTGCAGTTCTGTAGGATACAAAATTCTGTATTATGCAATCTTGCATTATTAATCTAAAAACTGCAGAAATGTCTCTGCAATAATAATTCAACAGTGGCTAGTCATGAAGATGCATTTGCCTAGTAGAGGCAGATACATCATTTCAGAGGAAGTTATGTGCCTTTTTGTGATTCTGTTCCAAACTGATACACAGTTAATGCAAATTTGCTCTTTGAAAGTCTAAATTAAAATTTTAACAAATGAGAAGTACTAAAGTTATATAAGCTAATTACAAAAAAAAAAAAAAAAGAAAAAAAAAAGAAAGCTTGGGGGAGAAGAAAAGAAGAAAATTTCCAAGAAAGTTTATATATTTTTTCAAAACCTCTTTTTCTTCAGAACTTTCAACATTAAAAACATTTGTCATGCATCTGACAGAAGCAATATTTATGGACAGGTATGTTCTATAAGCAACTTTAAATTAAAAAAGTGCAGAATGTTTGTTTACTGATCAATTTTAAGGAAAAATTTCTCCTCTAAAAATTTCATGAATTGGGCACTATTCTTCTGTTATGTTTTCAGTCAGCCATAAAAGAAAAATGTCTTAATCAAGATAGCAGGAAGTAAGAGGAGAGGAGAAAGGAACAATGACACATTGATGCCATTTTTGTGCAAACATTGCATGCCGCTCCTATTTCTGAATCCAGGCTACTTCACACACCATAAAAGTTATCTAAGAGAATTATAAACAAAAGAGGGAGAAACAAAACTCTTAAAACACAAAACAAAAGCAGCAAACCTGGGGTGACGAGGGCAAAAGTACGGCAAACAGTAACAGGGAAGCCTGTGTCCTTCATTACATACAGCTTCATGAAAGGAAAAAACAAAACAGTCTGAGGAACGTCTTGCGGAAACTAAAGGTCATGGTCCTTTTAACCCACTGAGTAACAGGAACCATTTTATAACTCATTGGTAATATGTGTTCAATCAACCAACTCTTCACCTGGCAAGAACTATCATTAAATATTCCCCACCCTGATGCAGAGGGATCAAGTTTATCCTAGCATACTTTCATAAGAGAATAAATTACCACACCTAGAGCACGTGTCAACTTGTCTAGAGATTGTAGGCTTAACTGCAGAAACAGTCTGACATTGCACTTGAACCATATGGAAGGCAGGGAATCTGCAGCCCTCCAAGTGCCACCCAGCAAATCCCCAGATCCATCTTGAGGTTTTATGCAAGATCTTCAGTCAAAGAAAAACCCAGAATTGCCAATCAATTATAGTGATATATTAATGCACATCATTTGAACATGATGAGATCCCAAGCTGATGGGATAGGGATTTCCTTTTATTGCTATGTGCTAGTGTCTCCCTCCAGCTTCCTCCAATCCTAGACAGAAATAAGTTAACACCTACAGGAATTCTGTCCAGTCACATATATCATTCACACTTCCTCGTCTGCGGAGCCTTCTAAATTGTTGGGTTCGAGTTTATATAATCTCACTTCAGTCATGGGAATATTGCAGTGCCACACATTTCATAGGACTGGTCATTCATCCCAAAAATTATCTTTTATTTTAACTATTTAGTCAGAGCAGCCAAAGGAACAATCCTTCCACAGGATGATTTGAGTATGTGGTATTATAAAGTCTGCCTTGTGATCAAATTGTCAGTAGACTTTCTCTCCAAAGCTAATATTTTGCCGCTCTCAACAATTCAGCAAACATTTCTGAAAATAATGCATTGTATTATGAAATTTCTCTTGGGAACAGGTGCTTTGCTTATTGCTTAGTTCCATTGTCATTATCCACCACTGTAGACTACAATCTCACACAAAACAAGGAGGACCTCTCAGGGACCTCCATCACAGGACTTTGCCACAGGAGCACTCCAATTTCAGTCTTACACTTGTGCTCCCTGAAGGACATGGTATTCATAAAAGCCTCACATTTTGCCTCAAGTGACACATTTTTTTCCCTAACACTACAAATACCCTAATACTTGAAACCTATAGCTCTTCACAAACCTGTAATGTTCTTAAGCGGTAAAGTGTTTTCTTCTTTTCAAAGTGCCTTGTAGATACTTCAGTGCAACAAGCGAAAGCTAGGTGCACAAAGAGAATTAAGGGAAACAGAAGCTTGGTATTTTCCCATTCCAATTTATTTCCAAAGCCCACAGTAGGCACTTTATACAATCTTTACACAAAAGCTATGACAAGCTTAATACAGAATCAGTTAACAGAGTCAATAAGGAGAAGTGTATCTATCTCTTGCTCTTCCTTTGCAAAGACCATTTCTGTCCTGTTCCACTCGAGATTCATAACCCCAGATAGTCTTCTTAAGGTAGATACCTAAATCTCCCCTCCATACAAAATGTGTTCTTATTCAACTTAATAACCCTAAAAATCTGGAAGACTTCCTCAAGTTCAACTTTCACATCTACTTGGCATAATTTATTTTGCTACTAGCATAGATAAAGACACTGACGGAAGATTGTAATATTTGAATTAAGCTGAACGATAAAAAATTAAATTGCATCAGGATTAAGTGGCAGCTCTAATAAACTTTTATATAGCATAACTTCAGTGACATTTAAGTGCCTAAGCCTTGGCACTTTCAACCTTTAGATTCTTCTTTAAAGAATTTCAATTTAGTGTTTATTTTTTGTTAGATGTTCACTGATTTATATTTGGCGATTTATTTTTGGTGTTAAGTACACTGCTCTACAAAAATGCATAATCACATGTCATTCTCTATGAAATACTTTCCCCTTTTTTCTTTAAATGTGCATTGACAGTTGTAGTTGTACAGGGCTGTAAACAACATTTTTCTATTATGTTGCCATGCTTATTTTTGCTCTTATTGACCTGCCAGCAAGAGATTACAGATATACTTCATTTCACAGCTCCTGATTCTTGGGTAGAATTTTGAGGTCTCGAACACCTCACACACTTCAGGTCAACAAGCTAAAAGTAATTTCAAGGTAATACAAACAATTCAGCATCTAAATTTTAGATGTATTCTAGTATCCTAAGTTAGTAGGATAAGTTACCTATGTTATTAGGTGCCTAAAACCTTTAAAACATAGGTATTAAGGTTTTATTTAGACTTCTTTAGTACTACAGTCTTAACTGTGTCTTTTCAGAAAATGAAATGATGCTTCAGTGCTGTCTGTTTTATTTGTTTTTACGTAAAGACTGTTCTAATTTTTGATAGGGCATAAAACAAACTAATATTAATTTTCGACCTTGTCAAGAAAAGAAAATGAGGTGGGAAATATTCCTGAAAAGGAATTCTAGGTAACCTGATGCAATAAACAGCCAGGAAGGACATACCTTGTGACATTCCTTAAAGATCAGAAACAACCCTTTGCAAATTCCAGGGGAAGTGAGTCTAGTATTTAGGATCATTAGAAATTAGGAAAATTATCTCCTGCTTAGTGTTTCAGAGTTATATTTTACCATCTTATTTCTAACTAACCAACTTCTTCAGTCAGTAACTGTAAGCAAAGGTGTCCTTCTAAGAAGTTAGAACCTAGGCTATAAGCAAACAACTGCAGGCTTAGAATTTCAAATATGAGATTCTGGATTGAGTTTGAGAAATGATTATCTAACTGCAGTTAACTTCTAGCATGGTATTATACCATATCTCAACACATCTCCAAAACTCTGTTCTAGATCACAGGAGGTGATACATACTTCTGTCTCCCACAAGTGATGTATCCTTGTTATTAAGGATACATTCTAAGTGTTTTGTTATGGTAGCACTAGCAAGCATTACAGGAACTCAAATAATTACCCTCAGCAAAAAGTTCAGACAACTATTCTGCACAAAGTGATTAAGTGCTCCTGAAATCCAACTTTGCAAAACCATATTTGAAAGCAAGTCCCTTGCAAGACCTCGGGTACATGCACAATAATAAATCAGATGCCAGATATAGAGCAATAATCTTTTTTAAAAAAGTCTTTAGTTGATTGCACAATTTTACTGTATAACAGTCCAGACTCTTAATTACAGTTCCTTACATCAGGAAGATAATTTCCTCTGAATATTGTTAATCATTCTTGAAGAACATTTTAGAAGTCAGCTTCTGCAGTAAAAGTAAGCTTCTGAAATACGATGCTATACCAGTCACAGCTTGAGGTAGAAGATTATTTTAAGGTTGATAAAGCATTTGCATTTATCTCCTCTAATTTTGTAATTGGCTTATTTTCAAAACGTCATTCTTAGATGCTGTCAAATGCTTTGAAATTCAACAAACCACAATATAAATAAGTCAATTTTTCCCCTAATAGCTAACAATTTAATCAACAGAGTAATTCATAAAAACACCTGGAAGACTAAGTTGGACTTGAAAGTTTAAAATAAATTTTGAAACACAGACACGCTTGATGGAAAAATAATCTTTTAATAATAATCAATATTTTGTTTGCTACAGTCTACTGACTTTTACCAGGGCTGGTCTTGAGACTGTACATTATGGTTCTCTTGAATATT
Organism: Nothocercus julius; assembly: GCA_013398735.1. NCBI lineage: Eukaryota > Metazoa > Chordata > Aves > Tinamiformes > Tinamidae > Nothocercus > Nothocercus julius. The sequence goes on from VZSV01000076.1 coordinate 3,464,103, forward strand.
TTAAACTGACTTCATCGTAGAACTCAGAAGGACAAATCACTTTGTAGCTCTTCTAGACAGAAACATTTTCCAAAGTTCCTCCTAAATCTTAATTAATTTATCGATACACAGCACCATGCTTTTTCCTATGCAAACTACTTTTTTTGGTTTGAATTCCCACATGACTTCTAAAATTTTCAAATGATGAAAAGCTCCAGAATCAGTTACTGACTTTGAAAGCATATTCTTTTGCGTTTTTTTTTTTTTTTTAAGACAACAACCTACTCATTGTCATGTCATTTCTGAGTCCTATGTTCTCCCTTGTTTGTTGATTTCATGCAGGTCCTACAAATACCCCAGTACAAAAATATTGCTCCAGTGCCACTCCTGTTTCACCAGCAAATCACTAATAAGACTATTGCATTCAGAAATATTTCATCTGAACTGACTTATATAAGAAAGCAAGTGATAGATTTCGATGGTTTGAATTACAAGTATCTCTATTTATGACCCTAAGCTCAGCAGAGGACAGATCACATCATACAATGCATTTGTGTAGTATTAAGGGAACATAGTGAGGACTGAAACTATTACAAGCTTTTTAAATTACAATAGGGTGATGAGAGCAAGTTAGAAGTTATGTCTCGGTTGATATCAGCAAAAGGTTTTCTTAACTTACAAATACTGACTAGGTTCCTAGGAAGGTGAAAAGACCCCTAGGGTCATATAAAAAATGAATTAATTGAGCTACTGATTTATTTTTTCTTGTTAATAGTATGTTCTTCTGTACAGTTTGTGTTAACTATTTTCCTTGATCCACTCCAGCAGGGTAAGTTCATCTATCTTTCTATAACTTCTTTTCAAATTAATTTTAAGAGACTATCTAGGATAACCCCATCTGAACCTAGAAATTCAGGTAGAGAGTGTCATTCTTTTCTAGGGAGTGAACCAGATGGGAAGGGGAGACTAGGGGGAAAAAAAGAACATACAAAATACGTGGAGAAAGAAGCTGACATCCAGACCGGCTTAGCATACCATTCTGCTAAAATCACTTCAGATTCTGTGTGGTATGATTCCTTTTATATATTTACATTCCTCCCATGAATGAAACTGGATTTTTGTTGGATTTTGGTATATCTGACATCAGTTCCTCACTTATTTTTGTCATTTCATCCAATCAAAGAAACATCCTAGAGGAACATGGAAAATTCCCTCTATTAACTACAGCATGTCTCCCAGATCAGGAGACCTTGTATCTGATTTCTAGAGGAAAACCTTCCATTTTAATTTAATTTAATTTAATTTAGAGCTACAAAGGGCACAAATATATAGAGCTGATAGCTAATCATCAAAACTCTCTCTCTCTCTCTGTATGCTTCCCAAACAAAAGCACTAGCAATGTTCTAATTTCTAATTACATTCTGTCTCTGAAATAAAATATATATATATTTCCCTGAAAGACAAGATTTTCCATATATGTGCACTTATTCTTTTATCCTCATTTTCTTTGCATCCAAGTTTAGGTACCTTCAAAAACATTAGACATTCCAGTTACAGGAAATTTAAGCTGACAGAAACCCAGTTTCTCCAAGTGAAATCTCACCCCTTCTCTTATGTAGGATTTCCATGAGAGAACAAAGTTAACCCCTCTGTTAACCTGTCTGCCTTTCATATTCACTCTCATAGAGTGGGAAATTCTCTGTCAAGCTTAACAAATGATACAAGTAGTCCATACATCCAGGAGAAAACTCTTCATCTCTTCTCTTCTTGGGCAGGTTTGGAATACAACCTAACCCCTTTTTCGTACCTAATATCATCACTACAACTAGACACTAATTTCAGCATATTGCCAAAGTATCCTTCAGAAAAGAGGCAGCAAAGCTAAGATCACAAAAACCCCAATGTTCTTCAGTTTCAAGAGACAAAAGCAAATAAGACCACATCACTGATGCAGCCTCATTAATCAGCATATTCCCTGAAACAGTAGGTTAAAGCAGCAATTCATTTGTATTTTCTTACTCTGTGAGACTTTCAACCTTTCATTCTTCTGTGGTCCTCACTATGCAAACAAATAATGTTTGATAGATATGCTGAGAGGATAACACCATGAGAAAAATATACATTTGATATTACACAACATGCAAATAACAAGAGAGTTTGTTGTCTGTCTACCAAGCAGAAGATTGTATGCACCAGACAATGACTACACAAAATACTATTCACTACTGAGAAGATACGCTACATTTCATTTAGTTAATCTGGCAGAGTTTCTTTAAGTGACGCAAGAAGGTTAGGAGTTGGGAGCTGTAGACCTCAGAGGGGAGCTGTATGAATATAGGGTTTGCTTCTTCAGAACTGTGCTCAGTAAGAATTCCCAGTTTTGAGAACAGAGCCATCCTTTCGGAGCATGAGGTCTTGGCACATCACTCACAAGCAGTTAGGTTGCAGAGAAAGTTTACAATGCACCCTCTTCTTTACACTTCTATTCCTCTCCATATTCACCAACTCGCTTCCACTGCGAAATCCGCAAAGTTCCTCATACCCTCTATGCTAGGGCTGCTGAGCCAAGGGGTCATGCTGACAGTGTGAGTGTATTTTAATACAGCATAAGACACACATTTCAGATAATTCTGGGAACACCTTCTGTAAATTCTCCCATTTGCCTTTTTTTTTCTCCCGTCATAAACTATTCAGCTGCCCTTGCAAAGCATTCAGCTTTCCAATTGATCTCGGCTGTAGAAAAATACCTTTGTATGTTTCAAAATTATGTATTGACTTTTTTTGTTCTGGATGTTTTGTTTTTTGTTGATGTTTTTTGATTTAAAGAAAAACAAGGTTCCTGGAAAACAGATACATATGCAACATACTAGTAGTCTCTAGATACTAATTATCTATATTGAGTGTATCACATTTCTCAATGTTTTTGCTTTTCCAACAACAAAACAAAAATCCTCAAAATCAACATTATAATGGACAAGCAAATAAAGAAAAACTGTGCTTAACTATAAAGGACTCTGAAAATCTCAAATGCTTGTCCAAGAGAGAAATATGATTGAATGGTGGGCCTACCCACTGTTATTTTGTATTTTAATAAATCCATTAATCTTTTGTATTCTGAGAAAAGCTGTTGTCATAATACTTCCACCAAAAGCAGATGCACAGAGCACCCTCAATCTTGAGGGAGAGTTTATGTCTGTGTCCTTTCCAGCACAAATTTGGAGACTCAATTTAAGCTTTGGCTAAGCTTCTAAAACTTGTGAGAGCTTATCCCGACTTAACTTCTGATGCTTATCCATTGCTAATTTGTCTCATCAAACTCTTGCTTTAAGAATTAGCAAGAGCACTGGATATAGCAACAGCTGCCACCCTAGCACCAGATGTATCATAAGGTTTCTTCTACCATTGTGCAATTTTAGTGTAAGGATTCTTAATTTTACAGAGGAAAATTTCTTTCCTGCATTGATAAAGATTGCTTTGCAAGTTTGGTTTTTTTTTTGCCATTGTCATAATTTTTTTAAGCTAATATGAACTGCAAAACAGAATTTTTAATTTTAAAATATATGCATCTTTCATAAAATACATAAAAAAAGAATCACTCGTAAAAGTGAAATTAATCCTGGATGATGGTTATGTGTGGGCAAATGGAATAGGTATGGGCAATTTATGTTTTTCACTTTTGTGATATACCCATCTTGTAGCTCATTATCCCTTCACTACTTTGTGAGGGCAAGGAGGATGAAATGAAAGATCCCTTGAAGGAAGAAAGTATCTTCCAAACAAATGGAACAACCTGAAAATAAGGCAGGACAATATGGTTTCCCAACAGCTAACTTTACATTTAACATAATAAGCTTTCCAGACTATAGTCAGTTAAATAACTACAGCTCCTATAGAGAGTAATTCAGAGCCAAAGTCTGCCCTGGGACAGCTGGAAAGAAAGGCTTCAGCCACAGTGCTCAACACCCAAAGCTCAGCAAACGCTCTAGAAACACCTCTTTTCTAACATGCAGACTCACATAACACAAATGCTTTGAAGTAGCACACCAGACTAAAGATTTTGTGAGAAAGTACCATTTCATCTCATATTTCTTTTCTATCATGTGGCTTAAAAAAACTCTTCTTCTGTATTTTATGTGTTCTACTTTCAGAGTCATTTAAAAATGAAAATAAAAGTGTAAGATAATGTGCATGTGCTGCCTGGGTTTTTAAATTTCAGAGAGAGTGCAGAGAGGGAGGATGTGAGTTCTGTGCATGCAATCCAGCCAGCACTAAGCATTGCCCCTTTCTTAACTTGCTCTCCCTTTAAAGCAGTCCTTGCACAGATTTCCATGAGAAATAGCTGACATCTGCAGATCATTTCAACTCCATCACAGGTCAGAGAGCGATCTGACAGGTGAAAGTACCCTGCCTTCAACTAGTAAGCCTCCAGTGCTTCCTTGCTTACTCCTTAACAACTGCTTTCTTTGTGCTTAGGACAGAGCAACCATATCAAAACTAATCAAGAAATAGGGAAAGATATTAAGTTTTAACCAAGCCATCTTCCTGAACGTGCTGGTCATTTGCAGGTTGGATTGGTCTTTCTTGCTCCTTATTCCCCTTGTTGCAGTGTAACTGCCCCTATTCTGCCTAGCAGATTCTTGCACCAATTCTACGTGTTTTACCTCCTTTTCCACAAGCAGCAAGAGCAGGAAAAGAAAGCAAGCAAGGCCTTATCCGAGCCTCGCCACTTTCCCCGAAACGGTCTAAGTCAATGCACTTAATGTGCTTTTTTTTTTATTTTTTTTTTTCTTCTCCCAAGAGGGTGCTCAAGTACTGAGAACACACAGCTAAAAATTTCACACATCTATGGGTCAGACTGTGGCAGATCAACTGCAACAATGTCCAATTCATGTCCAGACAGGTGCTGAGTGGTGGCAGGTTTTTAGGCCAGGGTAATGTTTTCCTTGGCACTTACTCTTGCATTCCTGATTACATCCAGCACATTTTCATTTGGGACAGAACAATAACATGTTGCACCAAGCAGCCAGCCAGCCAGCCATGAAGGGCTGGCATTTACTGGGAAAGCAGAACAGTTTTGTCACATAACCCGGCTGCTACACCCCAAGCACAGCTGGAAGAGGGAAACTGAGCTGCTCTTTCTCTTGCCTAGCCTCTCCCAATAACCAACCACTTGCCACATTTGTCCTTACAAAGGGATCTGCAGGGAGGATAACTGGTGCTGATGTTGCAAAGGTGAACTCTGCAGTATGAATGGAGGTAACACGTCAAGATATCAAAGATGTCAGGCCAGTTCCACGGGGTTCATCTAACTCAAGCTTAAAGTTGTGCTTTCAAAAATCATATAGTCCACAGCTGGGACAGACTGCTAATCAGTATCAGAGCCAAGATTATACCTCCAAATGTCCAGTTCCCAGTCTTGTGTTTAGCAGAATACTTGCTCTCTTGTTCATGTAGTTTTTTCTATCCAGGTTACATTGATAGGCAATTGCTAAATCTGCTCTGCAAATATTTAGGACTGGGGGAGCCTCCTGGGTAGACACAAAATCCTGAAGCATCACTCTGAAAACTGTGTGACAGATTCATCACTCAGGGATCCCTTTCACGGATAAGATATTTCTCCACTTGGAGAACACTTCCTCTGGGCTCTGTGAATATGAAATGAAACATGGCATTTCAGCTGCCAAAGGAACTAATCTGACTCATTCCTCCCAAAAATGTCATGCATTCACAACATAACTTCAAGAGTCTCAGACAAGACTTTGAAGAAGAAAAAAAAAAAAAAAAAAAAAGGAAACAGATCTCTGAAATACTGAAAAATGAAAAAGTTCCTATTTCATGCTGCTGCTGACTGGTGCAAAATCATTAAGTCTGGCTACTTTTTCTTGCATGCACAAGAAACCTCATCATTTAAGTTCTAATAACAACTCTAGACAGTTTTTAAAAGGAAAGCTTAGAAATTTGAGGATTCTGCAGTTTAATGCCACAAAATCAATTAACAGCAGAGATTGTAAGGTTTCTCAGCGTACATGGCAGCTCTTTAGTTGGCAGAAGAAATCAAAATGAAATGGCTATAAAGAGCAAACTGCAGTGTAACCTATCAGTGATTTCCGGGAAAAAATCCACAAGAGTAGTGGGTGGAAAAAAGTCTTTATGAATTCAGCAGAGTTAAAAAGGTGCTGGGTAATTACACTAAGATCCTTCCAGCCTTAAAACTATATAAAATGGTAAAATATGTGAACTTGAACGAACATGACTTTGTCTTTTAGACTTTTTTCAGGAAAGAAGGCAAAAGAAACTCAATGCTCACTGGATGAGCGCAATCCATTCTGCACTATGTAGTGAATCAAGGCAGCTGCCCAGCACCTTGCTCACTCCCTCTGTTGCCTTTCAGTCCCATCATATGCCATGATATGCCAGCAGCGACATTCACTAGAATGTGAAGCTCCTCATTCACTAGAACTATTTACAATGCAAACCTCATTCTTTCTGAATAGCACCAGTATGACTCCTATTTGTTTCTACAGAGGACTTCTGCTTGACAAGACTTTCCTATGGAATAAATAGTATTGAACTCTGTGCTTCCTTTATACCAAAAAAAAATTCTACAACAGGGCAAAACTGTAGCTTCTAAGCATTGCAAAAACAGATGTCTGTCAAATAAACATAGCATAGCTGCCCAGGAATTAATGTAATGGGTTGAAAATACTTCTCCAGTTATAGGAATTTTTCCAAACTAAGCATTAATCTAAATGTCAGCTTCCCTCCCTTCCCCTCCCCCCTTCCCCAGAGAAAGAATCAAAGAAAATTGGACTATAAGATATACATGCCCCCTACACTTTAGTGAGCCCGTAACTAGCTTCTGCAGTTAACTATGCAGCCACCAAAAATGTTTCTGAAAATTGCCAGGTGAACAATCTAATCTTATATCAAGACCTATTTTTTTCCTAATAAACAAATAGTTATCAACGTCTTTCTTCAGCAAATGTCCTTCTCCATAGACATCTTGGTACAGAACAATGGTAATATCAACTTGCCCAACAATCTTACTGCATAAGGCCTGCTTTGTGAGGAAATATAAGGCAACTTTAAAAGATCGTTTAAATTATATACAGAAGAACACAAAGCACACATGAAAGAAGGAACTAGCAGTGACTTTTAACAGATTACATATTCTTGTCTATAACCTATTCCTTTCTTTCTGCATCATGCACTGTCTTTGACCGCTTTTAGCTAGGTTAAGAATGCAAAATGTTGACTGAAAACATCTGTTTATATCCAAATTTAATCCATATCATACAATTTACAGCCAAAATTCACATTTGCTAGTTTGGATCCAGGAGTTTGAGACCATCTGTAATTGGAACACTGTACCCTAGTATGAAGCTACTTTTCAGGATAACCAAAAAAATAATCTCAACATCAAATTTGGATGATTTTCAACCACAGACTAAGAACAGTCAATAAAAGCGTTGGGTCAGGAGAGCAGACCCAAGGACCAGAGAAAGAGTTCAGAAAGGCTGAGACAAATGAGAAGATTAGCTGACAGATTTGAAGAGATCCAGCAAGACCACATGGTTGTCTTGTAAGACTCAAAACAAATAAATAATTTTGTATTTAAAAAGCAAGTCTTGGAAGAAAACTCTGTATAGAGTTTGGGTTCTAATATCTTTTATAGTTCACAGCATATCATTCTGAAGTCCTGCTGCATTGTGTTTTCTGACAGCCTTAGTAACAAGAATTTCTTCCGACTTCTCAGACTTTTATCAGGAAAGAAAATGTAGCCCACTATGTACCAGATAAAAATGATGTTTAACAAAATCTTTAAGTCATGGAGAAATGTTGAGACCCTAAATGTAGTTCTTCCAGGCTCCTGCACTTCATGCAATCTATTTCTTCTTTAGATTTTTCTAAATCAGTAATAAAAAGGATTTTTTTTTTCTCTTCATATGCACAATAGCTTTAAACTCCACAAACAGTCCAGGATATTGCAACATCACCACTTATTTTACCTATTCTTTCACTGCAGTATTTTCCTCACCATTTTGTGAGGGCATTCATAATGAAGAGATTTCTGTATATCAATCAAATCAATGAGTCAGCAGAGGCAAAAATTCCATTTTCACACTGAGCTCTCAGTGCTGCAAGATGAGGCTCTGGAGGGCTCCAGAGGATGAGTATGTAGACACAGAAGGAGCTCTACTTTTCTGTTCATCCCTCTGGAAGCCAGACTGAAGGCGCAGGGCAAAAACAAGGAGCAGAAAGCACAGCAGTAGAAGCTGCTGATCAGGGTTGTCCCTTTGCTTTCGCAACTGGCTTTGAGGGTTTGAATAGTGTCCCCCCTCAAGAAAAATAGAAAAATTTGAGGGTTTTCACAAACCGAATTGAATCAAATGTTTATGTTTTGAGAAAATAGAATTCTTTGATGGAACCACAATTTGCCAAAAATATTCCTATTGGCTCCATACAGAACTGGCACTAGCAATATGTGAAAATAAAGACATAAATTATTTCTCTTAAGGAACAAGCAAGGAGCAAGGCAGAAACTATCACTATCTGAATCATAGTATTCACTTCTCAGACCTCATTCTCAGAAATACAGAAAGTAAAAAAAGAATTTTACACAAGTATGCAAAATTTAGAAGTTATATGTTATTCAAATGAGAATGAAAGCATTATCATGTGTTTATGCTCCAATTCTCTGCATTCATAGTACCTTAATACACCCTATAGCCGTCTATCCATATGATACACTTTTTTTCAAAAGTGAACAACTAAGTGAATTTGGGCCATAGAAAAGGTCAAAAATGTCAGGTGAATTTGAAACTACCTCCTCAGTATTATTATTTTTTTTCTTTCTTTTGATATTGTAGCATTATAGTTTAACCATTACTTAAGAAAATAAGTAATTCATTACTTAGGAAAAAGTAATTTACCAAACAGTGGATTCCTTCAAAAACAAAGCACAAGATCTACTTAGTCTTAATAGTCACATTGGATGTGATTTTAAAAGAGTAAAGTGATAATTAAGTAGTGTGGTAATACTTCATAGAAATTGTTACTTAAACTTGAAATAAACAAAGTCAAGGCTAGTAGAGTATTACATAACTGTTTACTAAGTTTCTAGCAAAAAATTCCAAATATGATGGCAGCCTGCCTAAGGATGAAGGTTCCTTTTCTGCTTAACTAGTTCCATTCACATCTAACAAAAGGCTGAGAGAGAGGCTTCTCCCCACAGGAAGAAAAGAGCTGCAAGAACTATCAATTACTTAGGAAAATACGCTGGGTCACTACTTCATATTTGTGAATGGCTTTGTAGTGCATATAGCAGTTTTCTAGTTATGAGTAAACTGCAATTCTTTTTCAAAGTCACTTAACATCACAAATAGCAACATCATATGTTATTGCACAATTTTAACAGATGTATTGAACCTGACCACCTTCCTCATAACCCAAATTCCCACTTTTTTAGGTGGAAAAAAAATCAAGGCATCACATTTGCATTCAGATACCACAAGGCTGCATGTTAAACAGTGCTTTTGTTGTAGGAAATGCACTCTCTACCTATTAGCAAGCAAAATATATATATATATATATATAAAAGAAGTTTCTCTTTTGCTGCATCTTTAAAATATACTAAATATTGATTGATAAGCTTAATTCCTACAGAGCTTTGTCAGGTCTACCAGACAGAGGGAATTCACGCCCACGAGTTAGGCTTGGATTGTCCTGTTGCACTGAAAATTCCTCTTTTCCATGACATGAGAGACTCTATACTTTAGTCCTTATGATGGAGAGGTGCTTGCTAGGTTTCCACTACTAGAAAGTACACCTATCAGGTACATATCAGTTGCATCTTATATCTTCCTGTTTTATACTGGAAGACAAGCAAAAGAATGACAGTCATGGTTAGCAAAGTTAAAGAGTGACAGGGATTATTCAGAAGTCACAAAGGGGAATAAAAGTGAGAAGCACAAAACTACGCACTGGAATAGGATTAGTTTTAGGTCATCTATCTGGACTTCAGCGAAGATTTTGACACTGTCCCTCACAGCATCCTCTAGGGCAAGCTCTGGATGTGGGGGTTAGATCAATGGACAGTGAGGTAGATTAGCAACTGGCTGGATGGCAGAGCTCAGAGGGTGGTGATCAGCGGTGCAGAGTCGAGTTGGAGGCCTGTGGTTAGCGGTGTCCCCCAGGGGTCAGTCCTCGGTCCAGTCCTGTTCAATTTATTCATCAATGACCTGGATGAAGGCACAGAGTGCTCCCTCAGCAAGTTTGCTGATGATACAAAACTGGGAGGAGTAGCTGATACCTCAGAGGGCTGCGCTGCCATCCAGAGGGACCTGGACAGACTGGACAAGTGGGCGGTGAGAAACGTCGTGAAGTTCAACAAGGGCACGTGCAAGGTCCTGCACCTGGGGAGGAATAACCCCAGACAGCAGTACAGGCTGGGGACTGACATTCTGGGGAGCAGCTCTGCAGAGAGGGACCTGGGCATCGTGGTGGATGACAAGTTGACCATGAGGCAGCAGTGTGCCCTCATGGCCAAGAAGGCCAATGGGATCCTGGGGTGCATTAAGAAGAGAGTCTCCAGCAGGTCGAGGGAGGTGATCTTGCCCCTCTACTCAGTCCTGGTGAGGCCACACCTGGAGTACTGTGTGCAGTTCTGGGCTCCCCAGTACAAGAGGGATGTGGAGCTACAGGAGAGAGTCCAGCACAGGGCTATAAGGATGATCAGGGGCCTGAAACATCTGCCCTATGAGGAAAGGCTGAGAGAGCTGGGCCTGTTCAGCCTGGAGAAGAGAAGGCTGAGAGGAGACCTGATCAGTGTCTATAAGTACCTCAAGGGAGGGAGGAAGGAGGATGTGCCCGGCCTCTTCTCAGTGGTGGCCACTGATAGAACTAGAGGAAAGGGCCACAAACTGAAGCACCAACAGTTCCACGGGAACTTAAGGAAAAATTTCTTAACAGTGAGGGTGACAGAGCCCTGGCACAGGCTGCCCAGAGATGTAGTGGAGTCTCCTTCTCTGGAGATCTTCCAAACCCGCTTGGACACAGTCCTGAGCCACATGCTGTAGGTGACCCTGTGTGTGCAGGGGGGTTGGACTAGATGATCTCTAGAGGTCCCTTCCAACCTTAAGCATTCTATGATTATATGATTCTAGATAAGAGTGACTGTGTTTGTGGATCAGTAATACGGTTATAGTTAATCTCTATAAAACTATATCTTGAATTTACAAACTGCAGACATTTCCACTGTGAAACACCAGAATACAGTGGTATAATTGAGGGTAAAGATTAGAGAGATAGATTAAGAGGAAACTTGCCGTGGAAAGAAATCTCTTACCATTTAATGGATGTGTGTGTAATGAATGTAACTCATCTTGGATGAGATATTTAAAGAAGATCTAACAAAAGTAATATGCCTGTGTTTGCATAAGGGAATTTTCAAATACCCTTCAACAGGTTAGCCATATGATTTCAATTGAAATCCAAGTGACTTAGATTCCTAACCTTGTTTGGTGCTTTTGAATCTTCCACATGACTAGCTGGTACTTACCACTTCTGAAAATATGAGCATGAAGAATTTTTTGAAGCTATCCCTTTAGCTTCTTAAAGTCAACAGCTATTCCATTAATTTATCTTCTACTTAGCCTTTTCTTAGCTATTGCAACAAATCCTAGTATCTTTGGTATTCTACATTTCCAGCATGAAATTAGAAGTATGTAGCATAAAAAGAAAAGCTTACTTAACAAATTTCTGGCACCCTTGCAGTGATTGTATTATTAACTCCACCTGCTTTCTTTAGAATGCATGCGGTTTTTAAAGAAGAAAACTGGTCAGATATATTTTTGTCATTTTGATTGATAGCCAGAATAAGAGATTTTTCCTTTTTCATCAACTTTAATTTTGTTACTTTGCAAAAATAGCATTTTTAGCTTTTTAATTCCTTTGTTCAGTAGGTGGTTTTGAAAGACATGCAATAAAGATCAAGGATTTCCTTTCTTTTTGAAATACAATGTCATTAAGTTAATTATTAATCACATTACACTCTAACAATGGAAGTATTTCTGCATTAAAAAGTGTTCAATTCTTTTTTTATCCTACATCAATCAGCATGCTGGAGAAAAAGTCAGATTTTCTCATTGCTTACTTTAGTTTAGCTCAGCATAGGAACAACGTAACTTAGAGTTGAATCTCTAAGTTGAAGGAGAGAGACAGTTTCTGGAATTATCTAAGAGTTGTCGCAATGCCTCAGGTTGTGTTAAAATCTATTCAGCATGGTATTATAATTAATCTCAAACTTATTCATTTATTAAAAGATGAGTCACTGTGTGATAATAGGAAGTGCTTAGAAGACTTTTGGGGATTACTCCTCCGTCCCTTAAACTGACACTCTTTTTTTCTGAAAATACATTTCAGCATCTTGGTGTTCAGGGCATTCATGTCAGCAGGAGAGGCAGGACAAGCGAACTCCAAATACCTTATGGCCTCTCAAAAAGCTTATCAAAAGAAGCTACCATCTTTTTGATTAAAAAATCAGGTGTTCTGTATCCTGCTTGCACTTAGGAATAAAAAAATATCCGAATGATTTAAGTGTGCATATATTTCCACTTCTTAATTTTTGAGATACATGATGGCTATAATTGCTCACAGGATTCACAAAAGCACTTCCAAATAATATATTTTCAGGGCTTTTGTTTGTTTGCTTGAAGCTAGTTTAAACTATAGAGCAATAGGATTTTCTCACAATTAAAAGTCAATATTCTATAAAAATATAGACTGTTTAACCTGGTTAAAATGCAGCCTCTCTGTCTCTCCCTGCCTCCAGAACAGTAGGAACATTTCAAACAGACCTACTAACTTACAAGAAACAAAAGACATTAAAATGAAAATACTGTAAATAAAGCACTGTTCTACACACAAGGTGTAATAATAAAACAAAAACAAAAACAAAAAAAATGAAAAGGAATTAGAACCAGCTGTTACTATGTGGAATACTACACAGGATTCATTACAGAACCAAACAAGTAGCAAGTTCCTTTTTTTTGCTGTATTTTAATCTACAATTACTATTTGCACAGCTATCAAGTGTATCAGTAGACACATACAGTATACGTACACTTCAGGTGTAGGGTACTGAAACCAGTTACAATTCTCTACATCCTTTTCATATGCTAAGGGGTAGCTCCTTTGAATCTAGGACAATCCTGTTAGGCTGTAATCATTCTTGGCTTTCTGAAGGAACAGTGATAATACTGTTGTAGAAGAGGAGTCCATCTTCCAACATACTACTATATTTTCTGTGAAGTCTTTGCCTTTCTCACTCAGTTCATTGCACTGTTGGTTTGCTCAGCTTCTCTGCCCAAAATACAGAAACCTCCAATATCTTGCCACATTAAAGAAGAATGCCTGATCAGGAGTTTGGAAAAAATATTATTTTTCAAACGCAGTGAAACATTGGGTGTTAATAACATCTGCAGTATTCATTTAGGAACTGACCTTGAGTCTATCATGTCACTGGCCTAAGCTTCAGTAGCCTTGTTTCTGAAACTGGCTTCATAATATTATTTTCTTTGTCAATATTCAGAAGCAAAAGCTCAGATCCTAGCACCCACATTCAAGCTAGGTAACACTGATTCAAGTCCATCCTTACTTGGCTGTTTTTTGGGCAGTTCAAGGAAAGAATATGAAATTCTGCCGCTTAATTTTAAGTAGTCTAAAGATCAAGGCTGGGATTTTCAAAGCAGTTCAACTTGACTTAAAAGGGGAAAAATCACTTAATGGGATTTAGGCACATGATTCCCGTAGGCTATTCTGAAAGTTTTGAATCAAAATGTTTTGATTCTTTTTTTAAAAATAACAATAAACATTTTAAAACTTGAAATAAATCAAACAATGTTACTTCACTTATGGCTAGGTTAAGCCAGAATCAACTCATTAGTCATATATGGCAAAGTAAACAAGAAAATCTTTTCAATTGGCTTTCTTTGCTTGTTTAAATACGCTGTCCAAATAGCTTAGTTTTGTTCACTTGGAATAATACACTTCAGTAAAACTCTTTTTTTTTTCATGAATCATAAACATTCCAAACACAAATCTGTGTTTCAGTTCCAAAATTAATTAGACAGAAAACCAAATACCTGGAAAATATATAAACTATGTGTCCCTTACCTCCTGACCACTGCTCCACACACCCAATATACAAATAGCTCCATGCTGCTGAGACATTTGCCTTAATTTCTCACACTTCATCTAGCTGTGCAAGCAGTCATGTGACATAATATACTTAATGGCAAGGGTGGCAATTAACCTGGAAATATGTTCAATTAAATCTTTGAGCATTGTGTATGCGTGCAATGTTCTCATTCACAGTATGAGAGAAGTAGACAGCAGAGTAAAGTTTTGAGGAGCCATGGAAAACCCCCAAGCAGCAGAGCAGCCATGCTTTGGAAAGTAGCTACCAACAACGGCACCTTCTTGATAAGGAAATGAAGCTCAGCCCTCTATACAGTTAAGGCATATTTGCTTATTGCTGTAACAAAATATATATATGTATATATACACACGCATGTGTGTCAGTTTTGTATGTATAGATAGAATATGCATATTCTGAACATAGAAGGAAAACTGATGGGTGAACTTGGTAACGTGCTTGTGATAATGAGTACTTAGGATACATTGAAAACAGACGTTAATTCACTATTCTGCCTCAGTGGGCCAGCGTGACCCCCTAAACAAGTCACTTGGACTACCTAGAATCATTGTGGTAAGGAAAAGACCTTCAAAATCATCAAGTCCAACTGTAAACACATTGCCACCATGCCTGCTAAGCCATGTCCCTAAGTGCCTCATCTACACATTTCTCGAACACTGCCAGGTATGGTGACTCCACCACTTCCCTAGGCTGCCTGTTCCAATTGTTCACCACTCTTTCCATGTAGAATTTTTTCCTAATATCTAACCTGAACTTCTCCTGGAGCAACTTGAGGCCCTTTCCTCCTGTCCTATCAGTAAGTATTCTGGAGAGGAGATCAGCTCCCACCTCACTAAACCTCCTTTCAGGTAGTTGTAAAGAGCAACACAGTCACCTCTGAGCCTCCTCTTCTCCATGTGAAATAATCCCAGCTCCCTCAGCCGCTCCTCATAAGGTCTGCGCTTCAGCCCCTTCACCAGCTTTGTTGCCTTTCTTTGGACATGCTCCAGCGCCTCAATTTCTTTCTTGTAGTGAGGGGCCCAAAACCGAACACAGTGTTCAAGGTTACTTCTACTCAAGAGACTAAAAGCAGAATGAAGCCAGCATTCAGTCATGCCCAGTCTGCTTGTTGTGCTTTGCTAAAGCTGAGGTTGGGGTAGCTGTGAGCACCTGGCACTGGGGGCTTCTTTAAGGCCATCTCTCCCATCTTTACAGCAGGAGTTAACACTCCTGAGAGTGGAACATGCCTGAATGGGAATCATCCAGAGGACAAGCTAGCCCGTCAAAAGTCAAAATTCTTGAAAACAGGCTCAAATTCATTGGCTTCAATCCTAGCATATGATTACCCTTTGGCTCCCAGCATTTCAGGCTCAGCATGAGTGAAATGTTCCCATATAAGCATGAAAAGTATTTTTTTCCTCTCCCCATCCCCCCTCCACCCTCAAGATGTAGGTGGATTGTTATTTTGCTTTGCAACTGACTGACAGAATTCTTAACTAAGCTCCTGCTGTGGAATCTGCACTATTTGTGATGAAGCCTGAGCCAGAAAGGCTGCTGCTTAAATTGCAAGGCTTAGTTTGCAGGAAAAGTCATGAGGAGAGG
>VZSV01000076.1:3480265-3517705 GCA_013398735.1 Nothocercus julius
GAAGGAGGGAAGGAAGGAAGGAAGGAAGGAAGGAAGGAAGGAAGGAAGGAAGGAAGGAAGGAAGGAAGGAAGGAAGGGAAATGACACACAAAAGTCACAGGAATATTCTCTGGGGAATCACCATGCCAAATTCGGCTACCCTTTAAGCAGCTGTGGGACAGCCCCCGAAAAATATAACATACGATAATGAAAATATTGGCAGGAGAATGAAGGTGCTTTAGATGAGAAAATACTTACAGGAGTGAGAAATAATCATGATAGTCTAAAGCAGGAGAGTGATTGAGCACTGATTTTTTCAGATTAAGGCCTATTCTCTGTTAAACCTGTGAACACAGGGGGAGATACAATAAGAGGTGCAAACTTACCTTGCCAAGTATTAACAGTTAAAAATAAATAAATAAATAAAATCAGGGGGCACAAGCATCAAAAGTGCCTCCAACATGCTAAGGTCACCACTGCAGCCACTGCATATTCCACTTCTATCAACATGTCATATAGGTAAAATTCAACTATGCCTCCTGCTAAAACAGGTACTGCCTTAAATATCCAAGGCTCATTCTGGATTATCAAACTAGAATATCCTGCAATATTTCTATGACATTTATGCAATGTTAGAAACGTCCACTCTTTTTTCATCATGGTAAATTGGAGAAAATACCTGTACTAAGCTAGATTTTCAAAAGAAAAAAAAAATATTCCCTCAACATTTTTTTTTCTTATTATCTTTATTCTTATTTATCTTATTATCACAGGAAATAAACCTGAAAATTCTTTCAGGTAAATTAATGAAATATATTATTTTGGAATTTAACTTTAAATAACCCTCAGAAAGCACAGGCCTCACCAATACAAGCAATCCTGTTGACTGGAGGTGGGAGAGAGAATCAGGAAATATGTCTTACCATGCTAAACCTACTAATCTGAATTTATTAGCACCTCACATATCTTTAAAAATATTTGCATTAAAATTTCCCTTGAAAGCCAATATTACCATTTGGTCTTCTTTGTAGTACAAACACCTTCAAAATTCTAAAGTCAAATTTCAATCAAAACAGGTATAGTATGTACCAATAAAGAAAAAAAATGAATTCAGACAATGGATACACTTTTTGCACATGAACTGTACAAAGCCTAGCCTAATATTTAACTATTTTTACTTAAAAGTCCACAGTGTAGCCAGAGTGCTTGAGTAGCTGGATCTAGCTATTGAAACTGCACATTGAAATACTGAAGGCCACATACATTTCTGATTTCATGGTGAATAGGAGCATTCTTTATGTTTAGAAACCAGGAGATGAGAAAAAGAAAAAGGAGAAAGCCTATACTAATATACAAAAGGAAGGAAAGTAGGTTTTCAATAATGCCATATTATTGGTATGATACTCAAACACAGCAATGTGGAAAACCATGTATTGCAGCATTTTCTTACATTTTTGATGCGGGTTTTAATAAGGAAAACTGGAGAAAATACCATGGGTCCTTACAGCACTGTGTAGCATTACAGAAAGTGTTCTGACATACGGGCCCATGGTAACATTTTGATACCTAAAAAAGGACAGCATGTTTTAGCTTTGCTAGGTAGAAGAATGTTTTCATGTCTAGAATAAAAAGACAGGAGCTCTCGTTATTTGTTAAAATTTCCTTAACCTTGTCTAGGAACAAAAGTCTTGAACATGATATTCAGAATATTTCTAAAACTAGGTAGGGGCAGCACCAATGTTCTGGAGTTTGGCTTTATATTTCCTGGAATTCTTAAATTAAAGACAGGCACTGAACAGTTATGCAATGACTCCGTGTCCTCGGAGTAAGCACAGAAATTATAAAGCATATGATTATACAGCTGGGACTGTATTTCACACAGGTGAAAGGCTAAGAAAAGTGCACATTTCCATATATTAACATGCTAAATAAACATAGCAAAGAGCATCCGTGTACTGGGAAATGGAAAAAAATGACAGAATTCTTGGCAGAATTCTGGATAAAATCCCTTTGGAAAAATTCTGGGCATTAGAGTTATCTTTCTGTTACCAGAAACAACATCAGCGTCAAAGCAGAAGTGTAAGTGAAACCCCTCCAGAATTTTAACTTTGTAAAAAAGAAATCTATACATACTAGTAAGATACTGATGAGATACTTTAGCTTTAGCTATCTGACTATTTAAGCTTTATATATATGGAATGGATCTCTACACTTCTAGGATGGTTAAGGATATTCAAGTGATATTTTAGACCACCCCATTCTGCAGTGCAAAACAAAGTACTAAAAATAACTATAATCTGGGGTATAATAACATTACTTTGTTCCTCACTGCCTCCAACCAGAGGCTTTGAAAGTATTCACAGATATTAAGCTTAGGGCTTAGCTTTAATAAGCTATTTTGCTGAATCAGGACTTCAGCAAAGTAAGGTAGAATTTTCAAAAATGCTTAAGACACACAAATGGCATTGATTTTGGCAGTTGAAAATTGTACACTGAAGTCCTTTAGGCATTTTTGAAATCCATCCCTTTAAGACATGCAACTCTCATTTCTCTTGCCCTCTTTTCCTTCAGTATGTGCATCAGATAGAATTAATTTATTTCTAATATGCTACACTTAGTGGGAGATATTTTAAGACTGGCAAGCTTTTATTTTATTTCATCATTTTAATGTTTTTTTAATATATAGGGAGATAAATTTGCATTGAAACATAACATGTTTTCATTCTAGTATGTACGGAATATTCCTACATTTATTCCTACTAGCAATTAATTGCTCTGCCTGAACAAAATGTTACGGGAAGAGATTAACTAATAAAAATAGAGGTGCTTACTATCTACAGTAGTTGTCATCCTAATTTTCAGGTTGCTCAGTGCAAGTATTCAGGAAGTTTGAGGCCCAAGCAAAAAGAGAAAGATATATAAAGGCCATTTCTCTTCGGAATAAATATAATTTCAGGCAAAATCTATACGTCTTTTAAAGCTTCTCATTCACATATTGCTAACAAATGTTATTTTTCCCTTATTATTTTAACTTCATTGTAATTATTCCAAAGATATAATAATGTGTTTGAGCACAGAAGTTGATGGCCATGGTCCATTGCAAATTCTCTGACCAAATCATCACTTGTAATTTACGCCACACTTTATGTCTATATTGGTCTTGGCCCAGTAAAGCGTACATGTTCTAGGTTGAATCTGGCTCAGAATATAAAGTGGCACATAGCTTTATTACTGGAGGAGGCAATAGCGGTGGGGCATACTATCGAAAAAATAGGTATGCTGCTCAAGCATTGACTCAGATCTCAGGAATTCCAGCCTTCTCCCACAGACTTCCTATGAAATATCAGGAAGCTCGCATGATCTCTCTTAAATCTTTCTTTGAGATCAAGTTAAACAGGTCTTAAAATCCAAGAATCCTCCACTTTCTCCCATAGCATTCTGAAAAAAGAAAATCAGCTAGAGCTTGGCGACAATAAAATAGCTTTCCATAAAATATAGACTGTTTTTTAGCTTCCTTTTATCCTTTAAGAGTAGTACTAATTTTTTTAGGTTCAAAGGTTCAGCCCTTTTTTTCCTCCTTTTAAATAGTGCACTTCAGATTTTCCCTTCCAACCAGGACAGCAGAAAGGAATGTCTGAATACCACAAGAAAGGCTATTCTAGTATAATTTTCCAACTCAGTCATATCCAAGAAATACTGGAAAACTCATGAGAGCCTTGTTCTTGATAAGTTCCTACCAAATTTCCAAATAAAAAAGTTCCAATGAGTTTGGATTAATTTGGGATTAATAGTGATATTTGTCTAAAGGCACTTTCAAACCTCTGGGCAATTTTGAAATCAAAGCTAGATCTTTTTGGGAATCAAGTAAGTAAATAATCTGGTATTCTCAATACCAGCTAATTAACATTACACACATGCGAGAAGATGTTTTTTTTTGTTGTTAAATCAAGTATATTTCTATGTCATTCTACATCAAATCATATGACTGAAATAAATAAAAAATTACTTATTTAGTTATTTTGGAGGGATGTTTTTGTTTGTTTGTTTGTTTTTATGTTCTATAACTTGGCATTCTGTCCTATTCTGAGCTAGTTTTTTTTTCAGGTATCTTTAACGTAATGGACTGCTTCCTCTGTTCTTTAAACTTTCAAGACATAATGGTCACTACCTTGATATTTTTATAATTGATTCCACAGCTATTCTGATAGCCAAGCTTTCTGACCAATGTAGTTTTAACACTTTACATTCCTGTAAACATAGCATATAGCCAGATAGTGTTAAAAATAATAAATAAATAAATGAAACAGTCAGCTAAATTTTAAGTGGATTAGCAGGACTTTGAGAAACCCAGAACGAACTGAGGAAATTCCAGTAAGGAAGATAGAGCACTGAGGTGGTAATAAAATACATAGTTATATACATGCACATGCATGTATACACATACATATGCATACTGATATTTGAAAAAAGAGGAAATTACTTATTTCAAGGACTGAGGAACTACCAGCAGTAGCAAGGTCAAGCTATTTTACTTGCACAACTTAGTCCAACTGTTATCCCAACTGTTAGTTCAACTGCATTTACTTATATTTTCAATCCCCCCTAAAAATGTCATATTCATTTCTCTGGCAATTGGGACAATTAAAAATGCAGACAGATATTTTATTACCAGTGAAAAAGGAGAGATCAGGAGCTCTTCAAATGATGTGTGTTAATAGGCACATCTACTTTACCCTACTGCCATTCTAGTTTAGATAAAGTAGCTTGTCCCCCATTTTCAGATCACAATTTAAGTGTTATTATAACATCTAATTCTATGCATAATTCATCTAGTTTCCTTTGTGTCAATACTATAAATCTACTAGCTAGACAGATTTTATTCTGTTGGGTCTCTCTTACAACACCTCCAAGTTCTTATTCTAAGGCCTTTAGAATCTAAACCTTTAGGTTTCCATTTATTTTGTCCAGGGGAAAAGATACTTTCAGAAATACATCAAAAGTATAAGTATAAAATCAGAAAGAAAAACTAGCATAGAACAAACAGAAGAAGGGCAGTGAAAACAAAGAAGTAATCAGAATTTGGTCAGTCACGATGAGTATCACCACAGATACTGTGTCTTTAGGTCCATCTACTGGCCTTATGCCTTATTACAATTTCAGAAGGGAGTATATCACACACGGTAGTTAAACGGCTTTTAGAGACAACACACATGTATGTTAGTGATTAAATGACAATGTGACTTAGCTTAACCATCATTTCTGGAGTGAATTTGGGATTTGGGGATTTCCTCATGCAACCTCTAGTTCACACATCTACTGCATACATAGGATTTCTGGAAGCCATTAGCTACATGGAATGTACCGAATTAATACTCCTGTATCCAGTGCCCTTGCAGCTCTCACTCAGTTACACTACAGTTTACCTGCAGTACTGTAGCACACTATTTCTATCTCATTTTTAACTCAGGTTCAACCACCACAGGCTATATACCCCATCAATTTTAAGTATGTTCTCAAAAGCAAGAGTGATGGTGACGAAGTGACTTTCAACTCATTCACAATTTATGAAACAATTGTTTTTACTAGAAGCACAGAGCCTTTTGCAGCCAAGAGAAGCCTACTGAAAGGCAACTTCCTTCTCTGGTATTTTTCATACACTCCTCACCAGCAGTAGATCTACAAGATCTACAGAGACGCATGCATGGCCAGCTGAACACCAGGCCCTTGCCCAGACCTGATCCTACATGGGGACACAGCAAAACGCAGGCCAAGACATCCGTCACAGTCCATCTCCTGTGGACTTCCACCTGAACCCAGCCTGCCAATGCACCTTGTCCAAACTATGGGTACAGACAGCACTTTGCAGCACTCTGCATCTTCCTGGGGATCTTCTCCATGTTTTACACACTGCACTGTGGAAATTTTTTCATCCAGTTCAGCTGGAATCTCTCTCTCTCTTTTTTTTTTTTTTTTTTTTTTTTAATGGAATAAGATCTCACATTGCTGAAATCTAAAAGGCCATTTTTCTCCACTAATACTGCTCTTTTTGTAACTACACAGAAATTCAATATATGAACACTAAATCCTGACTCCTGTTAAGATCCTGTTTTCCACACATAGATGTCTATTTTTACTCTCATATGTTTTTAAGGTTTTAAGATGTAAGCAAGTACATGAAAACAAATGTATTTCAAGAGAAATAATACATACTGAAATGAAATACTAACAAAGTCCTTGAGAAAGAGTATGATGGAAACCTCCTTTGCAGTAGCTTTACATGACTCCTGTGTAGTCCCAAGTTGCACTCAGCTGACTTCAGTAAAATGA
The DNA here is from genome assembly GCA_013398735.1 of Nothocercus julius. Taxonomy (NCBI): domain Eukaryota; kingdom Metazoa; phylum Chordata; class Aves; order Tinamiformes; family Tinamidae; genus Nothocercus; species Nothocercus julius. Next base: position 3,486,572 of record VZSV01000076.1, read on the forward strand.
CAGTTAATTTACACCTACATAGACAAGGTCAGAGCCAAGTTCACAAAAGTGTTGTATATTTGAAAAAATAGCCAGCAAAGCAAAAATTTTATTCCCAGAAGGCATTATTCAGAATGCTCTGGTTCATTTTTGTGAATCATTTCTAGAAAGATTTAAGAACAGAAGCTTTTCAACAAGTTCTGAGAACTTGTGAGAAATCTCTATCAGGAAATATGTATTACAATGGTGCCAGGGACTCCAATCTGTGTCCTGGATTACTTTAGATGCTCTCAACCAGCTGTATCCGTAGCCAATGGTGCAGATGACCAAAGAAACTTTGAAGAACTGCATTTGCACTGCAACAAGACATAACATATAGGAGGGGACAGTAGAAGGAGAGAACACTAAAAAGTTTTTAAAATAATAAAAAAGTAAAAAAGGAGATTGCAGATGCTCTTTACAAAACATTGCCAATTATTAGTTGAAGATAGTGAGCACATATCCCATTCTAAGCTAGTGCCTTTACCTTGTTCAATACTATTGGAACTTAAATTTGCCCAGAAAGCTAAAATGCCATTTTTGAAGAGACAATTGCTAATTATGAGTGGTCAAATAATGTAGAAGAAAGCATATCAAGATGTTTTTTGGTGGGGGGGGAGGAGGGGAGAGGTTCAGAGGGGGATGGAAATATTTCATACTTGAACCAGCATGGCAGATTTCAACATACAGAAAGAAAATGAAGGACAGTGCCTTCATGGGAATCAAACAGGCACTTGTGTTATAGCACTACTATTAACTTGTGCAAGAAGTAACCTGTGTCATTCAGCGAGCAGCAAAAGCTGGATCCTACCATTTTAAGTGCAGGCAGGCAATTACCAGAACTCACCGTCCAAGCAGGAAATCAGAATAACTTCCCAATTACCAGTCAGCACATTTAATGAAAAACTTTGTAAATGAACTATTCATGCATAATTTGGGGCATAGTCTTATGGTCAAAACAGTGTTATGTATAGTATGAGTGTTCTCACTACATATTTCTGTGCACCTTTAAACTAAAAGCAATCTTTCCCCACCACCACCACTTTGATCGATTAAATATATTTGAGTAAAAAGCCAAAAATCTCTGAAATTATTTTTAAGCCATGAAAACTTCAAGAATTTTTCCATCTCTCCTCCTCCACAGTTTTATTCATTACAAGAAAAAAAAAATCATAATGACTAATGAAAAAAACTTTCTGCACAAGAACACAGTAAATTAACAGGTATCCTTTTCAACAGGATATTCATGGATAAACTTTTTCCTCTTGGTTATTTTGGAGATGGATATGGTCGTTTGTCCTACAATATACCATGAATTTGAATATTTTCATAATAAATGATTCGCTTCCCAAACATACAATACTCATGGTTTGAGTAAAAATGCCCTGGACATTAATGATGTCCTGCAAAATACCTGCAAAAAAGATTTTCATCCATGCAAGACATCAGGTTTCATTTTTGCACACTGTGTCCATGGATCCTCTATAACGCCTATTTCACTACTGTAGGTATTCTGATCTGCAAATTAGATTCTATTAGAGTAGATAGATCAAACTTAAAAAATCTAAACAAAAACAAAACAACAAACAAACAAAAACCCTCTCTTGATACTTGATCATGAATTCAGACTCCCTTTCTAGGAGATGTGTCCCATATACTCTAAAGCTTTTCCAGTCATATGGCACTAACATAACCTTACTGCTTACTCAGCTATAGCAAGTGAGATGCCTAAGGTAAGGAAAGTAGAAAGAGGCTACTACCAATAATAATAACAAATAAGTTGCCATTTACTCTAAGGCGATCTTCTATAACTGTTAATGAAGATTGTGCACAATAATATTTTTATTTTGGCTGCCTTCTAGCTTGCTAGCTATCATACTCCTCTTCTGGGGGCCAGAAAAAACAAGCCAGTCAACAGTCAACATACCCCTTTTACTCTGCCAATAATCTCAGTGAAAACTCAAATATATGGAAGTTATAAGCACATTTAGCTTCACAGCAATGTTAACAAATCACTACATGCTCTTAACTGGTAAAAGGAGCCCCTCTCAGCTAATCTAAGCTTTAATCAGCTTTATTGCCACACCTGTGAAATACAAAATAAATAAGTAAAGCAGAAAATGTCTTGCCAGCCTGAATACTCAGTTTCTCTGCATAGGCAGATGAAGCTATGCAGGCACAACAGCTAAGCAGACACAACAATTTGGCAGTCAAGAAACCCTCAGGTTAGCCAAGAAGCCACGAGTTAGAAACCAGATAGAGGGTAACTGTTTTTCCACCTTCCACAATAGGCCGATTTGTACTCTATCAAAACACTGTTTTGCCATGACTGTAGACATCAGGAACTCAACAGGAGGAATAACCTTTATTGCCTGGCTTCTGCTGTGCCTAGCAAGACAAACTCAGGATCCTTAGGACCTCTTAAAAGGCATTTGTTCTGCAAGGTGTGTACTTTATTGTGGCATCTGACCGGAAAGAGGTGTGCATGAATGTTTTGTGTGTTCTTGCTATAAATTAGTTCAATGACTATATAAATAAAAGCAAAATGTATACATGCACATTTTAATCACAATACATATCCGCTAACAGAACTATTTATATTTTAGTATCATGATTTTTTTTATTTATTTGAATTTATTTGAATCGAGAAGAGACCTCTGTAATCAATTATTTCTGAAAAAGGTAAAGGAAAAAAAATGAAAACAAATATTCCAGTAAATGGAATATTAGAGAGGCAAACACAGTTTTAGAAATCTTAAAAATCACTACCTAAAACAATAGAAAGATATATTTTGACAGTTAATGTCAAAAAAAAAATGGGGGAGGGGGAGGCGGGGAGACTGAAGACAAACAACTCCTGGATTAATATTTCAAAATAATATTTTCTGGATTAATATTAATTTCCTGGATTAATATTTCAAAAATGAGCACTTTCTTAATTAAATAGGCAAAATCCATAAGAGAGTTTTCTTTTGCTTGTTTTGTAATTTTAGTCATTTTTTTCTGGCATCACAGATTATGTCTGCATTAGAAAGTAATGTGGCACAATAAGCAGCATTTTTTGTAGACCAAACACTTCCAGCCCAGGACTTAATGTCTTAGCTATATGCATTTTGGGAGTTCACTTTGGACTAGCTTTACTCTGGTCACATGAACCAAACAAACATTAGTGGATAAAGCCTATTAGAAGCACTCCTAGACTCCTATAGAAAGTGCTATATGCTCCTAGCACTCCTAGCACTTTTCAGTATGTGAAACCATATAAAGAGAGATAAGGTAAATTCCTGATACAACCTCCAGCACCAATATGAAGTTTGATTATTCCAAGAAAGTGGAAAGGAATTCCAGGAAAAACAATAACCTGCAGCAAAACAGGTTTAATCCCATTCTTTATTCCCATTCTTTAATCCCATGTTTATAAATACAGCTCCAGCAAAATTAACTTCAGAAAATATTTAAAATAAGGTGTATGGAAAAATCCTCTCTCTTACCCTCTTTTACATATACTTTACCCTGTACTACATATACATATATTCAACATTTAAAGACAAAAACTCAAGTGTTTTATGTAATTTTGGTAATTTTATTTCCTGACATATCCCAGCTCCCCATTAAAACAGGTTAGGAGTTACTTTAGGGACATGATATCTGAAATAACTTTTTCTGGAACAGGAAATTAAGGAAATTTTAAAAATTTCACATACATTATTTAAATACTTAGGATATATTCTAAAATATACATCTGATTTGTCTTTGAGTTTCTTCCTGGATGGGTTACTCCCGCAAAACCTGATACTACTGATTTCACCAAATATTTTCCAACCACAGTCATTCAGGCAGACAAAAAATAAATACCTATTTTATGTAGCAAACTAAAATAATGGATATCCTGTACTCATAGCAAAGGGGACACTTATGAGCCTAGCTGTTTCTTCCTTCATAAAAATTTACTTCTTCACTTACAGAAAATTAGTATAGAGCAAAATATAGCATAGTAGCCATAATTTGCATGTGTCAACAGATGTGTTATACAAAAGCCTCTAAAAGTAATTAGCATATTTCCCAAGACTTTGTACCTTGCAGTCACTCCAAGCCTGGGAACCAAGGCTTTAAACAAATGTGAACTACATTTGTGGAGTTTAAAAAACAAATCGATTTATTTTTGGCTTTTGCAACACAGCCACTATGTAAAATTTAGCATCTATAAATGGCCTCTGTGTCCAAGTGAATGGACCCAAGTTAAGAAGGGGAACTTTATGGTTGGCCCTTCTCCAGGGCTTGAGGCTTCAGGCTGCATTCCTGGGATTTGCTGTCCATGGACCCTTTTTTGCTATGATTAGGTAGTTCTCTGTTAACGCTCATGGCAGCAAATCAATGTCCTTTTCATATTACTCGCTCTGCTTTCTTAACCTACTGCAGCTCAAAACCCAGAGAGGCCATACTTCATTCCAGCTATATATCATACTGGTAATTTCCCGTTGATTAACAAATATGCTCCTAATGTTTACTAGTGGTCCTACCCTAATCCTTATATGCATTCACAACTTCCCGTCTGGCAGAGGTGGCCATGTGATCTGTCCAGGGAGCACACCAAATGTTTGCTCCTGGGTCAGCTAACTTGGCAATTGTAAGGCAGGAATACAAGAAGATAAAAATATCACCATATTGGGAAAACTCTTCAAGAAGAATGCTTTAAGTAACACACCTTCCTAAGGAATGAGTGGGAGAAGAGAGGGTGGGAGCAGGGGGAAAGGAACTCTGACCCCCTTTTTTCCCTGGTCTCAAGCAGAACTTGAGGCATGGACATAAATTTCACTAAGAGAGTGGTGGTATTTCATCTGCATTTGTGTGGGAGACTGTGCAATTAAAACGGATTTAAATATGAATGAACAGCAGAGCAAGAAACCAAAACAGTGTTTAAGCCATGCTTCTAGAGGGCTTCCTAAAATAATGGAGATGGTTTGTTATTTCTTAGTGGCTTATATGTTTCTAACCATTGTAAATTAAGACAAAGGCTCAGATTACTTATGTGATCAGTAATTGCATTTTAGGAGCCAATATGAAATGCAGGCTAACACATCAGGGCTACTTTATATACATTCTATATATACTTATATTATAAAATGTTCCTGTTAGCAAGTACTTATACTTTCTTCTGGGTGATATTGGGAGAAAAACAAACAAACAAACCCCCCCCACACTTTTCACTGACAAAAAAAACCTCCTGAGATAGAGAATATTATACAGTTTTGATTATATTATACATTATATAATACAGACTATTATAAAGTTTTGAAGTGGAGCAAGAATAATGTAAAGAGTTTAGTCAAGCCTCTATTTTGAATTGTTGTTTCTCCTTTAAACCTAATGTCCAAGTTTGTAAAGGCTTGCAGTGCCTTCACTCAGCCTTCATATCTTCCTGAGGAGGCTGTACTGCATTGATCTCTTACATACCACTATTTTCCAGCGACATGGACTGTGTTAATTAGGAGAATGTAGTGTGAGCTTTTTCAGTATTTAATAAAGTGATTTAAGTCCTCAAGTACACAAAATAAGGGCAAGTTTATTATACAATGAAATTTTACAAATCCCATTTCTGTTTTTACATCTAGATCACAGAATCACAGAATGGTTGCGGCTGGAAGGGACCTCTAGAGATCATCTAGTCCAACCCCCCTGCTCAAGCAGGGACTCCTAGATTATGTGGCATAGGATCTCACCCAGGCGGGTTTTGAAGATGTCCAGAGAAGGAGACTCCACAAACTCTCTGGGCTGCTTGTTCCAGGGCTCTGTCACTCTCACAGGAAAGTTCTTCCTCACATGGAGATGGAACTTCTTGTGTTTTAATTTATACCCACTACCCCTTGTCCTGTCACTGGCCACCTCTGAGAAGAGTTTGGCCTCATCTTCTTTACACTGTCCCCTCAGGTATTTATACATATTGATCAGACCCCTCTCTCAAGCTTTTCTCCAGGCTAAACAGGCCAAGCTCACTTAGTCTTTCCTCATACAATAGATGCTCCAGCCCCTTAATCATCTTTGTTTCTCTACACTGGACCCTCTCTAGAATATCCTTGAAAATTGGTTATCTTTTAGTGTGAAAAAGGAAAGCTCTATCAATCCTTCTATATATGCAGGTTTTGTTTTCTCTCCCCTTGTACAAAACGAAAAACAAGTATGAACAATAAGAGACATGTTAAGAGACAGGCCAAAATCTTTTTGTAAGGGATTCCCTTGGAGCACCCAGGCAGATGAACAGTGATTCATCTGTGCAGAGCACACTACAGCACCCGTGTCTCCCAAATTACCTTCTAACTCAACTAGTGATCACAGCAGTTTAAAATTTTTATGATAATATTCTGCTTGGAAGGAGAGATTAGGACTCAGTTTGTTTGTTTTCCCTTTCCTGTCTTAACTCAGCACTCAAGGACCTATCAGTTTATTAATAAATTGGAAGTGAACTAAAACATCACCCTGAATACAGTGATCAACTGAAGTGCTCAGTCAGAACCTACAAACTAATCAAACTAATACTCAGCCACTGCCTTTCTCTGGCACACTGGTACTAAATAAAGAAAGGAAACTCATGCATTTTCTTCAGCCTTTTTTTTTTTTTTTTTTTTTTTTTTTTTGCTTCTCTATTAAAAATCATGCCCTAGTAGTCACTTAAAGACAAGGAAGCAGTCTCCGTAGATTAATTTTCAGGATGTGGAAAAGCAAAGACAAGAAGGCTGCAGTTAGGTCTGTGCCTCCCAGACACTCCTTAATTGCAATTTATTCCAGAGAAATGAGTTGCAGCTTTTCTCCTGCTCTCAGGCAAGCAAAATATTACAGTTTAGGTACCCAAACTACAGTGAATATTTCCATATTGCAGAAGATGCCATCAAGAAACATTATATAGGCTAGATAAGTGAGGCTTCTGCATTACATATGAAACTTAGGAGTTAACAGAAAATCTTGCAAATCTGCACCCCTCTATCAAGTCTAACATATAGATATCGCGAGGAATTTGACCAATTCCTACACATTATTAACCTGCTTCTTGTGCTTTGAACGGGGCACACGTTTAGTGGATGATGTTTTAATATGCCACAATAGCATGAGATTGGGACTTACATTGCATTTTCAACAGAATGCACCTACCACTTAAATTAGAGATTAAATATCTTCCAAAAGCTACTGCTCTCAAAGGCTTTTAGTCAGACTGCAATGCTGCATCGCCTATATTTATCTAGATAATTACATGGTTCTATCACCGTAGTATCTAAGAACCACCCAAATATTTAAAAGCAGTAATAAAACTAGCATGATTTATTTTTTCTCTTGCCTTTCCTACACATGAACACTCACTGCGCCATAGAAACAGCTTAATTTATAGGATTTTATTTCATTTAAAAAATAGTGTATAAGTGACTGTATGTATAAAGTTGTGGATGCTCTAAGCCACAGAGCTGACTCCAAGAACAATTAATTCCCTACTTATTCATGGAACTTTCCCATAAATAAGTTTTAGTGCTCTATTCCTTACCAAAGCCATATTCCCCATTAGCCTGTCCTATGTCATAGCAGCTATTCACATCTGTAATTACAAAGTTAACAGTAGCATGAATACAACTATCAGCAGCACTGCCAGCTTTTTCTATGTTTAGTCAGAGACACGTTATGCTGATGTAAGGCAACTATAAAGAAAAAGCAATTTCTCGGCTAATTGATGCCAGTCAGTCAGAAATAGAGCCTCAGAGATCTGCATATAAGAGCCAGTATAAGAAAATGGAGATAGATCATCTGTTCATAGTTTCTAAGCTTAAAAAAGTCTTCTCCTTTTTGATACAAGCTGCAGCTTTTCAGTACGTGTGGTTTGTTTCCTGGCTCTGCACTACTGAAATAATTGTATATGAAAAAAGCCTCTGTAGGACACGAAGTCCTCAAAACATTCTTTTCCCCGACCTAGTCACTATCTCATCTATCCCAAGGCCACTTGTCCATAGAAAACTATGATTAATACAAGTACCTATTTCAATTAGACAGAGAGGGACTGTGCTTTTGATGTAGAGATTATGGAGGTAATTGTCCTCTACCTCTTCCTATCATATCTCCCCACTTCCTCTTCTCATGTGGTTTCAGGCAGGTAATAGGAGAAATCTTACAGCTGTGGGACTCCTCCATGCTGAAAGCCTGAGCTTGTTTCCAATTCCAGACAGGCAAAGGAAATTTGTACTACAGGAGTATAGTACATGACTGAATAACTGACGTGATTGACTACCATTAAAAGGGCAAGTCTATGCCAAGGATCCCTAGAAGCCTCAATAACAAATACGGAAACATCATTGCATGGTGCTGTACATATGGATTTTCAAAGGCCTGCAGTTGGTTACTAGTTACCCAAATATAGCAGACTTCAGAATGTGAAGACTAAGCACAGTGAAAACTTACCACTCAAATATCACTGTTCATCACTGTTCTAGTCACTGTTCTTCTACAGGAATCAAAAAAAGCTTCTTGCACATCTGAACTTTTCTCAACTCAGTACAGTTATGACAGCTTTTTTGTTATTATTTTTCTTCTGCCTGTACCAATAATAATGCTTATCTTCCATGTTTTAACTTTCAAATCTGGACAGGAAAAGTAGTTGTAAAGGCAACTCAGTGCACTTAGGAAGCATGACTGCACCAACTACTTTTGTCTTCCTTTAACGTGCTTGCCATGAACATAAAGGTGCCTATGACTGGCCAATAACCTACTGCCTCTGTTCCTTACACCATCATGCCCCTACCTAAAAAAGTTAGATTTGGCTGAGATTTTTTTTTTTTTTTTCCTGTAGAAAATGAGCAGACAATATTGTTGTTTAATGTTTTTGTATACCATTCTTTAGCAAAAACTATTGCCAGGTGACTGTTTATTGTTCAAAGTGCATCAGAATGACCTAATCACTCTGATTTAACACAGTGCCTATTCCAGACTACAAAATGCTTCTCCTTGCTACAGTGCTTCTCATGGAAGGTCTCATTTTATTATCCCAGGTATACTGTACACTTTGATGCTACAAACCTGACACAAAGACCCACCAAACAATCTCCCCTCAGAAATATATTATTTTCCAGTTCAAACCAAATGAGACTCAAAATAGGAGGGACTTGTGAACCTTCCTTCATTTCTCAGTTCAATAATATATAGTAGAGCACTTTGCACTGTCTTCTAAACAAGGAGAGAAAACTCCCAAGGCAATTATTTCCAAAGGTTTTGTCTTCACAATGGAAAAATCCTATAAGATTTTTTATTCATGAGTGACATCTGCTGGACAGAAGAGGGTTTTAAGAAATACCTCTCTGGAATTCCGCAATCTCTTTACTCTAGAAAATTGATAAGAAAAACATGACAGCTTAAAAATAATAAATAAAAATAAAATAAATAAAAGAATAGAAAAAGTACTGAATCACTAACTATGTCAGACTTCAAAGCCCTTGGTCATATCACATGAATTTGGGGCAAAAAATGACTGAGCTGTAACTACATTATTCTCCTCATTTTTTCCTGTCTGGAAGAGCATTCCACACAGATATGAGCAAGAAACATGGCTGTGTTTCATGAAGGACTTGATTTTGAAATTTCATTTCAATGTTAAACTTACGTTTTAAAGTGCTCTTGGAAAGATAAAGGGAGTCTCAGATCCAGTGAAGACTGCTTGGTGGGGTGCTGTGCAAGCAAGGAACATTATAGCCCTGTGGTTTCCAGCATTGGTTTTCAACCTGGGTCTGAAGACTCTGGGAGGTCTGTGGACAAATCCCAAGGGATTTGCAAAAATCATCTCAGAAACAACAAGACTACTCTTGTCAGAAGACTTGATTTTGCTTTATGCAGACATGCACTTCCAACGAGGAAAGAGAGAAAGAAAAAAAACATATTAGAGTGAACAACAAAGGGAAAAAATATGACAATCCAGTTCTGCAAACTAACTAGCACACAGCTATGCATTTTTTGGGGTAATGGGAAACAAGGAATGTCTCTCCAAGGCCTTCCTGCTTACATTCTTACATTAGCACCCCCTCAAATCAGCCTGAGTAGATCTCCTGATAAAATTTATGGGATTAGGATCTTCCCATGACAACAACAGAATTATAAAAATTTAAAAAATGAGTTTTTAATTATTATAAAATAATTATTAAAATCACTAGTGCATAGCTTTCATACAGCCCTAAACAGTAAGTGTACCCTCTGGACAATCCTTGTTTGGGTAAGTGACACTACAATTCGGGATGATCAAGCTGTTCTCAAAAACCTTAGATAAGGTCTTTTTGACTTTCTTCCTTTCTTCCCTTCATTGCCAAAGTAAACTAGAAGAAACTGTTGACCTCAGGAGTCTAAGCCAAGAATTACAAGCTCAAATGTCGTGCACAATGCACAAGCAAATTCAGGTTGCAGCTAGATGTCCAACAGAGTTTACAGGCCAGGTACTGATGTAAAATTTTTCTGCTTGTGTGTTTTGTCTTTTGTGTTTTGTTTGTTGTTGTTGTTGTTTTGTTACCTGAAGTAAAATGTTTTCAACTCCTGTATGGTACGAGTTTGCCTTCTTTGCCTGCCTTGTTTGTTAGTAAATCACAGCTTTAACGCTATTGTGTTGCTATCCCAGCAAAACATGGCAATCCTTGCAAGCAAGATTGGACTAGATATCAGTAAAGCAACAAAGCAGTTCAATCATGCAGCACCAGCAGTTGATTGTGTTTTGGCTGAAGTTCTTGGAATACTTTCATAAAAATAGAGAACAACCCCTATATGTAATACACACTCTGATTTCTAATTGTGAGGCCCTGCACAAACAAGTGCTCTTACACTCTGTAGCCAATCTGATGAATTATTTTCGTTGAATTCTGTTGTGCACATTAAACATTCCTTTTATCAGTGTGCCTTTTTATTAAATCCATTGTTTACCCCAAATATAGAGAAAGTTAAAGTTCATTTGCCTGAATATTTGCCCAGTGTTGGGAAGCCCAGAATTCTGTGGGCTGTTAAATGAAAGGGAGTGGTTTGTGATAATACCACCACTAAAGCTATCTTACTACTTGAATATTGCTGCTACACAAACGAAAAATCATGACAGCTTTTAAAATATTGACTTAACATTTATTAACTTTTATTCCAGCTACTTTCTTGTGACAAATGTTCATACGAAATGTTATGTCAAAATAACTTTTCATTTATATGTATGGTATCTCAAGCAGCCTTTGTTACTTGGATGCAAACGTGTACAGCCCTAATATGCGTGACTTAAAAAACCTTACTTTTAAATTCAATTTCAAATATCTGGCTTAAGAAACATAGTTGGTTTTGGGTTTCTTTTCCTGAAAAAAGGTTTCAGTTTCTGCCTGTCATTACTCTTATTTCTTAACATATTAAAGAAAAAAAAATCCTATTATCCAAAACTAGTACTTCAAATTATTGCATGAGCCCTATTACGAGTTGCACTTTGAGCAACTACTACCTGACTCCGATTTCCTAAGAAAATGCAGTTCCAGCAGTTCCACTGCTCCTTGAATAGGCTGTGAACCAGGCAGTATAAAATCAAAATGAGATAGTCAAACTATGAGGTCTTTTCTTGAAGTAACTTTGGTATCTAAAGACTGGAAGGTTGCTAAAAGGTTCACTGAATATTTAAAAAAGTTCCAGTAAACAACAAACAATCTACATGCCTGTTGTGCACTGAACAAAATCATAAAAAAAGGAGTAGAATTATCAAACACTAGGATAAATATGATACAGCTTTCTATATGCACAAAAGTATCTTTTGGAATGGGAAGTCCCATCTCACAAACCTATCAGGTCTTTCCGAAGGTATCAGCAAGCATGCAAGAATGCTTCCTCTGGTTGATATGCTGTCAATACATCACCTTGGATTTCCAATAGGATTTTAGGAAGATCTCTTTTTCTTCGTAAAGAAAGTATGGGGAATAATAAGAGAGATCTTTGAAGTTTCACATGCAAAAAAAAAGTGGCTTTTTACAGTGAAGCATTCCACCTTCTTCACAAATCCCTTTGTGCAACTGGTCTCTTCCTCCATCCCAGGAGTTACCCAGTGAGCCGGTAAAGGAGGTGACATACTACCTAGCTTCCTCACAAAGGCACCAATAGCCTTGTCTTAAAAGGCAAGGAAGAAGAAAGAAAATGCACAGCAAGTCATGTACTTGTAAGATGCCTATAAGATTAATGGACACCTGAAACCTCCAGCAAGGAGGAAAAAAATCAGGTTAACAAATAAAAGACAAAAAGAAAGCTGAGATATGTATTTTTAAAAAAAGTAATATTTTTTTTAAAAAAAAAGTCACACATTCCCCTGGCATATCTGTGGCAGAATTTAGAGTCATACAAGACAGCTAATAAGAGAAATCCTGTTCTCAAGAAGTTACAAAACAATTTCTCATTATTCATCTCTTCAAGCCATAATTCATTTCATGTTTCTAGGGCAAAGGTTCATACTTTTTTTTTTTTTTAATACTACTGAAGCAATGGACATAGCACAATGAACTATCAGCACCATGTATTACAATTCATGACTGCTTAGACTACCCCTGAGGTTTTCACCGTTGCATACTGTTTCTGGGGAAATGTTGCCAACAGCTCAGACAGATTGGAAAATGTATTAAATATTTTCCTGATGTAAATGATCAAGAAGACAAGGCTGAAATGACCTTGCAGTCACGGTTTTACAAACTGATGGCAGTGCTCTACGGAGCGGAACACACGACCAACTGCTCCACTCTGGGTAGTCTCACACATAGGACCAGAGAGGAAAGCGATTGCATAGCACATGAAGCAGCAAGAGAGATACTTGCTTGGTTTTCCAGGTAATTCACTTCCACCACAGCAATAGCTTATGAAATCCCTCTCACAGCTCCAGCAGACTTGTTCACCAGAGCAAATGCTGACTTGCTTACCAGAGCTCACCAGAACATGTTGAAGGACCAGGATTTCACCCTCAGACCAAGCAGTCCAAGCTTAAAAAAAGTACATCCCAGGAAGTCTTTTCACCAACTTCCATTGAAAATAAATAAGGATATAGGAAGGAAGGAAAATAAAAAAAAGCAATTTTTCAGATTTGAAACTGGACTCTTATCCCCATCTTCAAAATGTTTTCCCCTAAATGCTAATTTTGGCCTTGTAATTACTGTAAACATGATAAATGCACCTGCCATGGATATAACAAACACTCATGGTACAATTGTTGAAATGTGTTTTGGGATAAAAGCTACTCGTGGTTGTGATTTTGCTTGCTGTTTATGTTGTTGTTTGAGCAGGAAAGGCAAGCCCTGGATAATCTCATGCTCAGCTCTTGTAAGCAGATACGATTTCATTCATATATTGAGTTAATCCTTCCAGGAACGGAGAAGAGAAGGAAAGCCTTAGCCTTTCACAGCCCCCGACATGGCGAGGGGATAGTCTGGGTCCAGAACACAGCCAGACAGAGTCATGCCCAGGTCCAGGGCACCATGTCCTCCCTTCAACCACCACCCAAAATGGGCAGCCTCTGCAAAGTATCATCCATAAACTGTAACTACACTGCTTTTGACAGGTCTCATACAGAAATAGCCTGCTTTCTTCCAAGGAACAAAGGAGGAAGACTCTATCGGGCCCCTAATTTCTCTGTCTCTCTTCTTTTCCTAGAAAGGAGAGGTCAGGAGAGGAAAAAAGGAGCACCAGGGCATAATCAAAACAGCTAAACAGTTTGATCATAGATTAGGGACCATCAGATTTACTGCTGTATTTCTTCTGTGTTCACTCAAGGACAACTGTAGCTAACAGCACTTCTCAGTTGATAACAGGAGTAAGAACTGAAAGAAGGCAAACCAAGAAACCAAGAGTTTCCTCTTTCTTTCCTGCAGAGCAGATTTCAGGACCAGTCTAGCATCTCTAGGTCAGCTGTCTAGCTGTCTAGGTCAGCATGCAGCATTTAAGTTCCCAAGGGAAACCGCATTCTCAGCTACACAGCAATGAGGCTAGCTATAGATGAGCCTTGCTGAAAGCAATAGAAAAGCAACAAGGGGTTCTCCAGGCCAAAGATTGGGGTTCAAACCTAGGTTTAATATATAACATTGCACAAAATCTAAGTTTAGAACGTTACACAATTTTAAACAACTAACTGAAATTTATGACAAGAATTTCCTTGAATAGTTTTCATTTTTATTTGCTGGTAATGTATTTTAAGTAAACTGAAATCAATTTTCATCTCTTAGCTTTGAGCATCAAATAAACAAAAGTATGAGTAACAGCTGTAGTGATGTTCAAATATATTCAAATATATTTGCAATAGTTGTTAATAACAGTTAAGTACATTAGTAAGAAAAAGGTCATGATACTTCAGAAACCTTCATTAACATCTGTAGGGTTCTAATAGATGTTGTGTTTATATGCATTCCCTTAGGTATCTTGCAGAATCATCAGGGTTGGAAGAAATGTCTAGAGGTCATCCAGGCCAAATTCGTGCTTAAAGAAAGTTGTTTGGCCTATCCAAGTTCTGAACATCTTCAAGGATGAAGATCCTACAGCCTCATGGGACACCCTGCTGCAGATCATCCTCTTGGTGAATTTTACTTTGTCAAACATCCAGTTCCACTGTTACAGTTTCTGTCTGCTCCTGCTTTTGCTATCACCACACACTTGAGAAGAGTCTAGCTCTACATCCTTCGCTACATCCTATGTATGTATTAACTCCTATCCTATGTATGTATTACCTACATCATATGTAGTTCATAGACAGCAATAAAATGTCCCCTTAAGCTTCCTCCTCAGGTTGGAGAGTCTTGAAATGTTTCAACCTTTCCTCATATGTCCAATGCTCCAGTCTCCCACCATACCTTTTTGGCCCTCCTCTGAACTTCCCCTAGTTGCCACTGTCTACCTTGGACTGGGGAACAGAAGTGGGGCACAATGCTCCAGAAATGGTCTCAAGTCACAGATAGAAAGGAAAAATCTCTTCCCTATACCTGCTGACTACTTTCTTAGAAATGCAGCACAGTATTTTGTTGGCCTTCTTCACAAGGGCAAATTGTTGGTCCAAGTACAACTCATCCACCAGCAGATTTGGTACCACAAAGTTGCTTTCCACCTAGTCAGTCCCCAGCTCAGCCTAGTCATAGAACCATCATTCAGCAGGGTAACACTGCAGCTCAAAACCATCCTAGCCATACACCTATCATGCAGACCAGGAGACAGCACCTCTTCTCCTAGGCCCACTGGTTTACAGCCCCCAAGGTTTTACCACTAAGGTCTAGTTTTTGGTTCAATAATTAGACTAAACCCCACACCTGGAGGGGAGCTGAAAGAGATAAAGAACAAAACAAACAAGAATTCCTTGACTTCTTCTCTGAAAGCAGGAACCAAGCCAGACGGCCCTTTCAAGACCACCTACACACCGAGTGTGAGCGTGTTCACCACAGTGCAGAGAAAGAAGGAAATAAACTTGCAGCACTTTGTGTCCAGGTCCAAAGTAAATATAAGAACACATATCTGCTTAAGATCCAAAAGGGGAACATCTGGAAAAATATATCCTCCAATATGCAGCATCTATTTTTCTTAAACCATCTCCCACATGTAGGGCATTCAAGAAGTCAGTTCTTACACCTGTAGGTGATGTGGCAGTATTCTGCTGGCTTTATCTGTGGATATCTCTGGAGCTGAGAATATCTCCGCAGCATTATAAAGGAATACAATTTCATTAAGAGGCAAATAGAAATCCATGCTGAAGATGCCAATTTTAACTATATTTTTTAAAATATTTTCCTCTAACTGTTTGGAAAAAAAGCTATATAGAAACTTCTCTGTGTACTTTTCAGTTCTCAGTGGCAAGACATGCTGGAACTAAGTCAGTTACAATTACAGAACAGTTTTTCGTGAGCACAAGCCACAAAGAACATTCTCTTTCTCAGAAAAGTTTTCTTATATAAGCCAATGTACTCTTTTCAACTCCTCCCTTCTCCTTCCCCAAAACACACACAAAAGCCCAGTGGGTACCCAGCAGTTTCATGCTCCATCTTCTGGCCACCCATGAACAAAGGCATTTTTTTCCCCCATCACCTAATACAACTGAAAAACTCTTAAGCAATTAACTGTTGAATTCAAGACCAATATAATCTAACCAAGAGCTGCCTTCAATGTAAAGATATAGTAGTCATAGTCTTTCAGACTCACAGTTGAAGTCCCTTGATATAAAGACTATAGAAGATGCTGTTGTGTTGCAGTGTTTATTTTCTTTTTCTCATGGCAGAAGATAACATTTTAGAATTTTAACTTATGAAAAAGATAGTATGGTAAGCCAAAGAAAAGATAGTTGAGTAATAGTTAGTTTAGTACATAATTAGCTAGCTCAGTAATTTAATTTAACCTCATTCAGGACCAAAGGAGAGGGGGGAAAAAAAGGTGCATACACCCACCACACTTCTATGTGTCTGAGCTGAAAACTTTATCAAGACTTTTTTTGTAATAAAGCTTGTAAACAGCTTCTACCAAAGAAATGTAAATGTGACAACTGGATGACAAAGAATTTAATGGGAATTTTAATTTCAAGCAGGATTTTATAAACTTTATCTATGACCTAACATCTGTTGAAGTTTGATAATGAAATGACCATTTTTTAAGAGTACAAGTTAATTGAACAATAAATTTTAACTCAGTTTTAAGCAAGTTTTGGAGAAAAGTAGGTAAAATAGGAAATAAGAGACCACCTCCGTGCTGTGTTTTCCTAAAGGCTACCACCGTGAAATTAATAAAAAGTAGAAATAGAGAATAAGGTAGAAAATACACATAAAGATTTATTTCCCCCTTGTTCTCAATCATTTCCAAATATTGAAACAAAATGTTCTAATTTTTTTAGTGCAAAAAGACATGCACTTTCACAGGACGCTTGGGCTAACAGCCACATAAAACTAGTTTGAGGAGCACTAATTTTCTATTTAAGTCTAATTTAGGACAGTTTGCTTCCCTAAGCTCCTTTATGCAGATGAGAAAGATAGACTACCCTGGAGATGATCCAAATCAGAATTTGGCTGCTCTATTTCTTAATAGGGAAAAGACCCATTGTAAAATGAATCAATATAAAACTAAATTTAGCTGCAGTATTTACAGTATCAATACACACAAAAATTTTAGAGAAACACATGAAATACAGGAAACTAACATTAAAACAGAGAAAGAAAGTCAGTATGCTTTCTTATTTTAGCTTTTAACTTTTCCTTTCAGTGATCCATCCAGAGATGAAGTAGAAATATACATAGGAAAAAAATGAGAAAACATACCCCACATCCCAAATCTAAATCAAACCTTTTGGTCTCAAATAGTCTGAGATTCCAAACCAGTCCAGTAATGTGAACCCGTACCACTTATTGCTATTTATTTTTTGCATATCACCATACTTCCTAACCCCAGCTGTAATAGGATTAAAGCAAGACTACAATACAAAACACTTAAAGAAAAATTCTGCTTTCATAAAACCTCCAACATGTACAGTAACTTACAGAGCTGAGCTTTCATAAAAGGTATTTGATGGTATTTGAAGATTCTTAAAAAACATGTTAGAGTTTGGCATGGGGGAGGAATTGGGGAATAGTGTTAATAGTCAAGATCTTCTGACATACACTCACTACAAATTACTCTTAAGTAATTTGATTCAAGGAGCTTTAGAGAGCTTTTAAGAAAGAGTCCTATATCTTTCTCCCATGCTTGGCAACATTTAATCTTATAAAGCTGGTACATATTTATTTTACTTGAAGATTCTTATTAAAAGTGAACTTAATGCACTTCCTTGCAACAAAGCCCTTCATAATTTCTGCTTTAGGCCAAATAGGCAAATGAAAAAGTTCTCTGGTGGAATTTTTAAAGAAGGAAAATTTTGAATATTGAACATTTAATTCCACATTTAGGCATCCACTGAAAATTACTAGCTGCTCACTACTTTCTAGAAGATGTCTATCTAAATATTTTCCTTTGTCAATGTACTAATAGGTTTAATGCTTGAGTTATTCATTTAGAAGATAGCATAAATCATCCTTGATTACATCATCACAAAAAATGTTATCATGCCATCATGTTCTCACCACACCAACATTCATATCCAAAGTGGTTAAGTGCTATTCCAGTATTCACATTGACCTTTAAGATTTCTCTAAGCACCTGCTAGCAGTGATTGGCACAAGCAGAATCCCAGATTATACAGACTTGTGTTCTGAACCAATATGACCATTTGTAGCTGGAAGTTACCCTACAGCAGACTAGGTGTTTTAGAATTGCTGAAATCAGATCACCACGCCTTCTTCTTCCATTCCTACTTTTAGGATATATCATTTTAAATGGTTCTATTGCAATGAAATTATGTTAATCAGTATAGATCCTTATTAATCAGATCAGTGTAGATCCTTATTAAATGCAAGTTGATTTTAGAGTCCGTCAAGGAATTTGTCTGCCCAGTGAATAATTTCAGATTTCTTTGGCACAGTCCATCACTACTCACGGTGAACAGCCAAGCCAATACGATACAGCAACACAGCCTCACAAAAGGCACAGTTACAGAATCTGGCTTTGGAGATGTCTTGCATTTCAGCAACTTTGGCATTCCTGACGATGAGCTTCAAGGGGTTTGTCCTCTGGGATGCAGCAAGTAAAGTACATATATCAAATGGGCTGAGTCCTTCTTGTCCCATCTATTGTTACCTCTTTTTTTTCTGAGAGATTAATAGGTAAAAATAAATAAATAAAAGTGTTCAAATTCAGGTCGGTGAATGTCCTAAGGAAAACTACCTGTTTTAGCATTCTTGGCCAAGAATGCTGTCATCCGAAGCCATTTTTTTTTGTTCCTCAAATATTGCTGAGAACAGCACCCACATCTTTCTCATGGGTTCTCTTCTCAAGAGGAACAGGAGCAGCTGATACAATCATAAAGGCAAAAAGTAGACTTTGTGTACAGGCAGTACCAAGACAATTGAAGGATGTGCTATTATTCAGCAGCATACCACTAGGTCTTTCCAAAGACCAAAGGTAATCATAGCTGGCTTCAAGAGTTTTCACAAGTAGAATAGATTCAGCTTTTGGAAGTTGATAGAGATGAAACTGATGATTCACAACAAGCAGACCAAAACATACCTAGAATACAGGTCTCAACTAAAGAAGTGGCCTTTGTACTTATTCCTAGCGGAATTAAGACAAGAAGAACAAAGGTAAAGATTCTGCCACCATAACATGATAAGAAATTCTGATCATTGGGAGAAGGACAATACTCTAAGCCAATGAATTTTATTCCTTGTCAGTCAGATGAGTGTCCATACAAAAACTCAGACATTGCTTTCCCTGTCAGTGGCACAGAGTTAAGAAATATTTGAAGAATGAGAGACATATTCTGGAGGGACACACAGAAGAAAGATGTTAAAGTTTTGCAATAGGAGGATGGGGAGAAGAAGAGGTAATGACATATGTCAGTAAATTGAATCATCACCTGCATAAACCTCTACCTCAGTAATAGACTGGAAATAAATGGGAAATAAAAAGGAAACTAGAGAACATCCCATTCAGGTGCAAGGTGAGATATCTATGTCCACAAAATGGCCCATTTATTACTAACGTGACTAATTGCAAACATGTAAATCACTGGTACTTGTCCACATACCTTAAACTTTAAACCAATAACTTCCAGTTCAACTATTTCATATCAAAGGAGAAAATAAAATATAACGTATCTAAAAGCATTTCTAAAAAAACATGAAGTTCCTATAAAGAAAAAACATGTAATGTATAGTTAAATTTTTGCTGTGTTTTTTTCAAGTACTATGACAAAAGAAGTCGACTCTCAAAAATCTGTTGGGTATCAGCTGTATTAGCCAAAGATAACGAAGGTTCTGTCCAACCTTCTACCTTTACCCCAGTGACTCTGTTTGCCAGTCACGTAAATCCATGTGAATTGGGCTATATGCACACAATCTTTAAATTTTGTAAAGCTTGCAACAGCTACCTTCAAACGGAAGCTTTTTAACCAAATACATTTCCTATTTATAGATAATCTTTGTGCATTTATGCCACTGTTTTGACAGTCTACCTTGCCAAATACGCATCATATGAATATGCATTTCTCCTGCAACAATATATAAGCACTGAAAGCTGCAGCAGTTGCAAAAAAGTTATAATCTCTGTGCTTGTTTATTTATCCTACTGAGTTCACTGTGTCAGTTCTATCCCCAAACTTTTCCTATTTCTCTTTCTTCAATAAGAATAAGTTTGGGTTAAATTTTGAGAACTCTGACTAAATTTCCATCATCTTCTAAATCCAGTGATTTACTTTGGCCACCACTCAGCTTTATGCTGTATCTGTTGAAGAAGATTCACCAAAACATTTGTCTGACCAAATTTCAAAACACTGATTCTCTTGGAAACAATGGTCATAAAAGTGCATTTATTAGAAATGAGGGAGCACTTACATAACTCCAACTGGAAGATCTGGAATGGAAAAGAAGATGATTTATTATAATTCTTTACCTTTTAGCAAGGTGAGACTGACAGTTTTATATGGCAATGAGTCATGTATTGGCAGGGTAGTATCTATGTAGGCAAGGCATATATAAAAAAAGAAGAGCAAGTGCCTATTGCTGTTTAAGATATTTTTAAACATTTGATCATTTAGATTTGGATTGCTTAACCAGTTTCTTTAGAAAGACTACAGAGCATATCTGCTATGCATTTTTCAGCTGTCTCTCCTGAACAGATCTGGAATGCACACATTTTGCACACATCTTAAGGCACATTTTGACCATTACTAATGGACTTTGAGCCTCATGAAAAAGGGTGAGAGGGTTATTAAAACAAGCAGATGTCTAAGTATGTCTAATGGATTTAAGCCACCAAGCTGAGAAGTGCTGTTGCTGCATGCCCAAGACTGCTAGTGTCTTGTAATCAAAGTTGGGCATTTTTCAAAGTTTCCTGCTTTGACAAAGGAGATGTATTCTGAGGAGTCTGAGGCAAAGCATTTATCAGCCTGTTAATTTTAGGATAACTGTACTTAGAAAAGTCTCTTTTAGAGACTAGTTTACAGCAACCCAAAGACTAACATTGGAGGGAAGGGAGAGAGGGCAGTAGCACTGTCAAAAGATCTGCTTGTAAAACTGAAGCAGAGTTCAGCTTATATGAAAATCACCCTGTTGCTTCAATTTGCTTTTGCTTACATTTCCTTTCTGCTTTGCACGTACACCAACCATGTGTCAGTAATCAGAGCTGCGCAAACACTAAAACTTACTCTTTACCAAATCCTCGCCAGAGCACTCAATGTTCTTATTTAAATGGACCAGATTGTATTTGCCAGCCCTCTTCCCATCACAAAAACCCTATATAAAAGGGGTTTTGAAGGCAGATTTTGTAGCCCAAGCAAGAAAAAGAAATTCCTGGAGGAAACTCAGTTAAGCCAGAAGGGAATATTGCAGAGGAGGGGACTTCTACAATGGTTCTCTGCCAGGAAAGGCGATGGGCCAGGTGGCGATGGGAGATAACAGTCACACACCAGTTTTATTTTGTAGGAAAAAAAAAAAAAAAAAAACCTTCAAAGCCACCAAAGACCACACACTGTAAAAATATCTAGGGTAAGCAAAGAGGGAAAACTTGGGGGAGAGTGGAGGGGTGACAGAGGAGAGGAGAGGTAGGAGAATATTTCCAGTATAGGAGTTAGGAGAGATTTGGGTGGCACCAAATGTTTAGTATAGTTTTGCTAAATAAGCAGGAAATATGGACAAAGAGATAAATGTTTATTTTGCCTTTTTTCAAGATTTTTGATTTTTTCTCCTATATGTTAATCAGCCTTGTAAAACTCTGACAATAAGGAGATAGCTGACCAGCTGTCCCTCATTAATTAATGTTCTTGCAGCAACTGGGCTAGTTTGGAGAAATAAATATATTTTGAACAGAGAATTAAAAATATAGAATATTTCAATTTAAACAAATAATGCATTTGGGGCTTAAAAGCATATTTTTAACTGGAGAAGTGTTGAGGGCTTTGTCCCTTGGATTATGTTTTAATTTGCATTGTATATCTGAGAAAGATGTTGACTGTTTCAAGAGACCCTTTCTTTAAAGGCATGACAAGGAGTTAGTTCTTTATGTGTCTATGTGTCTGTCTTCCTTCTTAAACCAACCATCTTCATTTTCTGTGGGAAGACAGCCAACATTCAAAAAAAAAAAAAAAAGGTTTTCCTCTCTTTTTCCTCACTTTTTCTTCTCTAGATCACTTTCAGCATAGCTGAACCTGAAATATATTTTTATATATATACACTGATATATATCAATAAATATATACCACTATCTACTGATATATATATATCCATATGATGATTTTATACAGATAGATAGTATAACTTAACCTTAGTCCAAAGCACTGTGGTGTTATGTAGAACTGTATGCAGATAAAAAATATTAACTGTCAAGGCACACACCCCCATATTAGGATTCCTGTTCTTAGTTTTAGAGAATTGCCATCCCACTTCAGGATTATATTCCAGGCAGTGGCTTTGCTCAATTTCCAGGCACTGGCAGGATCCTATCCTGTTTTATTTCAGGGTATGAATATACTGAAATCCCATATTCCTCATGCCACTAGAAACTACAGATATTATTAGGCCAAAAGGATACTTAAAAGGACTGTTCAAAATGGTAAACTAGTCCAGTTACTGACTGCAGTTAAATGCATCATTCTTTCTCTCTAAAATCAACTCAGTTACAAGGAAAAAAATATGATTATTTTGCAATTAACTCACCTATTATAACAAAATAATTTTAGAACTAGGCTAGGATAAAAGTATAGGCAATCAGCAAAACAGGAGTAAAAATAAGATATAGTACCTGCCACCTTGACTTCAGTAGGGCTAATAAAAGTAAGATAACTGGGAAAGAAAGACAGAAGGACACAGACTAGACCTTTAAGAGGCAGAGGACAGAAAGCTACCTGGCTGGAAGAGCCATCTGCGCTATGCATTTTCTATGTATAGAATAGGACATCTTCTCATTAGCAGCAGCTACCATTTCCCTCTGTGCAGCCAGGCTCCAAGCTGGCCAGAGCTTTGAGGTGGATGTGCCCAAGTTTTCTCCAAAGAAACAAATGCACCGGAAAGGATATGTTTATACATAACCCAATACCTCTCTCAAACAATCTCCAAGCTTGAACAGACAAGACTTCAAAATATGAAGAACTAATGACAATATTATTTGTGTTATGCAATAAACAAACATAAAACAGTAGATGGTGAGATACTAAGTGAAACATTTCTTACCTGCTGCTCTGAAAGTCTTTTTCCCCCTAGGTTTAGTTCCTTGATCTCTGTTGCCACCCAGCTTATATCTAGACAGCCAATATACAATGAAAATTGCTGTAGCTCATAGTAGCTCATAGGTACTCAGTTCTTACTCCCCAGCCCTGGAAAATGCTTTCCCAGAGAAGAGAAAAGTATCTACAATTAAAGTTTGAGAAGCAGTGTAATCTGAAATGTATCTACAGCATGAGGAAGTGTACGTATATCAAGCCAACCAGCACAACTAACGATATTTAAGATGTCCTAACACGAGTTTCTGAGCAATTCTACCCTTGAAGACTGCAGCTTTAGACTCTGCAGAAACAAGTTTAGCAACCTCCATTGCGGGGCAAGGGGGTTGGAAAGTCCTATTCTTGCTATTCAACCTCACTTACTTCAAGCATGAACACATTCCTACGCCCTGGTACTCATTTGATCTCTCTCTGGGTTGATACAAGTCTTACTTCCTCTTTTACACAGAAGATACCATGGTTAGGAGTAAAAACTGGAATCATGGCTTGCCAGCAGGAGAGAGACATTAGATAGGTTTAGGATGTCTGAATCCTCTGAAAGATCAGCAAGCCCAAGCAGGCTTGCACATCACTGTGTGCAAATGTGAAAATTTCTACTGCTGCTCAGATTAACACAAACTCAAATAGACCAATCTATGCTTTGCTTATACTTCTGGATAAGAAGGTAGGCATATCCGTAGACTGCCTATGTTGGTGTGGAATTATAACACCTCACAAGAAGTCCTAGAAGAAGTCATCCAGTTCTGCACCCAGATGCAATCAATCTGGAGATACACTTTGCTTCATGTCTTTCTTACCTCTTCCTGCAGGCTAACGTATGCATCAGTGCATTCTCAAAATACTGTACTGTCATTTAGAATCATAGAATAATGGTCGGAAAAGACCGTATTACTTACGCCACCAGAAGGTCACAAGCAGAGGAATCTTCACTTACATCAGTCCATTATGCACATATGCTTCAATGACAAAAACATGGCATGGCAGTTGTATGGTCTTGTTTAAAAGTCTAATGCTTGGCCAAAACAATATTGTAGCAAAAGCTTCCAGAAAACTGTAATGTCAGAAGATTTATCTTTGCACCCACATACATTTTAAACATCAGTCATGTGAATTAAATCAAAATTATAACTCATAATTACTGAACCTGACTAAAATTTAGTTTTAAAATTTCAAATGAACTTCAAGAGAAGCTTGCTATCCACCAAATTCTTAACAATTTGAATGGTCCTGGTGTTCATTATAGCACTCCAGTATTCCACTACAGTATTTATTCAATTTGTATTCAAGGTCTCACAGGACCACTTACCCCGTCGCACAGCCGTTAGAGGCTAACGACAGAAGCAATACAAATTTTAGAGATCTGGCATCCTCTTTATGCTTTTCGCTTCAAAAGAAGAAACACCAGAGATCCAGATTTCCTCTGTCTAATGAATAGATTATTGTAATCCTTAATGGCCAGCTCATTAGATACACTGACTACATGTGATAGGACTCCAAATCAGCTACATCTTCAAGGCAAATCTCTCTAAGCCTTCCCCTATAGCAAGCTGACCAGAAGAGACTGGACAGTCTTCCATATCAGAAAAGACATGTTTTATTAGAAGTTGAAATAGATTATTTTGGTGTTAGTGAAAAACCTCAGTGACTAGGAGAACAGAAAAAAAAAAAAAATTGAGAGAGAGGAGATTAAACATGATTCTTGTCCTCAAGTCTAGACCTCATTTCACTTAATACAATGACTTTGAGTTACAACAAACAAGAAACAGACTCTATGACACCTAGGAAGTCATTTCTCTAACCTTTGAGTCCTTAGTGTTCTCTCTCTTCACAGCAGACTCTGTTTTTCTGCACAAATGGCAGGAGGAGCATATACATCGCTCTTGTAAGCTTGGTGCCTGCTATATCCTACAGGCTCCTGAAGCTCCTCTTCCCTAGCATAGCTTCCCAAAGGACAAGAACAACCTCCTCCTTCCTCTGGAAAGGTCTCCTTAACTACCTCCTTCCACAGGAAAGTAATCGAGACATGCAGTTCCTTGCGGTATAAATTATATCGCCCTTGGTGGCCCAAGCAGCCACACAACTGGAAGTATCAGAACACACTTGCAGGCCTTCTGGGCCTCACTCCATATGAAATAACTTTGCATATGGTAGTGAGCAGTTTTTCTGGTTCAATTTAGCATCTGAGCAAGATCAGCATTAGAGACTCCCACCCTGCATTTGTTGCACAATAAAACGAGTAAGGCGGGTTCTCACCCTTCACCCAACTTGTGCTACAGCAGGTTGTGTATAGCACCATGCTTATAGTTCACATATAAACACAGTTAAATCTTATTCGTCACACACCAACAATCCCATCTAACCTTAGAAAACAGACATATTGCCTCAGAGTCATAGACAACTTGAATTTCCCTATATTTGTCAAATTATAACTCTTTTTGAGCTGAAGAAAGGAAGCTCACAGATAAAGCATACAGAAAATATTTTAAGAAATACTTTAGCAGACACTTAAAAACTAAGCCAAAAAAAAAAATCTGTCATCTATCTTGACTCTTTTTAAGGTGTGTGACCAGACTCATAGTGAAAAAACTACACATGTTTTTAGACATAAAAGATATATCTTGCCAGTACTGAGGAAGAGGAAGCTAAGTCCAAGAAGGCTGCATTTATAGTAGAGAAGAAGCAGGAAGAAAAGCTATGACTCCATATGCACGCAGCATAGACACACGCACACACAAAAAGCCACAACCAACAGCAGTGAAGTTGTTGCTAACGTGAAGTGTTGAAGTATTAATAAGCCAGGTGACATGCCATTTACAAATCAACAATGTCTGTTTATGTCTGTTTTGTATGTTTGTATGTATTATGTCTGTTTGTATGTTGTACTTAATGCTGGAAAGCAAGGAAAGAATGACCATGATTTGGAATCTGGAAAGTGCCCCATTCCAGCTCTGGTTTTGGCCAAATCACTCAAGGAATTTCGCTGTGAATGAAAAATAAGCAATTAAGACACACACTGCAGGAATTCAGCATCACATGTGGAGACTGAAAACTCACATGGATTACTGGATTTATTACCATGCAGTTCAGCAGGATTTGAACATCCCTAAAGACACTTGTAGACATTTCTTACAAAGACTTATGTCAGTAGCACTCTGATACTAATTGGAGAAAAAAATGAATAACTATCAAATATACCTATTTATGTAGCTGAGCCTTGTTTCTGCAAAGTAAGTCACAGACCTTCGTAGGAACAGTTATCAGCTAAACATATTAAACACTTTAAAAGCAACATATAAGGGATTTATTTAAAATAATGTGACCTTCATAGAGTGAAGATGAAGTAAAACCATGATTCCCTTCCCTTTCTCATATTCAGACAACTTGAAAATAAGTGTCGGGAGGGGGAAGAGGTAGTTTGTAGTCTGCAAATAGATCTTTTCCAAACTATGATATTTATCATATCCTGACAAAGGCATTACATCCTTATTTTTGCAGTTGCAGTTCTAAAATGTTGTCACTGCTATTGTGTATTTTTGCACAGTAGTAGCAAAATTTTCGTATATGGACAAATATAGCACTGAGCATTTCTCATGCTTCAGTGAGACAGTGATTTTGCAATTACATGTGAAATCATTTAGCTGAGTTGTACATTGAAGTACAATGAATGTGAACAGTCCCGTCCTGTGTCCTGAGACTTGACCTCAGTACCAGGCCCCATTTGTGTAATTACAATTTGCTGCCGATACTTTTGCAAACACTTCTTCCATCAGCTAAATGGTGAGCCAGAGGAGATTTGTGGAAAACGTGATTCAATTCTGCCTTCAATAGGAGTTCGTTCTCTTTGGTAGATACTACTAAATCATGTAGACAAGTTGGCCCTCGGGAACTAGGAAAAATACTTCTGCCTAAAAGATTACATTGCTTGAGGTGTCGAAAACTCTTAGCTACTGCTTCCTCTGCAGAAAATGTCATGGGTTTAACACTCTTAAATGTGATTCTCCTCGACAAAGTTGTTCAGCTACAAATGCATTCACATTCACAATAGCCTTGTTATAATAAAAGATGATCTGCCAAACATGAGTTATGAGAAAGTATTTTTAAATGGAGCAAAATATCCTAATTACTCGTTTTTGCACAGTCCCCCTTCCCTGCAGAAAAGTAGCTGCAAAGCAGTTAAGTGCTTTAAATCAGAAGGCATATCTGTGTCACCAAACCTGACACCAGGCTGAGATGCTCAATTTAATGCTAGTTAAGCTAACCTTCAAATACAAGACTAATGAGCCCAACAATAGGTCCATGCTGACACGTTTTTTTAACCACTGAAATCCAAGCTGCTTTGTATGGCACTGTTCCTCACAGACATACCGGTTCTTTTGGCACCTTCTCAGACATTTTTTTTATCACAGCACTGCAACATGTAGATGAGGATAAAGCTGATAGAGGAGAAAAAATTGGAAGGATTTCCCAAAGGCAGTGGAAGGAAAGAGAAAAGTGGAACTGTCATGGACACGGGCAGAAAAAAAAATCTTGTAAAGGTGTGAGAAATGCCTTTATTTCAACCTTTTTTCGAAGTTAGACAATTGTCAGTGCACATGTCTAAACTAAAAAAAACAGATTTGCTCTAGCATTAGGAGCTATAGCATGCTGTTCCTCCCAGACGGCAACAAGAGGACAAATGAAGGAGAAGAAAGGCTAGAAGGAATTTGGAGAGGAGGAAAGATGGAGGCTGATTTTGGGGGCTCTGGAGCAAGGGAAATGTTACAGGTGTCAGGAGATAGGGGATGAAGAGATTCATAAAAAAGTGCTCCTGGCTCCCTGGTGAGTAAAAGTGCAAGGGACTCTGAACAGTATGTATCTTATTTTAAATTTAGTTGCCTTTATATTTAAAATATGCATTTGTGATGGATAGAATCTGATTGTATGTCAGAAATCATTTTTATGAGTTTATGAAAATTGCAGGTGTTCTCACAGAGGAACAGACACATGAGGTGGGGAGGATATAGTGCAGAGGAAAGCAGAGATGTCTTCCTTTCCCTATATTTCCTGGGAAAGAAATAGAAACCTAAAAATAGAAAGGAATCAGGAAGGCAATAAAATCTGTCAGTTTTCCCTCTCTAGAGGTCAGAGGAGAGTAGTTAACAACGGCACCTGAGCAGCAGCGGAAAGATATGTTAAGAACAGATTTTTGAATGTGAAGTTCACACACATCTGTCTCTCACACACATTTGAAGGAAAGTATCATAGAACTATATGATAGCTTATACCTTTCTTAGTCCTGTCCCTGCTTTACTGTCATTCTCATTTGCAAATTTTCTCAGATAATTAACCTGAATCTTCCTTGCTGCCATTAGTAGTAGTCCAGTTGGCCGTGGCCTTGGATTTCCTTTCTCTTTGCCCAAGGCTTTTGCCCACTTTAGATGTCTGCTTCTTCCCTCAGCCTTCTTCTGCAAACCAAAGCAACCCTAATTCCTTCAGCCGTTTGGTGAATGCTTTGCTAAAGCTATAATCATCCTTGTTGTTCTCCTCAGAAATATCCCCAATAGGATTGCATCTTTCTTGAAGCGCAGAAAATTAAAGGCAACAACAAAATCAAACTAGAAAATGGGAACAGAGCTTCAATTATAATGCAATTTTCATTATGCTTTTTTTACGGTTACTCACAGTAGCTCTGAGTGATAGATTTTTATTATATTTATCACCAAATTAGCCAGATAAATGCTGGCTAACAATGTTTCAGTAAAGATAAGCAGACTTTCATACATGAAGCTTTATCAGCAGAGAAAAAAAAAAAAAAGTTGTTCTCCATAGGGAAAAATACTTTTCTATGTTTTACTTTCTGTGAGGTTTCCTAGAAGATTCTTACATCTAAGAACTGTTTGCAAATCCAGTACCATCTTAAATAACTTAGGGAGCACAACAACTTTCTAATGCTAGATTTTAAACTTTAAAATGTGGAAAGCTCACTATCATAACTCTAGTATTAAATTTTTTTTCTAATTCTTGCAGCATAGTCTGCAAACAGTGCTAGCCAGTGGAATTATATAAATATTCCTGAAAGCAGGGAGGTTGGAAACCTATCAATCAATTAGTTCATGCTCATGAATAAATTGTTCCCCAAAATGTTCCCCAAATTTTTGAGCTGCTTCATCTTAACTATTGCATTGCCAAGTAGAGATGTCAACAAAACGGCCTTGGCACAGCATTCTGACAGTTGTTGTTCCTAGTTTTGCTCTTAGAGCCTTAGCGTCTCTTTTTTCACCCCCCTACATTACTCCTACATCAAGAAAACCATCATCTTTCCTGGACTTACTATGCTCTGAGAGTTCTCTTTTCTAATCAAATATTTCAGTTTTAACACTTTCCTTAAGAATAGTGCAATATATAACATCTCAGATCCATTAAGGGTTCTGCAAAAGCGTGTTAACTATAGTTTGTAAAATGTAGCTCTGCATTTCTTCAACACACTTCAATCACTCTATCATGTTAAAAAATACTTAATGTCAGAGTTTGACTGAGTAAGTACAATAAGCTGACAGCTGGGAAGCATTTACCTAGTCCTGTCTTTATCCCACCTGTCACTGATACCTCCATTTCTCTCTTTTTCTAACCAGTCTCACTAAACAATCTCAGTATTCAACTGCAGAACTAACAAAATAAAAGACTCTGCTAAAACTGTAATACAATTTCTAAATGTTATTCTTTTAGGACTACTATTATTAGGTATATGAACACCCAAAAGACTTCATCCAGAAATGGAGATGTCATTAGGATAAGCACTGCAGATAATCAAAGAACATTGATTTAGTTTTTTTTTTTTCAAATATATAAAGTCAGAAAAGATTGAGAAGTCAAATGATAGAGGTTATAAAAGAGATGACCACAATCGCCAGAAATAAAAGCAAGGTTGTGATCTCATTGGAATTACAGAGACATGGTGGGATAGCTCACACTACTGGAGTGCTGTCATGGAAAGCTATGTGCTTTTTAGGAAGGACAGGCTGGGAAGGCGAGGTGGTGGAGTTGCTCTTTACGTGAGAGAGCAACTGCAATGCACGGAGCTCAAACTGGGGGGGATGATGAGCGAGTTGAGAGCTTGTGGGTAAGGGTTAAAGGGCAGGCTAACATGGGAGACACAGGTAGGCATTTGCTACAGGCCACCTGACCAGGATGAGGAAGTTGATGAGGCCTTCTACAGACAGCTGGAAGTAGCCTCATGGTCACAGGTCCGGGTTCTCATAGGGGCCTTCAACCACCCTGATATCGACTGGAAAGACAACACAGCCAGGCATAACCAGTCCTGGAGGTTCCTGCAGTGCACTGATGATAACCTTTTGACACAGGCTGTGGAGGGGCCAACAAGGAGAGGTGGGCTACTGGACCTTGTACTGACAAATAGAGAGGGACTTGTTGGAGAAGTGAAGGTAGGGGACAGCCTTGGCTGCTGTGATCATGAGCTGGTTGAGTTTAGAATCCAACAAGGAGGAAGCAGAGCTGTAAGTAGCCTGGCAACCATGGACTTCAGGAGGGCGGACTTCAGCAACTTCAGAGACTGCTGGGAAGAATCACATGGGCTAGAGCTCTAGAAGGAAGGGGGGCCCAAGAGAGCTGGTTAGTATTCAAGCAGCACTTCCTCGACGCTCACGATCAGTGCATCCCTTTGAGCAAGAAGTCAGGCAGCGGGGCAGGAGGCCTGCGTGGATGAGCAAGGAGCTGCTGACAAAGCTCAAACAGAAGAAGGCAGTATACAAAATGTGGAAAAAAGGACAGGCCCCTTGGGAGGAATACAGGAA
>VZSV01000076.1:3517895-3545128 GCA_013398735.1 Nothocercus julius
GGAAAACATGGATCCACTTGTGAATGGGGTGGGTGCCCTGGTTACAAAAGACACAGAAAAAAAGCAGAGTTACTGAATGCCTTCTTTGCTTTGGTGTTTACCAAGGGCAACCCTCTGGAATCTCAGACCCTAGAGACAAGAGAAGGTGCCTCGAGAGAGGAAAACTTGCCCTGGGTAGAGGAAGGTTGGGTCAGAGGGCACTTAGGGAAACTTGATCCCCACAAATCCATGGGCCCTGATGGGATGCACCCCAGAGTGCTGCGAGAGCTGGCAAAGTAATAAACTAAGCCACTCTCCATCATCTTCCAAAGGTCCTGGAGAACGGGGGAGGTGCCAGAGGACTGGAAGAATGTCAGTGTCACACCAGTCTTCAAAAAAGGCCAGAAGGAGGACCCAGGCAACTACAGGCTAGTCAGTCTCACCTCCATCCCTGGGAAAGTGATGGAACAGTTCATCCTGGTTGTTGTCTCTAAGCATGTGAAGGATAAGAAAGTGCTCAAGAGTAGTCAGCATGGATTCACCAAGGGGAAATCATGCTTGACTAACCTGATAGCCTTCTGTGATGGAATGACTGGCTGAACAGATGAGGGGAGAGCAGTGGCTGTCATCTATCTAGACTTCAGCGAAGATTTTGACATTGTCCCTCACAGCATCCTCTAGGTCAAGCTCCAGAAGTTTGGGTTAGATGAGTGGGTGGTGAGGTAGACAGAGAACTGGCTGGATGGCAGAGCTCAGAGGGTGGTGATCAGCGGCACAGAGGCTAGCTGGAGGCCTGTAGTTAGCAGTGTCTCCCAGGGGACAGTCCTTCGCCCAGTCCTGTTGAAGGCACAGAGTGCTCCCTCAGCAAGTTTGCTGATGATACAAAACTGGGAGGAGTAGGTGAGAGCCCAGACAGCTGCGCTGCCATCCAAAGGGACCTGGACAGACTGGACAAGTGGGCAGTGAGACACCTCATGAAGTTCAACACGGGTAAGTGCAAAGTCCTACACCTGGGGAGGAATAACCCCAGACACCAGTACAGGCCAGTACAGGCTGGGGACTGACATTCTGGAGAGCAGCTCTGCAGAGAAGGATCTGGGTGTCATGGTGGACGACAAATTGACCATAAGGCAGCAGTACGCCCTCGTGGCCAAGAAGGCCAATGGGATCCTGGGGTGCATTAAGAAGAGTATCTCCAGCAGGTCGAGGGAGGTGATCCGCCCTCTCTACTCAGCCCTGGTGAGGCCACACCTGGAATACTTTGTCCAGTTCTGGGCTCCCTAGTACAAGAGGGATGTGCTGGAGAGAGTCCAGCGCAGGGCTATAAGGATGATCAGGGGCCTGGAACATCTGCCCTGTGAGGAAAGGCTGAGAGAGCTGGGCCTGTTCAGCCTGGAGAAGAGAAGGCTGAGAGGGTGCCTTATCAGTGTATATAAATACCTCAAGGGAGGGAGGAAGGAGGACGGGGCCAGCCTCTTTTCGGTGGTGGGAAGCGATAGGACAAGAGGAAAGGGCCACAAACTGAAGCACCAAAAGTTCCGCAGGAATTTAAGGAAAAATTTCTTAACAGTGAGGGTGACAGAGCACTGGAACAAGAGAGGTTGTGGCAGAAGGAGATCCACTTGGATGCAATCCTGTGCCACATTTTCTAGGTGACCCTGCATGTACAGAGGGGTTGGATTATATGATCTCTAAAGGTTCCTTCCAACCTTAACGATTCTATGATTCTATGATTTCAGTGCACACTATAACCTGCAATGAATCCTCTGAAAACCATACCATATGATTTGTAATTGTGAGGCTGGACTTAATATAAGATTAATTTAGTATCTCATCTCCAAAAAAGGATCACATGCTGCAAAAAGGGAGGTTAACCAAAAAAGTCAATTAGGTTTGCTAATGAAGCAAGCCCCACACCAAAATGTCGTTATCAGAAATCATTACAATCTGCAAAGGACATTTATACTATCATACCTGTGGGATAAGAGTCTACAAACAAGCCTACATAGTCCATGGTTGCTCTACTGACAAAAGGACCCTCCCCGGGGGTAATCTGAAGTACCAGTCTTTCCTTTCAGAGACTTTTCTTCTCTTTCTCTATGAAAGAGAATTTGTTTCCTGGAATTTACCAACAGTTTTCACAAGGCAGGCCTAGAACTACACATTCACTATAAGCAGAAATAGAAAATGAAAGGTAATAATAAATTTTTCCCCATTAAAAAAAAAGTTGGTGTTGGTCCACCAAGTTGGTCCAATTCACTATAAAATTAGCACAATAGTCTCTACAACAGCCTAATTTGGAATAGACAAAAAGATATCTTTTATGAAGATACTTGGGACATCTTCCCACAATATATTTTTTAAATGCTTGATAGTTTGTGCGAGGTTGTTCCAAAGGGAAAAATAAGTGCTTTTAAGCATTTTTATGACCACTCAGGGATCAGCTGCATCTGGGATGGCTTTATCTAGAGAGAACTCCAAAAGACAGGGCAATCATTTCAACTCCTTCTCTTTCAATCAGATGATGGGATTTATATGAGAGAGCCCAAGCACTGTGTTAAACTCATCACCAGGCTTGGTCTCACAGGAGAACAGCACAACCAACTGCAAGAACAGCCAACACTCCCTTCTTCCTAAAGCAACCCACTCCCCAAAGAATCAAGAGGATGTTTTCATTTACATTTATCTCAGTTAAATTTTCCTAATTGTAACTGAAATAAAGGTATACCAGAATAAACTTATTTTAAGAAACCAACTCAATGGAAATGGTAACAGTTATGAACAAGGCACAAGTAACAGATTCCAACTTAACAGCCTTTCACATCATGTCATGACGTCATGAAATATGTCCAGTGACTTGTCACTCACCTTCCCCTCTCCAGTACTACAGTGAAGACAAAGACTAGTATTTTCATTAATTGTAATGTAATGATTAGGGCTGAAGATATGCCAGTTCATTTTCAGCTCCTCAGAAAACTGTGGGCTAGTCACATAACTACCAAGAACACTGGTAATAACAATCAAGATACTCTCACTGAAAAAGATAAATAAATATTGCTATTGTTTTAGTAAGTCATTCATTTTAGTCTAATTTGGCTTCTTCTACTTCTGAGATCTATGTCTTCTCCAAGAAACTTTCCATCACAAACCAGAACTTAGGATCTTATAAGCCCTCATAGTAATTATTAAAAATCATCTTGCGTCAAACACCATCTGCCAATGTCAGAAGCATAACTATATGAAAAATCTATTATTGTTTGAAATCCATTAATGGCTATTCACAGGCACAGGTAAACACAATAATAAAGGAGAGCAGGAAAAAAGCATTATAGTCAGAGAGCTTCAATGCATTTTCGGGGGCCAAGAAGTGAGTAGCAGAACTTGGAGGAGAAGATAGGTGTGAAATTATGACCTTACCAAAGACGGGTGAATTTCCAGCTACTCTCTGCATAATTAGGGTTCTGCTCATGACTCCCAATTCTCTTGAATGACACTGTTTCATTTAGATAGTCCAAAGGAACATGAACAGAACAGTAAGAAGTATTTTTCAATGCAAAACTTATTTTTCTAAATATGTCATTTTTGTCTGTGCAGAATAAGCTGTACCTCAGCTTTGAAATGCAAGGCAGAGAGGACATTCCCAGGTATTGACAGTTTGAATTAAATTCTCCTGCACTAGGTTTACCTGAGCTCGACACATTGTTTCTTACCCAACATGAACAAAAGAGTCATTCAGTCAGCCATGTAACTATGGCCGTGTTCTGAAAACTACCTGCTCCCTCTTGCTTAGCAGCTCATCAGCAAAAGACAAAAGCAGCTCCACAGAGCAAAGCTGCTTCTGATCCTTGGTATTCCAAGAGCTGCACTTGAAATTCAACTACAGCGCAACTACACACTGAGACTGTTCTGGGCAAAGGCTCTAATTACTGACACCCTAATATAAATGAAGTATCAATATAGTATCACAGGGCGTTCTGAGAAGAGTGCATTCCTACAGTGATATTAATTTACAATTGAACATTTTAACTGTCCTTCAAAGCCTATTGATGAATGTGAGGCATTCCTCTGTTAGATCAAATCAGGCTTTGACCATTTGTAACTTGGTGGGGAGGGGAGGGAGGAAGCTTGCCCCTGAAGAACACATTTAAAATATGACATTTTCTCTAAATTTGCAATGATGAGGAAATATTCTCATTTCTCTAGGCATGGTTTCTGGCAGTCAGTCATCAGCACACTCTGGGGAAAAAGAGTAAACCTCAATCTCATATAAATAGGAAGTTAAAACAGTGTTTTGGCATCACTAAAGCAGTGCGCTAGTGAATCTGCTCATTATAAAACACAGAATATTTCCCCATGGGTGAGTGGAAGTAAAAAATAATGTGGAAACACTCCTCAGTGGCAAGCAAGAAATATGTACTTCATTACCATGCTGCTCCATGAAGCAAATTCAAACTTCAAACTACTTAACCTTCCTTCAAATCACCCAGTCTTCAGACACCTACCTCCTCTTCTACCAATATGAAGCGCTAAGCATTAATCTCTAATTTATGTTCACATTTTGGTCTGCACTATCTTCACCTATCTCTTATTTCAGTTATTTTCTGCCAAGATTTAATAGCTAAAAAGAATATAATCAAATGAAACACTCTTATTCTGTTTCAGTTAGTCAAAAACATACCTGTGCTAAAAACTGCTGTGTAAACTTTAAACAAGACAGCATATGTACCAAACTGTCTTACAGAAATGTTCCTTTGCCATAGTCATGTTTCTTTTAATATACGGACTCCTCTTTAAATGAATTAAGTTAGGGAGTCCTATGCTAGTCTGTCATTTAAATTATTGACATATAACTACTTCTGCTTTGTATTATTTAAGAGGAAATAGACACATGAATCTGCTTGCTAAACCTATTGAAAGGACTGAGCATCTAATAAGTTAATAAAAAGCCAGTGCTAAAATACCTCTAAAAATAGAAGCAGATCAGCTAATATAGATAAAGTCTG
Source organism: Nothocercus julius (assembly GCA_013398735.1). NCBI lineage: Eukaryota > Metazoa > Chordata > Aves > Tinamiformes > Tinamidae > Nothocercus > Nothocercus julius. The sequence continues at coordinate 3,522,878 of VZSV01000076.1, forward strand.
GGTTGCTAATAGAATTATTTGCTTTTAAAATAATAGGTTAAAAAAAAAATGTTTAAAAGTAGCAAAGGGTAGAAGCTACCAAAATAAAAGGAACATGAAACACTATAAGTCCGCAGAACAGGAGACTGACTGATTCCAGTAATTACCAAAGTATAAGTTTAGCTGTACAACGTATATTAAAAAGAGGAGCCATTCTTTTATAGCCATGCTCCTTAGAGAGACGTGTGTGCAATCACGTTCTCATTTAAGGCAATTATAACAAGAATCCATCATTGATATTACTGCCTTCCAAGCTGGTGACAACACAGCTCTTAGGCCCATGCTTCAAGGCATCAACTGGAATATGGTTAGCATGAACATATGTGTAAGATGGCATGGAAAAACAGTAGGTGTAATAAAGAATACCTCATTTATTTTTTTTTTAATTACATATTGGAGGCAGCATTACACAATGACCTGTATAGCTAATTCTGATTCTCCTGGATATGAATATTGCTACCAAATACCTTGTAAACTAACTGAAGCAAAGCAAGAAAAAAGCTCTTAGGTTGCTGAATGAAGTCCACTGTAGAACCAGCTAATAGTCAGCCCTGTTTCACTTGTTCACTAGTAGCCAAATACAATTAAACACTTTATTTATAAATGAAACTGCTGTTACCAGGCAGGCAAAGTTGCAAAACTGGAATGAAGAAAATACCTGTGGCAAATATGGAAACAAAATAATCCAATTAAATTCATTTATATGGAAACATAAATAGCTGCTTCTGGGAAAGGAAAAATTAAACCGTTTCGATTGGGAAAAAGATACCTGGAAATGGAGGTGACAGGAAAAAAAATCAAAAAAAAACCAGGACTGAGTTATGCAAAGAGTATTTCTTTAGCCTTGACAACTGAAATGCTCTCAGCACTGTGCAGGCAAGCACAGCGACTTCTTGAGTCCTAGCCTCAAGAGGTTTGCATTGCCTTGTCAGGCAGATGAGTTTAAACACAGAAAACTGCAAGTGAGTTGAGGGAACGAAGGAACAATAAAACAAGAGTTTAACAGAAAGGCAGCTATGTCTCTATTAGTTGTTTCTAGTGGAGGAGAGGTGCAGCACCAGCAATAAAGGAACTATCCCCATTGGGGTTGCCCACTGTACTTCTGGTCACAGAGTAAGAAGGCAGGGAGTCTTACAGTGCATGCCTCAGCTGAAAAAGTCATTTATGAAACAATTGGATGGGAGGGATAAAGCCCAACAGCTGAAATGTCTTTATTTTCTGGCATCTGGAAAGGAAACAATAGCCATCCCATCGGTTGTGACTTACAGCAATAGATTTTAATATGCTATTTAAAAAGTACTATTATGATTCATTCTTCATTGGCAAGTTTCACAGCAACTTATATTGACTTTATTGTGCATTTCCACATTTTTAGAATGGAAATGATGCCAAGTGGTTATAGATTTACTCTCCGCCACTAGATGTTTTTGATTTACTCTTTTACTGGAGGTACTACAAATTAAAGATGGAAAAGACATTATTCTGTGTATAGTCTAATAAGTTTTCCTCACCCTTTCCAAAACAGAAGATATTTCTTCACTGCTATTTCTGCCCATCATTCAAAACAATTTGGCCAGGACTTCACCAGTGCTTGTTGGCACCTGCTATTTTAATCGTAATGAGTGAGGTTGCCAGGGTCCTACTATCCCAGTGAACATTAGCCTTTATACGTGCAGCTACTGACCCATCAACATGAGGTCATGTCTCAGACTCATGTATCAAAAACAAGACACTATTGGCCTAATCTCACCCATATTTTTGCAACAAGAGATCACTGACTCATTTATCAGCTGCTGAAGTTTTGTTTGTTTGTTTTTCTCTTTATTATACCTAATGCTTCTTAGATGTCTGCAAACTTTGCTTTTCATTTTGTTTATATTTTCTAGAAATGTGTTTTCCTACAGAGGTTTCTGAAGCTGTCATTGTCTGTTCTTTCCCAGATCTTTTTGTTTTGGGACACAAAATTCAAGTAGTGACCTGTCTACTGCCAGATGTAGGATATCACATTATGTCTAGCACAAGGAAAAAAAATATGCCCAGAACCACAGATTTCTAAGAATTTCAGTCACTTATTCCAGGAATAATATTCATGGTGTACACCATCCTGAAGCCTTGACTGCTGGGTGCTACATATGCTCACAGCATGGACAGCAGTTCTGCAAGCTGTACATTATTAGATTCAGTCATTTTGCCCACTTACTAAGTCATTTTTTATGATTTGTGTCTGGCATAGCTATCCCTTGAAAAGCCATCTTCCCACATTTGCTTCATGCCCAAATCACTTGGACCCAAATACTATTGTCTGTCCAACTCAATGCATTATACCAACCAGTAATTGCAAACAAAAGCTTAAGATATTTTACTGAACTTCTGCAAGAGAAAAAAGAATGGTGCTTGAGGAACAGCACAAAAGACAGAGGTAGATAAAAAGATTAGATATTCACTTGATTAGTATTACAAAAATGGTGGCTGTAAAATGCTTAGTTAACCCATTGTAGGTCAACATTATCACAGTGCAAGATACACTTCTGCATATATTCAAGCAGAATATAAGTCTAGGGAGAGTTCCTTCTAATGCTTATAACTATACCTCGTCACCACTCTGACAAGTCCCTAAAATATAGTGGCATTTTTTGAAGTCATTTGCTATCAATTTTCTCTCTCGTATGTTGATCCCTGAGGTCCCTTTAGTTATATGATAACTAAAGTCCTCTGAATAAGGCAGTGCACTTATTCTTGTAAAATTCTTCTCAATTAAATTTGATTATCTCTTATTTATACAAGAGGACACAAGAAACACAAAGAAATCACTGATTTACACAGGAAATTGATGGCACAGCTTAAAGCTAAAGTTGGGTTTTGGCCAAGCCACTGTTCTGAGTCTGACCCTTATAGTTCCTCTTTCAGCTACCCATTTATAGTCAAAAGCATAGTCTACTTAAATGCTTAGCATTTATAATATTTGAGCTAGATCCCAGCCACTTTTCTTCCCTGCTGTTCCACCATTACCACATAAACAGGGACAAAATGTTTCCATCAGATTAAGGCAAATTAAGGAACACTGAACAACCATAAGTGACTATTGTTCTGATTTCCTTTAGTCGACTCTTTCTGAGTAGAAAGATGCAGCCAAATCCCTCCCATCACCTATTCTGAAGGGGCAAAAGGACACACATGCCCGTCTGATATATATTTGCTCTAATAATGGAAAATTAGCAATTTCTTAAAAAGATCTTGAGTTTTTTTTTCCTGTCCTACTAATTTATTTATATGTGAATGTGTGTGAATGATTCCTTTGGCAGAGCATAATTTAAATGCTGAAGAACAAAAAGGCAGCAGACAGATCTATTCAGCTTCCTAAAGCTTTGAGTAGGAAAATATATGGCATTGCATCTACTGAAGAAAATAAGGCAAAAAAAAGACAGGTAATTCATGGCTCGATCTTAAAAAACAAAAACAAGGCATTGCAGCAATCACAGGGCACCATGTAACAATCTGCCATCAAGAACAGAGCAAAGATTATCATATGGGAGTTAATCCTATGCATCACTATGTCATAGTTTGCTGGGTTCCCTAACCCTAAAAAATGCTTAAGATTTCTACTTTTTTTTTTCAGTGTTATAATATCTCCTTAAATGAAATCAAATATAGCCTATGTCTTGAAAATGAGGAAATGTCCACTCTTCAACTCAAGAGAGGTGCCCCAGAATTATAGAAGCAGATTTGAAAGTAAGAGGTGAACTAAGAGAAAACTTCCTGATATCAGGGGAAAATTCCCTTATTTCCAAACTGCCTTTCACCTGTAATCAAATTCCATATGTGGGCTGTCATAGAAATAACGTGACAGCCAAATGCTCACATGTGAGAATTCTTTGTAGGACTTTTGTTTAAATGCAAAAGCTCCTATGTCTCAGATCATCTTCCATTGCTCTGATCAGGTGTTTCTTTCCTTCTCAAATTCTGGTGCTATCAAAATTCAGGATGCAGGTAGCAGGGAAGGGTCTTTTTTTGTGGGTGTGTGCGTGGAAACGGAGTTGTTTTCTGGGTTTCATTTAAAATACTCTTTGTTGTTTTCAAAATATTTTTAAAATGATAAATTGCTGGGGAATTGTCTGTAAAGAAACACTGCTGCTCTCCTAAAGTGCATCAGACTGCTGACTGCCAGAAAGTGGGGGAGGAGAGGGAGAAGTTCAGCTGGCAAAAATATGTGCCATGGAAAAAATATTTTCAGGAAAAGACTATTTTTTTTTTTTTCAGTTTAGTACAGTTTTTAATCTTTGGAGAAGTATTCACTGCTATTTTTCATTCTCTGACCCATTTGTAATGTCCTGGAAAGATCTCTTCTGTGTGCTGAGCTAGACCTTTGGCATAGTAGAGAAGCTGATCCCTCAAAAATCTGTCCCCAACTGAGAATATGTGTAAATTAGGAAAGAGCTTTGGATGTTTTCAACCCACAATGGCCTATATGTTGACAGCAGCCACATGCACATAATGAAAGGGTTAGACTAGAGGACAGAACCCTGCATAGACATTTAAGAGAAAAGAGGTTAATCTATACTGAAACACTATAAAATAACGTTGGGCATGAATTTAGAGAGCAGTAGCTTTTTTACCCAAGTGCAACACAGGGATGTTTTTAGGCCTTTGACAAACATTTTTCAGTGAATTAAAATGAGACTGCTTATCCAGTTACTGATGGCAGAGCCCTGCCTAATGGCAGAGCCCTGAAAGCAGAAAAGGTTTCAGCATAGGGCATTAAGTTCAGGTCGCAGCTAAGAGTTTACCTTGATATGCCAGGCTGCCCCAGGTCATCAGCTGGGCTGTAAAGGGATTGGATGGCTTTGGCTTTGGGGAGCAAGGTGTAATGGGAGATGGGACATGAAGGTCATGAAGGTCAAGCAGCCACTATGTGGGAGTAGCTAACACGCTGCTCATTCACCCTCTGTCTTACTGAAGTAACTCACCAGCATAAACAAACATGAAAATCAGTTCCAAGTTCCACCTATGACTGAACTGAATTTGTTCCAGTATCTCATCTGTACCCTTGTCAAAAGGAGATAATGTTATTCTTACTTAGTGAGATACTATGAGGAGTGTACTAGTGTTTGGATGATGCCATGATGATAAATTATCAAGGATCATTGGATAAATCCAGAAGGAGGAGGTCAGGTAGCTCAACCTCAGGTAGTGAGATGGATAATCTTCAGTGCATGGTTAAATCAGGACCTCACAGAGCATACAACAAAGTTCAGATACTGAACTGGTGATATGACAACTATCTAGTTTGCTGGTGAATATGTCACATGCATTAGAAACATCTTAAACCTCAGCTCTAAGTATTGCCTCCTAATTTCCAACTTAATTTCATCACCTAACAAAAAACAATACTGAAATATAGGCTACACTCCCAAGAAAATTGTCAAACTCCTCTAGTAACTCCATAGACAGTATTGGACACTTTCCACAGTAAACCTGATTTTTCTTGATTTCCCACAAATTACAAAAATAAAGGCCTTTTTCTCTAAAATGCTGCATATATGGAACCATGAAAAAAAAAAGAAAACAAATTTGCCTGTGTCACACGAAGTGAACTATACAGTCTTCACTTCCAAACATTTGGCATCTTTTGAAAGACATTTTGTAAGAATTTGGAGAAGCTTCAGAATATGCTCTGATAGATGAAAGCGATGCAAAAAAGTTATTCCATTGCTTTAATTTAATCAGCTGGAGGACCCATCCCATCAATATAAGTGAATAATGCCTACAGTTGGTCATCATTAATAAAAAATTTTTAGGCATCTGCAAAATAAACTCTCTTTAAAATATATTCTAAATAATTACAGTGCTCATAGCATTACTTAAAAAAAGAATGTTTACTAGTTGCCCTCTAATCATCTCTGATCTCATATAAAACATCTTTTTTCTGATTTAAATTACTTTGTCTCTGTACAATAAAAAAGTATTATCTTTGAGCGATAATCCAAATTTATCAACACAAAATGCCTTCTAGTACACCAAATAGACATTAAACTTCAAGTAGAAAACTCTATTCAACAAATACAATTTTCTTTTACTTCTATAGGAATATTTGGGAACACTTCAAATCTCTGAAAGAGCAAACACCTAACAAAAGACTCAGTGGAACTTGCTGAAACAGGAACTGGGTAAAACACACATCCTCAAAAACAAAGGAGTTTTAGTGACCTCAGTGAAGATATTCCTCTTCATGTTTTTCTATTTAAGCCAGCTATACCACACCATTGAAGGTTAGCCCCAGTCCTGCAAAATGCCAGGCTTCATGCCACTTGGCTGTGAGAATATAAGGGCGATGCAGACTTTTTTTTCTAACATCCAAAGAGAAATTATATTTGCAGAGAAGAACTTGAATTACCAGGATGTACAGGGTTATCTATCTGTGCTATTGCTCATGCTGTGTTAAAAAGAGCATTACGAACTGAAAAACAAAGGGGAAAAAGCAGAAAAGGAAGGTAGTTTTAACACAGCATTGTGCATGAAAGAAAGCAATTTCTATTACCTAGAAGATCTTGGAAAGATACCAGAGGAAACTGCTCCAATTTGTTAGATTTCTCTTTTTTTTTTCCCTCCAGATCTTTTACATCTGCCAGTGAACAGAAATATATCAAAGACATATCAACTTTATCACTCTCTCCTCCTACCTACAACAAAGCATTAGGCTTAGAAACAGCAATTCAGTTCAAAAGAGGTAACAAGATTTAAGTAATAATATACAGTGCCAAAGAACATAACTGGTTCTTTCTGTTCTTTCCTATGTTATGTCCATTTTATTTGATGTGACAGTGAACTCAAATCATTTTTCACTCAGAAGGTATTTTTTTTTTATTAGTGTTAAGCTTTATCAAAGGCCTATTGAAGAGGATAAAAAGACATGACTAGTTCAAGGGTCTTCGGAATAGGTCCATGTTTCCAAATTACTCAGTCGAGTCTCATTGCAAAGCAATACTGATTTTTCTTTGTTTTAATATTAGCTTATGCCATAGCAAGTTTTCTTTGTCTTGCTGCTTAAATAGCAGTTTATAGATTTGCAGAATAGAGTTTATAGATTTGTATTATTTCATGATTATTTTAGGATTAGCTAAATTTCAGAACCTTTTCCTTTGGTTGCAATTATTTTCTTTTGTGCAAAATTTTTGAGGAGAAACAGTGGAGCAGCTGGGGGCGAGAGGAATACGTGTGAGTAATGTAGATGTGCTTGTGCATACACAAGACGTGCAGATCCAGATTTTCTGTTTAGGTGTCCATGTATACAGATTAATGTCTCATCAACAGTTAGTTTTTACTATGTGATTCTACACATGCAGCTATGGAAATCTAACTCTTTTTGTGTGTAATTTTCTGATATGCTGTTTTGTTCCTCTCCTCCCTCTCTCCACTTCTCTACCTTGGTTTAGGAACAGGAAAAATGTCATTAACACCCCTGCAAATCTGAATTAGCAATCTTTTTTTGAGATTGCTTTAGGCTTTTGCTGACTCTTTGTATGGCTTGCTTTCTAGCATGTTAGACTCTTAAAAGACACAGCTAATAATGAAATATACAGTAACTTTCATTATATTTTGAAACAGTGACCTGTAAATCAATATTTTTATTTTCACAAATAGCCAGTTAGATGTTTTTCAAGAGGGAAAATTTTTATTCCAAAGAACATTTTTTAACAATTCTATAACTGGCTGTTGGACCAGAGATATATCTGTGATAATTAGGGTTATCATAGTTTATACATATTAGCCAAACAGCTTATGATCTCCATAAATAATCACGCATCTGTTTTGCATTTTGAAATTAGCATTTCAATGACAAGGTTTTTTGTCTGGAAGACAAAGCAAGAAATTGTGTTCAGCTTTGTGTAAGGTATCTTTTCAATTATGGAAACATTTAACATTTAATTCATCAGAGTGAGAAACTTTTTCTCTATACCTGCATAAATCCTTCATCAGAGTCTCCTAAATGCTGTGAAGAGAACATTAAACATCTGCTATAAGTGTATCGTGCTATAGTCTTTCAAAAGTCAATGATATTTTTATGACTTGAAATAGTACACATATGTCAGAAGTACACTAGATTACATTCCTTTACCCTTGTGAAACTGAAAAAGAATTCTTATGTCTCCAAATTAAGTTCAGCTCCACAAAAGCAAAGGCAAAAAACACAGTTCATGTTCATATACGATCTACATGAACACAATAGTTCACTATACACTTAAACTCTGTACCTCCTCCCACTTCACCCATGACCACTTCCCTGAATTTCAAACTCCTAAATCTTTAGGATCTAAATCTCCTAAGTCTTTACAATAACTCTTAGGAGTTTTTTTTTTTAATAAACAAATACACTTCTACTTCTTGACAGTGATGGATTTATATTCATTGGTGAAAAGGTTTTAGAGTTACTGCCTCAGCTAACAAATAAAACTGTCATCCCCAAACCAATCTCTGGAAAAGCTTGAGTATTCTTCCACTTCTATTTGTCCTTTAGGATCAATCTGTGATGTTTATAGGATGTTTATAGAGAAAAGGCCTTACAAACATAAGCAGATTTCCTTCCGTGTTAAGATTCTCCTCTTACCTGTCATAAGCACTGAAGTGTTTCACATCTAATGATTACTTTTCGCAGTCCCCATCATAATGTCCGTTCCACCTCCCACCTGAAGTCTATTTTCATCTATTCTCTTGCCTCTGTCTTCTTTAGCAATATAATCATCTGCAGTAAAATACAGTTTCTCCCCTCCCAAAGAACCTCAAATTTGATGTGAATTTTCTCTCTCAAATGTCTCCCCTTACTCATCCCTAAACTCAGAGAACTAAACTCGCCTACATAATACATAAACGGGTATTCTTCTCCAGCTTTACTCTGTGCTGCTCATGGTGGTTTGGTCTTTTTCTTTTTTTTTTTTTTTTTCCATTTACAATCAGCTAAACACACTCTTAAAGACTCTGCTGGCTCTGCTGACTCCCTAAAATCATCTTGTCCCCTCAAATTCTGCACAGGTGTTGACCATACACATTGTTTTTCAAATCTTGTCCTTCCTTGATCCGTGCATGTTTGCTTTGCCTATTCCTTTAATGTAATCTTTGCCAGATTTTCTTGTTCCCCTTCATTGTCTCAAAAGGATTTCAAGGGAGTGCTACTAATTCAGCTCCATCCTCTTTCCAGATCACAGCCATGAAGGACTCAAGACTGGGGCAGACCACAAGTCAAAGAAAAATATTGTCCATTTCCGGAAGCAGCTGAACCAAACACTGCAATAAAGCAGCATGTTTTAGCCCTTCCCCTGAGCAATCCCCTGTTTGCAGGGGAGCCAGCATGTTTTCTGTGCATTTAGTAGCCTTCAGTAGATTTCTGCGGCATATAACAATCCTGCCTCCCACCTAACTGCTACCCATAGGATGTTGTAAATTCAACGAGCCCCACAGCTTGACAAGCATATTGCATGAGGACTTACCTCCTCCTGTTATCTGTGAACCTGCAACCTTCTAGCTTCCTGCTATGCTCCTCGTTCTGGATCACAGCCTCATCAGCCTCTTTCCAAGCCACTAATGATTTTATACACATCACATCCTTCCTCACATAGAACTTTTCCACAATGAAGAATCTTAACAACTCACTTGTCCTGTAGAATGAAGATATTCCAAAGTTTTGATCCTCCTTCTCACCTACATTCTCTTTCATTCTTCTATATTTTTCCAGTTACTCTGAGATGAGAGCACCAGAAAAGGGAATTCATTATTCAAAATGTAGGCTTATTTAGGCTTACATAGGAATATAATGATGTTTTGCAATAAGGTTTAGTTTGCTTTTCCTTTCCTAATAATTCCCAGTTTTTAAACCACAGCTGAACAACTTTTTTTTTTTTACAGAAACATTTATCATACACCTAAAATCCTGTTCCTCAGTCATATCCACCTCAGGATACCTCATTTTATACATGAAGATAAGGGGTTTTTTTGCAATTCTTTGCATCATCTTTGCTACCCAGAACAGCTTCATAGGATAAGCAAGTATTGTTATCTTACTATTCACCTGCTGCACTACAAACACTGCAAAGCAGAGCTTCCTGCAGAAGTCTACGGACACTGTTACCCTACTGGTAAGTTTTGGTAAAAGTTATTAAACCTGGAGAATCTGCAAGAAAAAGTCCTCTGACCATCAAGATGAGCCTTTCTTGCACCACTACCATTGCACCATTCTGTTCTCTAGCCTTGACAAAGGCCATCCTTAGAAGGCAGTTGGCTTTCCTAGTCTAGGGTTCTTCCCTAGCCATCTTTTTTTCCCCTTCTTTGTTAAAACCAACAAAAGCTGTCCTTCCTTACCCATACCATCTCTCATTCCATTACAAGAAGGGGATATTTTTATAACATTTGAGGGACCAATGAAGCCTTTATCACTTCCTTGATTCTGCACCATCATATTTGCTCTGGGCAAAGAAGCTGCGTCTAAAAGCAGAAACCCTAGCTTAAGTATTTCTTTTCCTTAATGCCTCCAAAAATCACCTGCAGCCAACTTTCTACATAAATAGTGAACATATAGTCTAATGGTCACTGTTGTCTACAGTATTGCCCCATCATTTCACTTCTTTGCCTACTGATTCCCTTCAGGCTGTCTCCTCTCACACACGAAAACACATTTGCTTTGCAGAATACAGTGTGTGGGTAAAGGTTTGTAATCCACAGCTAGAATTCTTTGGCACCAGAGGCCACATCCACGAAGTATTTATGAATCTAACTTTCCAGTGATGTCAAAGGGGAGAAAAGCAAATAAATATTTTTTATGGTCTGGATTTATTGAAATAGCACGATAAAATGCATTTTAAAATTTTTGTATCATTGAAGCATTTTCAACCTTTCTGAAAAGAGGTTAAGAGAATACATATTAAAGCACTGCTTGTTTTTACTATTTGTTGGTCTGTACAAGATAGACAAATCTTTATATATCATTTGCATTTTGACCACGTTACTACCAACCAGCTGATGGATGTCACATGAACCTTAAGTAGGAACAACAACAATGTTTAAAATCTGGCTCCTGCCAAACACACATCTGGGTTATACAAAGTATAAACACATCAAACAGATGAAACCTCTGAAAGGAGTTCAAAGTCCTCCAGAGGACCCCTATTGCCTTCCATCAAGCTTAGCACCCTACTGTTTAGAAACATATTAAATACTTGCTCTCATTCTAATGTTTTGCTGTAAAGATTTTATCTACTTGACTCACTGACAGGACCTAGTTTGTGCTGTCATTCTGAGCCACAAGAGACTCCAGCTGAAGATAAAGTTTACATATTCTTCTTTGAACAGCTGTTTTGGATTTTTCTGCATTTTACAGATTTTTGTGTCTAGTCTTAAAGGTTTAAATCCACCACCTGCTGTTGGCATTGCTTGAAAAGCTTGCTGTGTGTGTGCAGCTTGCTTTTACCTCACTTCCTCGTACTTCTCCAACCTGCAGATGTTTAGCAGCTAAATGGTGAAACATCCTATTTCACCTCTAGCAAAATTTACTGAATACCAAAGATCAGGAGTTCAAATAGTCACAGAGTTTGGAAATATTTTTATGACAAAATCTCTCTTATTCCACCCACTCGTACTAATATATTTATTGGCATTTTGGTATCTTTCATGTGTAAGTCCTCCCCTTTTTAAAAAGAGGTTGCATTGTTTATTTTTGTTGGCTCTAGAAGTACAGGTTCATAATAAACTCATGGACTTCAACAGCATGCCAGATTACTATTGATAGTAATTTTTTTACAGAAATTAGGAGGTCTGGCTTCAATGAATTCTAAGTTTTCTTAACAAGTGCCAGAAGCAACTTGTGCAGAGCACTTTGCACTTAAGAGTTAATTAAAAACTGCCTGGTTAGCAAGTCAGTGTACGTTGCTGGAGTTCATACTTCAGCAGGAAGTAACCACACCTGCCACTAGTGGATCACAACAGATCTGATTAGAAAGTCAGAGGAATCTTGCTCTTGAAATACTCTATTTTCATTTTTTATAAAGAAACATGCATCAGATCTGTTTTCTCTCTTTGCCATGTTACGTAAGTTATTTGTGGTTCTATAACTATGCAGTTGTTCCTGTGTGTAAAATATAATTGTTTATTCTTTGAGGGCCTTTCCTGAAATACAAACGTTGGGAAAAATTCAAATTGCCTCTAGCTTTCTCATAAATCCATTGAGAAGATAAGAAGTAATTGAACTGCCTCTGGGATAAAATAAATAATATTGCATTGCATGTAATATGCACTAAACAGTCAGATTAGGACTAGAGATAAGCATGAATTTTTATTCCATGACATAAAGAATGAGACAGAGCAGAGACAGGAAAAAAAACACTTTGCCCTTGACATGGCTGGGGCTAAGCTGGTACCAGCACAGCTAGTCCTTGAGACTTTTTTCTTCCTGCTCTGGAACATCAGAGAACATCACAGAAAGGGTGTATTTATGGTATAACTTTATCATGCCATTTTTTAATAAATCACAGTGGGCTATGTCCTGCATTGTTCAAAAGTCTTTAAAATATTTATATTTCACTTCAATAGCCATAAGATATGTACATGACAGACTCCCCCCCCTCCTGTTGACATTTTGCATTATTGTATCCAAAGGACATGAGCATTTAAATACTTTTCACAAGATCCATTTGGACTACATTTGTTTCTTCAAACTAACCAATGTCTCAGAGTGATAATACTGAATTTAAGACTTGTTTTTAATTACTCAAACTTGAAAACAAGTCATTTCCCTTTCCAGTACATGCTCTACTGTCACCATCATGCGCTAAATATTTTAGGGTATTTATTTACAACACAAATAGAAACTATTTTTATCCAAATGCTTAAAAAGGAACATGGGAAAAAGTATGTCAGTACCACCTCAGGAAAAAAAAAAAGAAAAAAAAAAGCTCTGTTGTTATGCACTCAACGTTAAGAAACATCAAGTTCATTAGAAACTGCAGAGTCCAAGAAAGACCTAGAACCTGTCTCAGTCCTCCTCTACAGGATGCAGTCCTGCAAGTACCACCTACATGTTTTCTATTTGTATGCTCAGGCCAATGAGCATTGCAATAGTGTAGACTGCAAGGCATTTTTCATGCTCTTGTCAGACACAGGAATATGCACCAAAATTCCAGATCATCAATTCTACAGTATGAGAGAGCACTATTAACTAATAGACAGCATCACTGATCTCAATATTATAGAGCAGCTGTTGAGAAGACACATAGAAAAACAGGAATCAGATCTTTAAGTCATGTTTAGGCACCAAGAAGAAACTGAGTGAGCTCCTTTTCAGAAAAAAACTACTCATCATGCCCAGCTCCTCATGTATTATCATAACATTTGCAGCCAACACATGGTTCGCTCTGTTTTTATACACAGCCCAGCAGTACTCCTGCTGTTTACAGACTGTAGCATGTGTATCTTTATATTACGCAGAGAAAATATCAAAATACCTCCTCCACTTTGTTCAGGTTCAAAGAGTCTATAGGCTAACCAGATAACATGAGCACAGTTTCAGTATTCTGGGATAGTGCTTTGCACTGTGAAGTCCCCTTTTATTGGTCCCTGTGCCACTTCACAATAAATGTGGTATGAATACTCCCCCTCAGTTATGCTGTAATTTCCCCACACATATACAAACGCAGGACCAGAAACTTACTACTGCATTTAATAGCATAGGCAATGCTTAAATTTGCATGAGGAGACACTTACAGTGAGATGCTGGTGAAGCGCCTTGAGACGATGCTATAGGCACATCATCTTCACTGCCCAAGGGTAAGGAACTAGAGTGGACTATCTGATACTGTGGAACAAGGGACAGGAAACTGCAAGGAGAATCAGGCTGCTCCAGGGGCTGGAAAGGGGAGTCAGCAGTCACAACAGCTGGGACACATTTTCCCTTCTCAAAAGTTTCTGTCACTGCACATTCCCAACTCTAGACCTCTGTCGGAGACTGAGGAGCTTGAAGTAACTACTTCCTGGCCTTTCCCACCCCTAGCTGCCTGCCACCCTGCAGCAGTCTTCCTTGCTTACGCATGCAGACAGGCCTCAAGCCTAGAGTGTATGTAAACTGTTTAAATCAATATTCACAGGTCATACAGAGCAATGCAAAAGGATTTCATGTCCTGGGGAGACCTGCCTTTCAGCTTCACAATGAAGGAATAGAAAGAAGTTCAATGATGTTGGCTGTCCATCTTTGAATAGTGTATGAGTAATCAACATTCACAGTAAAATGGATTTTTTTTTTCTTTTTTAATAGAACAATGTAAAAGGTTAAAATGCAGATATCAGGAAGAGAATTTCCCTCAACCCTTTCCAACCCTTTTTCTGAAGCGTCAGGTTTTATTCAGGCTTCTGAGATGTGCATTTGAATAGGCTAGGCCTTTATTGATGCAATCTCACAGGTCTTCCTATCCTTCTGGACTTTTCTTTAACCTATTTAATAGGTATCACAAGTTTAATGAAATCTTACAATATTGTAAGCAACCTTCGAGATGACCTGAGGATTAGTACTTCTTTAACAACCCAAGGAAAGTGTGAACATACCTTCAGGGATGGTTCTTTCTGGAAATGTTGGATTTTCTTTGGCTTGTCCACTAGGTGGTAGTGCTGGTCTGCGGTCAAAAAACAGACCTGACGGGATTTTCTCACTTAGTAAATGTTCACAGACACCCATTTCCTATGTTTGCTTTCTCAAAAGAAAGCAAATAGTAATAACACCACCACCAACAACAACAGAAAGGCCATTTCAATTCTTGAGATGGACAAAATGAGCCAAGCTCTCCACAAACTTTGTTTGCTCATGTTTCACATAAGTGTAGGAGGAGAAAGTTTTTTTTAGCTTATTGTAGGGTTGTGGGAAGAGGTTCTTGTGATTGAGTGATGGGTTATTTTGCCTACCTGGTAGAGCCAAGCAGTTGATTGAACACAAGACTTTGGTTATCAGTCTGGGGAAAACAGAAGATGAGGTCCTTGCTCTACTGCAGTCACCTGAAGTGAGGATGAGGATAGCAGGTAGGATCCATCCACAGAACTGTTCGTTAAGCACTGAGACAGCATTCTTCTTTGCAAAAGAGAAACGACATCTCTCTGCCCTATGCTGTAACAAGATGTAATGGGAATAAGCCTTGCTCTTGAACTCAGACTTTGGAAGCATACTGCTGCTTTCAGCACGCAGCAAGGGAAAACATAACCTGAGAGATGCCAGAGATGAAGATGCCATTTCATCTGGGCTGAACTATATCTATATCTATAATGAAACTGCAATGGATCAGGCTTAACATATGGGTGTAAGGGCAAAAAGCACAAAAAAACAACATAAATGAGGCAAAACAGAAGCCCCTGACTAAACAGGTTGCTCAAATTGGAAAACTAATATTTCTCTTGAAATTCTAATGCTGTAGCACCAGCAATAACTGCCCAACTGAAAAATCTCTCCCGCAATACATTAGCAACTAGTAAATAAAATGGTGAAACCTACAAGAGTGGAGGGAGGAGGGATGGAGACATTATGAGCGGTGTATTATATATGGTGTATAAAAATGGTATGTAGATAGGTTCACCAACAAATTCACTAGCAAATAAACATATATGTAGTTTCACTATCACTATTCACTGCTATAGGTTCACTAGCACATAAAAACACATAAGTGAAGGCTTTTCTGAAAATTTAAAGCACAGCCCCAACCACATCAGTCAAGGACCTGGAGAGCATTACCTTCTATTCCCACCATGACTGCAGCCAACTCTGAGATCCGAATGATCAATTTTCAACAGAATTCGGTCTGGGGAGAGAACTATACCATACCTTAGGCTTGAGACTGTCACATATTAGATCTTCAGAAAAGTTTGATTCTAGACCATGATTGTCTGGATCCTGATATCATGAGTGGTTTCCAGATCAGTTCTCCAAGAGTTACTTCACCTTCTATTTGACAGTCATTTTGCAACTTGACTGCTGCTTTCAGAATTTCTATGTCAAGTTTATTTCTGTCTTGCTTCTGATAATTATCCCCAAACCTGACATGGCCATAGAGACCTTAGCACAAAAAAAAAATATATATATATATATATACATACTTCAATATACAGTTAAGAATAAATCTTATTTTTCTGCTGTAGAAGAAACAACGGAAGTGAGATTTCCTCCCCACTACCCCAGCAATTCTAACTTATCGCACTGACATGCCACATACACTATTCTTCTCTGTTTACAGAGTTGAAGGGCACATCCCATGATGCCACAATCTCTGCAGATATATTCTCATCAGTTTTTTCCTTCTGTAAATAGAGTGAGAGAATGAGGAGGAATTAATCACATGGACAGATTGTCACAGTGGCACTTCCAAAGAGGTGAAGTGGTTACTTTGCAATCCGGAAAAGAAAGCAGAGAGAAACAATAATGCTCTGCTTTCAATGTTTGACAAGCAAAGGCAAAACTGAGCAGCTTTGATTAAAATAGCAATTACTAAAGTTGCTGTGTTGCTGACCCTGTGCCTAAGGGCCATAGGGTTGGGCTGGTGGCCACCATTCCTGCGTCGCACTCCTTTCTCATTGAGTCCTTACCAGCACTCATGTTCTGACTGCTGTTTTCAAGTGATCTTGGAAGGAGGCAGCGAGTCCTCATATGCAGCATCTGGGGAACATTATTTTCAGAAAAACATCATGGTTCTTTTAAATAAATCATCATAATGAACTTCTTTTCTTACAGACAACCTAATCAGCTGCAATGTTGCTATACCAAGAGAGGAGATTGGCATTGAAAAGGAACATAGCAGGAAAAGATGTGACTTAGTTGGGGGGATGCTGTTTATTCTGTTATTTGTTTTAACTTTGCTAGCATTATAAGCTGTTAATCTGTTATGTCTCTCATGTAATCCACCTAATATGCAGTCTTGGGAAGAGGCACCTTTTGAAGAAGGCATCCAGCATTACTTTAGCTCTGTCAGCTAAAGTAATGTATCAGTAGTTTCAGGCCAGATCTTCTGCATTTTGGCTGAACTTCAGTGGAACTCAGCCAATTTATATTCAGCTGAGTATTTGACCCAGTTAATAGTATGATTAATACCAGCTGAAGACTTGGCCTCTCATGCTCAGTGGTCACATTTGCACAGAATTGTCACTAATCTGATAAGATTTATGGGGAAAAGAGAGGAAGCAACTGAATTAATATTAAGAAGTTAGGTACCATATACCTTCTGTCTAAAGATGGTTCTGTTGCATAAAATAAAGAAATGTCTTGAAATATTACTAGTAATTGCCATAGATACAGTGACCCACTTTGTACTGAGAGCTGATAGGATTCACAGTTGGATTCTGCTAGCTGTTGTATGATTGGACCATATTATCATTTAAACATTGTGTGTTTGTGTGAATCTACTAAGTACTTTGTTATTATTGATATTGATTATTATTTGATAAACAAATAAATGGTAAAGTGTCACTTACGCAATGTTTTACAAAATAAAACCACCCCTTACCAACAATATCATTTCGGAATGAGTGATTACTGGCAGCACTTTTTCCTGTTGTTTAGTGCATTGCCTCTCCTACATCTCTCAGTCCCCTCTGTAAAAGAAAAAATATGTGGGCCAGATTTTAATGTCTGCTGTCATTGCATTGCCTTTCTGTTTGAAAGTATTCCATCTCTGCTATATCCATTTGAAAATTAGATTTCCAACTCTGTGTTCAAGATGGAGTAGTCAACTGCCTAATTGCTTTCATGCTCTGTAATTCTTTCATTGCCCTGCTTTACAAACAGCCATTTCTGACTGCTGCTATACATCGAGCAGCTCTTTCCGCTGACTGCCTACAGTGTGCTGCAACTGCAAGCACTCGGATAACATTTACAGCCTGTCCAAAACCAATCCAAAACTGAAACTTTGCTCTGGAGGTTGTAACAACTTCATTTCTGCAGTATGTTTAGTGTACCACTGCAGAAAACAACGTAGGCTAATGGTTGGAACAACAACCTTCTGTTAGCCTCATATAAATGAAGACTCAGTATGAAAAGTAAATACATTACCTGTGATTTCCTTTGCTGGTGTATTGTGACTAATTTCACTAAGTGAATACTATTTACTTAAACCATTAACATTTTCCAAAACTTTTGTCCAAACAAATAATTCATTTTGATGTGACTTACACTCCCACTAAGCTTGCCTTTAACTTTTTAGAGAAATAGTTCAGTAAAAATGATACCCACATGTTGATACTATTTCCAGGCTGAAATGGAAAGTTGATTTCAAGATTATTAAAACCTGAGCCTTAGGCAAAGTAAGAGGAGGAAAATAACTTCTGACTAACAAGACTGGTTCAGGACTCTTGATTCGCTTGTGATTTGCTTTTCAATATCAAGCTTTCACAAAGAAATGCCCATCCTTCTGCAGAAGTTAGTACTTAGTAATTTTGAAGGGATGCATGTAAGAAACATCCTTATGTCTCATGAAAAAAAAAAATGTTAAAATTAGTTTTCTTGGTCTTCAGAGCCCTTAAAACTTGTGTCACATAGAGGTATCACACTACTATTTTATAGATGAACGAGTTACTCTGAAGAATTTACTTAAAGCCCCTGAAGGGACAGAAGAGTGAGCATCAGTACTTTTATAAGGAATCAGGAATCTTTTACATGAAAATTTATCGGAAAATGTACATGTCTGTTGCTTCTGCCTGTGGGGTTTTCTTTAACACCCGATGCAGATTCCACCGCAATGAAGGGCAGTCTTTCCACCATGGTCCTAACTGGGAAGCAGGGTTTGAGGAAAGCACCTGCAGCCACACTGAATGGGACAGGATGGACAAGTTCCAATATCCGAAGCAACCTAGCTGGGTTGTCAAAGAAACGTCCCGTCATCAGAGCAACACCAGGCAAGGTTTCTGGGGCTGGAACAATGCAACTATTCCAGTAGCAACTAGATGCACTTCTGCACGAAATAATGAAATGAAAAGGGATGAAATCTCTTAGGTGGCATGTTGCCAAATAACCTTTTGGGTCCTAGCACTTATTTCCATGCTTCTTCTGCAAGAAAGAGCTAAGCATTTGAGCACAGGATCCATAGAAAACTTTAACTTCTGGACTACAGCCAAGTACTAGACTTGTACATTTCATCCTCACAGAAAAATCAAAGAGCATGAGCATTGCCAAAATTGGTGATTGGCAGGTAAATCTCCTTTTCTGGTCTGTAAGCCCAAACTGCAAGTAGCACAAACAAAGACGGATGCAGGAAAGTTGTGTGTGGCAAAGGGTATAGGTCTCCCAAAGGGGAAAAGTAGGGTAAGGAAATGATGTGTCCAGCGCTGACCAAGCTATATGTACATGGGCAGAGCGGCCAGGGACTAATGGAGTTTTCAACTTTGCTGACCTCCACTCTAGAACAAATCCCAGTCAGCCAAAGTTCCCTTTGGTGGGGATACCAACTGTAACATCTCATCTAAACACCTGCATCACTGGCTATGGTTTCAAGACAGGTGTTGTCTTTTTATAAGGTTTTATTGGCATAAGTACCTCTAGCAATGCTGATTTAGCTCATCAAGTCTTTGCAAATTATTTATTAAACTATTAAGAAAGTTATACAAAATGCTATTTCTAACTGCTTGTAACCAATGACATGATGTCAGGACTCAGTTCCTCGGCATGGCTGAGTGAGTAAGCATAGGAGTGAGCAGATGAGCGTGCTGGCAGACAAGGTGCTCATGAAGCAAACAATAAAAACACTCCTCCAACAGGGAGCTGAGTACAGCATGAGGAAAACAAAGATCCAGTCCAGGAGAGGATTAGGAAAATAGCATCTGAAAACATTTCCATGGCTTTGTTAGAAGAGGAGAACAAGAAGGGGCAGTCTTGAAGTGCATCCGCAAGGGCCTATTACAAAGATTAATAGAAGCTAAATTATTTTAACCTAAAACATGTGTATGGCAGTGTAAATCTACAAAACTGAGCTCAGCTTATGAGACACCATGGGACAGTGCAACCATACTTAGCTTTTTTTTCACAAGTACCGTGCATATGTATTTTCGTTGAGTGAAATCTTTCCCACTGTTACTCCTCTGCTGTACTACTGGTGTTTGGATGAACAGGAACCCACATCTATCTAACCCTCTCTCTTTTACACGGTGTAAGCACAACCAAATTAAAATCTTTTAAGTTCCTTCTTGCAACCAGGACGGTTATACGTGGGCCACAGGCTTGGCCAGAGAGTTGGTTTCAGAGAGTTAAAGAAATGGGCTCCTTCCACAACATGTGTTGCTAAATAATACATTTGTGTCAATTTTCAAGAGATTCTAAGTTTTTAAGCAAGTCTTGCGATAAGATTTTATCAGGATTAATTCTCAGACTGTCCAAAGCTTGGAAGTTAAAGTGTCCATGGTCATTCTGATTATCGAAGTCTTCTGTGCTCGATCATGGACTTTCAGTATCTCTACACAAACACTCCTTTGGGAAGTGCACTGAGAAGTTATGCAGTAACTGCTTTCCTCCTGAAACCCAGTCACTGATTTTAAGGACATTTCCTAAATAAGAGCCATAAAAACTGTATGTGGCTTAGGATGCAATGCTCTGATAAACTGTGTTTTGTTTTTTGTTTCTGTTTTTTTTTTTTTGGCTCATGTGACAAAGCTGAAAAAGCTCCACTCATGCATCTGCATTTATACTCTGAATCCATCTTCACACATGAGAGGAGTCAATGACAGCAATTACAATGTGGAGATTTCTCCCTCTTTCTTTTGCGAAAAAGCAACAAAAGTGAGGCAGGCATTGGCCTATTCACAGAGCATTTTCCACTTGCCACAAATCTGTAATACAAGGAAGGAAGGCAGCTATCCACAGGCAATTTTTTCAAATACATTTGTAAACTTCAGGCTTAATAGTAAATGGTTTATGGTATCAAGAATTTTACTCTATGTTCAACCCAGGCACAAGGGACTACTAATATTAGGAGGCAGCATTCCAACTTAGCCAGCTTTAATTCCAACTTTAATTTCAGTGAATACCAGCTTTTCGTATTTCCCACAGATTTCTATAGTGGACATTTGTAGGTGTCAGTATTGTAAACTCACTATTGGGGTGAATGCCAAACGCAAGAGGCAGTGCAAAAGCATGATGAAGGCTTCCAGTTTAAAATGTAAAACGAGAAGAATGATTCCAATATATGAGAGGTTTAAAGAAGATAGTTACTAAGGTATGTGTGCAACATCAAGAGCGAGCTCTGGCATTGCAGTTTTTTTAGTTCTACAGTATGTGTCATGGAGAATTCTCACTTATTTTACTACAAATCACTTCTAAGGCATTGCATATGTATGGTACATGCTAATATAAAATTGTTGCAAAATAAAAAGAGCTGAGAAACACAATTTTAGGTCAGTGTCAGTACTTAAACTCTGTGGGCATATCTGAAAATTGTCAAACTATTTGGAGCAAATACAGACAACTCGTAATTGCATATGTAATAGACAAGAACAATTTGCATCCTGATAGTACTTATTCCTATTCATAATACATCTTTTTTCTGCATTCTGTAACAATGAATACATTCCTTACCACCCTTTTGGCAGCAAACTTAACGAAGTACTGATCATCTCAATGACCCCTTACCATCCTCCCAAGACTTGCAAAGATCCTTGAATTTTTTTAGTGAAATTCATGTTGTTGGCTTCTGCATGAGGAAGGCCTTTTCTTCTATTTGCCCTCTTGAATCCACACACTTCATCACATCTGGGCATTCTCATACCAATGTAATCAAGACAAAATAACAACAAAAACAAAAGCCTTCCACAAATTCCTTAACAGACAGAGCCAAAAATCAGAGCTAGAGAACACCCACAGCATTAACACAGGAAATCTGACTTAATTTCTTCTAGGCCTTAAGACCCTCTAACCTTCGATCCATGCAAATATCAAAAAAAACCATGTTTTTTCAATTTGAGTAGCACATGGGGTTATGCAAGTTCATAATTGGCTGTAAATGCACAGCTGATTAGGATCTTCCCCCAGATGTTATGATGCATCTCAGAATAATGTCTTGCACAGATTCTGATCAAAACTCATTTTCTGAGAGGTTGGTCTTTTCTCTTTTTCCTTTCCTTTCCTTTCCTTTCCTTTCCTTTCCTTTCCTTTCCTTTCCTTTCCTTTCCTTTCCTTTCCTTTCCTTTCCTTTCCTTTCCTTTCCTTTCGTCTTTTCCTTTCCCTTT
>VZSV01000076.1:3545173-3654371 GCA_013398735.1 Nothocercus julius
TTTTCTTTTCTTTTCTTTTCTTTTCTTTTCTTTTCTTTTCTTTTCTTTTCTTTTCTTTTCTTTTCTTTTCTTTTCTTTTCTTTTCTTTTCTTTTCCTTTTCTTCCATAATTCTAAAGTCCTTTCCAAAATAAGCCATGCTATGCAAAGACTTTTAAGGAATCTACCATCTATATGGTAAAGGAAAGCTGAGGGATTCCAGAGGCTAATGATGCATAAGGAAGAGCGTAACCTGTCTCCAGGCCATCCTTTTTATTCCGAGCAGGCAGAATGAGAAGCGTCAATTCCCAGGAAAGGGGAGGAAGAGCCCAGCATCCTCCCAGAAGGCTTCCAGCTCTTGTAGAGACTAGTCACTGCTGAATCTACTAGCAAACGAAGTGTTCCCTTCATTTTAGAAACCAAGCAGCAGAAGTTAACCTAAAAGAAATGCTCATCCCCTTCAGGATACAAATAGACTAAAGAGATTACGCTGTACAAAAGGACTATCGCCTCCAAGGACACTAACAGAAACCATATTTCTCAAGTTTTCTATGAAGTAAAAAGTGTGTGCATATAGCAGTGTATAAATACTCCATGCAATCTTATCTGGCTGCACAAATAAGAAAAAAATATTTTACGGGAATGTATTTTCCAGCTCTCAAATAGGTCTCAGGCCCTGTACAATTGTGCCACCTGCTGGGCGAAAATTTTAAGCTGCTGAGGAACCTGGACAGTGTTTTGGAAGCACATTGCAGTCCCAGCAACTAAATTTGACAATATGTATTTTCTTGTTTGCAGCTGTGGTGGGACTAACAGGATGACAGGAGGCAAGGGTGACAGTGTCCAAAGGACCCCTGGGCAGACAGCCCGCTACCAGGCTTGCTTGCTTGCCTCCTTCCTTCTTCTGGTTCTCTCTGACAGCAGGGAACCAGCCCCTAAAAAACAAAACACGAACCTAAACCACCAAAATACCTGCTCCTGTAAAAGAAAAAAAAAAAAAAAAACAGGCAAGAGTTGTGCTTCTAGCCCCACCGTCCTGTTCCCAGCGCATCTCCTCCGTGGTACACAAGGCAGGGGCTCTCCTGGTACTGTTGAGTCCTGTAAAGAGAGGGGCTGGTTTTGGCTCTGCCATCAGCTTGCAAGATGAGACGCCTTAGCTTTTCTATGTTTTCCTTTTACTCAATTTCAGTGTATACAAAAACAGAATACAAAAATATAGAAATACAGAAAATATAGGAAAATATATCATCAATAGAATACATTATTGGGGATGATTGTGGAAGTCTCATGCTATCATTTCAATTACATAAGGAAACGCATACTCTAAACACAAGCAAAGCAGAAGGCCCTAAGCTCTCCTCACAAATTGAATTAAACATCACCAAACTTTTCCCCACACTCGGCAGTTGCCGCATCCACTAACAAGAAGCCACGGGCTTCTGAGAGTGCAGGAAAACAAATTAATTACCTCCTATAAGATCTCTTCTTCATAAAAGCCATGTTATGGTCATGGCACTTGCCTTGCAGTAGGACTCCTTCTCTGTGCTCATTCCTTCTCCCCGCCAGAGCTGTCCAGGTTGTAACAAAACCCCTGGGTTCCTCTGAAAAATTTACACTTATCTCATAACACCTTTTGCTGTCAGTGGCATATCATTAAACACTGATTAGCATGAGCTAATAGCTAAAGCATAATACACTGCTGATGGCAACAGCTAAAACTCCTGCTTATGCACAGCGTTGGAGGAGACTTGGCAGGGCAAACCATGCCTGCAGTCGCAATAAGCAGGATGTGCACAGCCTAGTGAGTTTAACAGATAAACAGATAGACATATATATACCCATCCTCATATAAATCTAATGTGATTGCAAGCGTACAGTGTAAGAATATTGCTGATGCAGCAGAACAACGCTGTAACCAAACATATTCTCTTTGTCACTGTAGAATTTGTAGAATTTATGCATGCAGTGTACCTTCTGGCACCCAAGTCCTGTGCAATTGCCTTTAGGACTGCAGTTCGTCAGTTCCGGGTATGACCCCCCAACTCTATTTGAGCAAATAAAGAAAAG
Source organism: Nothocercus julius (assembly GCA_013398735.1). Classification (NCBI taxonomy): domain Eukaryota; kingdom Metazoa; phylum Chordata; class Aves; order Tinamiformes; family Tinamidae; genus Nothocercus; species Nothocercus julius. The sequence continues at coordinate 3,547,218 of VZSV01000076.1, forward strand.
AAGATTTGTTTCTCATAATTAAAAGCAGCTTTATATATGTGTTAGTTTTCTTGCCCCATCATAAAAGCATGGTAGAAGAGATTACTTTAGGACTACTCAGCTTAGAGCATCACAGAGATGATGACTATTTCAGGACTGCTACATCTTTTAAGCTCACACCTTTGCCTAGGCCAGTATAATCCTTCTGAGTAGGAAGTACCAAGCAAGATGCTTCATATGGGCTTTTGCTTTACACAGTTTTACATCTTTTCTGGATAGGAATAAAGAAGGGAAGAAAAAAAAAAAGACAAAACAAAACAGCAAAAAAAAAAAAAAAAAAAAAAAAAAAAAAAAAAAAAAAAAAAAACATGTCTATGTCTTAGCAAAGCCTCACACAGTCCTACCCCTGCATTCTGGGGTAGTCCAGAGCACGCACTGCTCAGTAACACTTATGGTCTCATCTCTGGGTCTGTATAGTATCACAGGCAAGCTGCAGATTCAAATAGAATTGCACAAAACCGCATTTCCTTCAAAAGGAATATATATTTTTTTTTCTTTCCTTTTACATGCCGATGAGAATTAGCAAAAGGTGCTGAGGAGCAGAATGTGCCACCTCCCACTCAGGAGCATCATTCCAACTGCTGCAGCTGGTTATCTCAGGCCACTTAGGGCAGAGAGGAACAGTGATGAAGCCAGTCACACTCTATTCCCTTTTCTTGCAGGAGGTTGACTACTCTTTAGCAATCTTGGCAATTATTATTGCCATCACATGATTTTTGCTTTTTTTAATGTTACCCGGTTCAGGACCTGATTCAGCAAAACAATTAAATGTGTTCATTATCTACTATTCTATTTCTGCACAGCAAAGCACTGAGCCAGGAACTGCAGAGCTGCCAGTCCATTAATATACCCTAACATAGACTAGGCTTGGAATAAGTTACTATTTTACTTAAAAACCCAGCTCCTGGAGTCATGTATTTCTGAAGGTCTGTTCTGATTTTATTTTTTTCTCTCATATTTCCAGCCTTCATAATTATAGACCTGGGCAATCTCTAAATGCTACTATTCAGAAGGCATTTGCTTTCTTTCTTTCCTGAAAGCTCTTGCTATATATTTTCACAAAATATTTTTTCAATATTTAATCATTAAGCTACACAGCTATGTATGACTGCTAAAGTTTCATTACATCACTTTCTGCTTTCATTAAGAAGGAGATAAATCTCTTTAGCTACATGGACATGATTATGTATCATATTTACTCAGTGAAATATGCAAACACATCCCCTCATAGTAGGTATCTGTTTTTTTGACTGCTCCATAAGCAGCTACTTGCTATTCTACAGATTGACCAGTAGATGGAAGGAAAGTTCATCCTTCGGGTCTGGAAGCCGGTTTATGGGGAGAGAGCAGAAAGTGGAGAGAAAAAAGTTCTGCCCAAGATCTCATGAAACGCTGTGAAAGAGAAAGCTTTCATGTCTTAAAAAACGAAAAAATAGGAGGTTTGAGGACCTCCAAACACTTCATAGCCCTACCCACAATAACAGGGTTGGGAGGAACCATAAGGCAAATAATAAATTTACTCCTATTAAGGCAAATGTCAGCCATTTTCCCCTTCCTTCTTCACACATTTCATGCATTTACAGAATTAGCTATTAACTGAAAAGACAAATAGCAGAATTTTAAAATCTCATGGATTCATCAATAAACTATTAGATTACAAAAAAAAAAAAAAAAAAAAAAAAAAAAAAAAAAAAAAAAAAAAAAAAAAAAAAAAAAAACAAAAAAACTCCTGCCCTTTTTTAACAGGGGGTTTTTCTAGGTTCTTCCCTCAGCTATTCCTACTCCTAACTATACTTCCTGTGAAACTGCAGTCAGTGTTAGGAAAGCCTGGCAGCTGCATCCTCCATGGTCCCAGTGTTCATTCTACTGGCCCTTCCTGCAAGGGGAAGAGTAATGGGTAAAGGTCAGGTTAGGCCAAAACAAAAACAAAACAAAACAAAACAAAAAGGCATTTCCATTACTGACTTTAAAATTGTAAATATCTGACACAAGAGAAAGCAGAAAAGTACTGCCCATTCCCCTGAACTCCTCATGGGACAGGCTCCAGGTCAGGGCCATTCCTGACGCTCTCCAGGCACACCCAGGGCTATGGCAGAGTTTATAGGGATGGGAAGCGGAAATGCAAGCCTGAATTCCAGCATATGCTGTAGGTATCCCATAAATAGCTCCATAAACAATGCTGCCAGACGCCCACGATGTTATCATGGCGCTTTGGCTTGAGCCTTTCCCATAAAGGCCCAGGATTTGCAAATCACATGAGAACTGGCTTTCATTTAAAAGAAAAAAAAAATACAGTTTCCAGCAAGAACAACTCGTAAAGACTCAAATCAACAAAACAGACAATGCAGAGAAACTCTTAGGAAAATCTCCTGTTTTCTTGAGGCTTCATTATTTTTCAGTTCTTAAGGTCAGCAGTTCTACGTCAGCCATCCAAGTCTTTTATCTTTTCCTCAATGTCCTGTTTGTGTATATTTTTAGTGTATTTTCAGCTTTTATTTTTCTGTATCACTGTTATTATATGAATGCAAGGCAAAGATAAAGCTGAAACTACACATGCTTTTTTATAAGAGCAAAAATGAGAACTGACATTTTCAATACCTAAAAAGTAAAAAGCAAAACCTCATGTATGCTCCCTTTTCACCAAAACCCACTTTCCTGTATCATCCTGTTGCCTCCTCCTTTCCTATGCCCAAACCCAGATGCTTCTCCACAGACTCCCACCATGAATATGGCAGAAAGACCAAGCCTATCATCTCCCCTTCCTTTTTGTCCTCACCCTTGGCACCAAGCGGCCTCTATTTTTATGTTCTTCAGCAATTGGGCAGGGAGTCCAGGCACTTGTGCCCAACACCCACTGCTGCATGCTTGCTGCTGGAAGATCCTGAAAGACTTCAGAGCATGGAAATAATGTGAAAGCTGGATTTTTTAGAAAGTAGTTCAGGTAAATATTTGTCTTGCTCTCCAGCTAAAATGTCATACATACACACTCATTAATTATATGAATGAATTAATTATACGAATGAAAATATGACTATATGAATGAAGTCAGAGTGTTAAAACCATCACTGGATAAAACCATGACTTTCAAACAGCTCTGGAAGCTACTTAGTATGTACAAACTTACATTCAACCACCCTAGCTCCAGAAATACAAATCTTCCTCAGTTATTACTATTTCACACACAAGAAACATGTAAATATAGTCCAAGATTCTGATTTTTCCAAAGGATACTCAAGACTTTACTACCAACTCAGAAATCAATATGACAATTCATAAATTAAGCAGGCATTAATGTTTGCAGGCCCAGGCCTCAAGGGATTGGGCAAGATCATTTGCCATGATTAGCTTATAGAGATGAATTTGAGACTGGATTTTCCAGGCAGCAACCTAGAGTTTTAGACATCACAAATCATCTTTAGAAAAACTGCTAAATGAGATTTCTTTACAGTGTTACTCCTCTATGGTCATTGCTTCCAATCATTTCAAAATCCTGTAGGGTCTTTTGTCTCTCTCCATTACTTTCTATAAATCTCGTACGCTTGCATCTCAGCAACGTATCACTTACTTAAGTTTGAAAACACCTATGCTAGTGTATAGGTGTTCTCCATATAACCTTTTGGGGAATGCACTCCTTACAAAAATACTCTCATTGAGACGCCAAAAAATATATATGCAAACTGCATTTCACCGGCCAAGCAGGATTCAGGTCTAGGCCTGAACATAAAAGAGATCCCAAATCTAACAAATTTGTCAGATCTGTAATGACAAGCACAATTCTGAGATTAGCAGCAAGTTATTCTAACAAAATGATGTGTGGTATTCTTGAGTTATCATGAAACGGGGGTAAACTGCTACCACTTGTGCAGATATAAACCATGATGTTTGTTCCACTTCTTCTGAGAGATAAGGGGGATTTCTAAGAAATGTTGCAGAACAAATAAAACGAAAACTGGAAAACGATGTTTTCCAGTTCACCAGACAATGTGAGATCATATTTTTATATATATATATATATATATGTATTAGACATGAACAAAGGCACATCTACAAGTCTTAATGTGTATGTGTCTATGTACACTGCTAGCCTGTCACTACATTCTCAATACCATCTTCCGGGATTTTTTAGGCAACTCCCTTTTGAGGATAGGGCCCAACACATCTGGAGCTGGATTTGCTCATGAAGTCTTTCACAGATATCTAATTGCTATTTCAAGAGCCCGCTACTTCCTATGGAAAGAGATGAGATTGAAGAAGATATTAAGTTATGTGGAATCTCCTGACAGATCACAGGGATGAGGTCTCCATGTTGCAGTTACTTTGGTGGTGGGAGCACAGGCGTTGTCCTCCCTTGTCACATGGGGTAAAAGCTGGTTGTATATGAGAGTATGGCTGAGCATTTGCCACAGCTTTCAGTTATATTAACTAATTTCACATGCAGTTTTGGGGTGCTGGGAACACTCTGGCTGTGCTCTTAGGGGGCCGCCTCTCACCACTTGTACCCCTTGGAAACCAACAGCTACTATCCACCTCAGTGGGAATTTCACATCAGCTTGCAAATGCACAGGCTTAGAACTACGGGTTCAATACATAAATCGAGACACTTGTTTATTTTCCGAGCTAAATTATTCTATTGCAGCAAACATAAGGACACCAGTGTGCTAGACCCATTCCATCCTACCTTTCCATTCCCCATCTGTGCTACATTCCTCCTCTTAATTTGCTTTCCTGCAGCCTCTTTCACACCTACTGTGTATGACGAACAGATCACAACTCGTACATAATGCAGGTGGCAGCAGGAGAAAGACAATAACTCAGGTTTAATCAGAAAGGTTATTAATAGACACAGACTGAAAAAAAAATAAAAAATGGGGGAAAATATGAACACACACACGTACACAAAGGCAAAAACAAGCAAACAAACAACAAAACACACACACACAAGCCTTGTGATGCAAAAAGCTGATTTTGCCCTAACAAGAACTTTTTAAAGCAGCTGTTTATTGAAGATGTAAGAAGCTTCTTATATGGGTGAAATTGCACTTCAATGATTTACTGAGAAGACCCATTCATTTCAAAGGTCATGCAGAAACCTGAAATGAATCTGTTTTTTAAGCCTGCTTGGATTGCAGAGAGGACACAAACAGTTGGCTGCCACTGTGCACAGTTTCCATGCAGCCCTGCCAAGATCACAAACCTGAGAAGGATTGTTCAATGTGTGAAAATAGCTTTGCAAACATTTGTGCTTCATGCAAAAAGTTAAGCTATGAGATACCGTCAAAGGCAGGGCCCGGTACTAACTCAATGTTGCCTTGCGGTGACAAGTACTGCTAATTATTATGCAAGATCCTTAAATTTCAGGATAGCTCCCCTTTGCCCTCTTGCAGCCTGGCAGAACTGCTAAGTCTCCTGTAAACTTCCTGTTTCCAATTTATTTTTAGGGGGAACATCTTTAGCTATTTGTCCTTTAGTTTCACACAAGGTCTCATTGTTTCCTCTGCATGCCACTTGGGTCACACTTGCTACCATGATTCTCACCCGAGGCGTCAAGAGTGATAGCAAAAGAGGGGTTCACTCAGCCCAACCAGTGTTTTTGTTGTTGTTTCAGTAGCTTTCTAAAATAATACTTTAAAAATCACAGGACAACAGCTTGCATCCCTTTTAAAGAATCTGGCCGCTCACTTCGGGGTCTCACAAAGGCATTATTTAACCAACAAAGAGACGCAAGAGGAACAGGCCTCTGCACCCCTTCAGAGACAAAAATATAAAATTGTGTAGCCTTGCCAAAAGGAGACTAAGGGACGCAAGGCGAGGATCTGATACCTTGCTATAAATACCCCAGTGAGAAAGAGCAGCTATTAATTCTAGCAGACAATGCTGACATGAGGACAACTAAGTATGAACTAGCTGGGAATACATTTTGTCTGAACACTGAAAGATTTTCAGCACTGGAGGACAGAGATGCTGGAGCAGCCTTCCAAAAGAAGCAAGCAACAGCAGCACAACAGGCATTCATCCATTCAGGAGATTCATACATTTTGTGACCATTTCCCCAATCCACTAGGTCTATGCACAGAACACAGGCACAAAGGTCTGCAGTGATGATGGATTTCACCCAGCCTCTGCCTCAGAGCAAAGGTATTAGCATGGCATACCAGAGCTTATTAGTCTCAGAAATAATCCCCGCAAAGCACATATATATTTCAACCTTTAATGGGGTGGTTGACGCACGGAGTCTGTATTCCAGGAGCTCGGGGTTATATTTCTCACTGCCCCTGGCACTCTTCTGGAAGCTTTTCCAGTCACTGTGGGGACACAGGGAAACTGGTACAAGTATCTTCTCTGAAGGTGACATCACATATTCATCCTTCTTATCCTAAATTAGGCAAGGCAGGTGAAAGGCATTTTTATGCAACTCTCCTTGCAAACAAACTATGAAAACTGCATGTTTTAACTAAATGTGGACAGCTAAAACAGACATACATGTGTGCAGTCAACTCCTTGAAAGAAAGCTTAAAAAAAAAAACAAAAAAAAAAACAGAACCCTGCTTCGGCCCTCAATCTGTTCTTGCTTCACCAAACAGATACCCTGACCAACTGGCTTTGAATGCAGGATCCTTTCTTTCAGAACAGACTGCCCTGCAACACTCTGTGGTGAGATTTCACATTCATAATTTTATTATAATCTGAATAGAGGCAATATCTGAAGAGCTGAGAAAATGACTATACAAAGAATTTTTAGAACATTCATTTACATACTGGAGACCTCTCATTGCTTCTTTACAGTTCAAAGAAAAATGCAAAAATTTTCACTAATAGGTAAATCCAAGAAGGAAACATTAAAATTTTAATGATACTGTTGGATACATGGGAACCATTTAATTAAAAACATGGCTTTTAGCATTTTTGTAGTTTAACACTGTAAGATTATAGTAGTACATTTAACAAGCAGGTTAATAGGAGCTTGGCTAAATATATGTGTCACCTTCCTGTCATTACATATGAGACTGCATATACACATCTACCTAAAACCTTGGAAAAAGTGCTGTATTAACTATTTAGTCATGTGTTTGCCATGAACATAAGTTCTGTGAATGCCTTCCTACCTACACTATACAACGCTACTTACCGAACTAGCTTGCTTTGTGCATTTTTTCAATTCATTAAAAAGCAAAAGCGCGTGGTAATATACCATCCAAGGAATGCACAATAGAAAAGGTCCCTTAGGAACAGGACAGCTTTCTCTTTCCCTTAGCAAGGAGAGCTAAACTACAAGGGAACACCATCGGGCATGTTAGCTTTGAATTCCTTGTGTTCCTGAATTCAGCAGGAACTGCAGCACACAAGGAATACAAAATAAAGCCCAAAATTGAAAAAACAAAAAAGGGGAAAAAACAAACAAACAAGCAAACAAACAAACCCACGACACTAGTTTCAGCCCAGTGGTCAATACTTGGTGTTTAACAGCACACACTCAAGTATTGCCTACAGATGTAGAAAAAACATAATCAAAAATTTCTCCTCATTTGAATCCTTAGGACATAGCAAGTTTTATTGCATATGATTTTTTTTTTTCCCTAGGAAATCTGACTTGTCTCTAGGTGAGATGTCAGCTGAAGAAATTCACTGAGCTCCAACTGGCCAGCTAGATCAGACAACTTGATTTCTGGTGCATCAAAACATGTTTCAAAAGAATCACGAGTTGCTAAAATTAAAAACTGCATTCTCTTTTGGATGGTACAAGAACACTGTTTAAGTAATATACCTCTGTGTCAGAAGAATACAAGTATTTGGTACAAATCAGAGGCACTTGCCTTTTTGCTTCAACGGTAGCTACAATGCTTTGGATTGCTTTACCCTTCTGTGTACATCAAAAGCCCATTTTTACCACTAGGTCCCTTCCTTGTCCATAGACATTATACTTCAAATCTTTCTTTTTGCTTTCTCTTTCCCCCTCCTTTTTCCCTCGGTAAAAAAAAAAAAAAAAAAAAAAAGTTATTTACACAAAATTCATCATTATACAAATGATTTGGTTTTTTTTTTTTGCCATAGTCACTGAATAAGGCTTCCTTGGCTCTAACACTTCAGGAAAAGAAAGAAAAAAAGTTGTTAATATAAACGAGATCATCATCTATACAGGACAAATACAGTTTAGATGGGTAGAACTATTTTTATTGTATAGCCCAACCAGAGTTTTCGACCTTTTTAAACCATTATTTAGTAAAATTTCTAGTGAATCCAATGCCTCATGCATCTGCCATGCAGCATTCATCGTATCATTTTGTTGCTCATGTTATTACTGTAATGGTGACACCCCCACATCAAAGAAATTGAGGCAATGAAACTTCTCAGCACTGTCCTATAGCAGTTGTTTCTGCTATGGTGGAGCGCTCTTTTGCTATGGGGTCTAGGATTGCTCTTTCTGAACTGAATGGGACTTAAAACAATAGACCTCAGATAGCTGTTCTTCTTCATTAAGGCTTCCACTGTAACCTACCTTACAGGTTTTCTGCAATATATAAACACTGTAAAGCTCACAGTTGTGCATTTAAAATACAGATGTGCTTATAAAGAGAGAGAGATTTGCACAGGTGTGACAGCTGTACAAATCACGATAAAATGCTCTCAAGAAATGAGATAGAGTAACAAAATAAACTCCATTCCTTTTTGGATTTCCTGATTCAAGATATTATTAAAACACAACTATAAAACATGAAAACAGCCCCTACAGTTGAAAAAAGCCCCAAATCCCCCAAACTCCAATAAAAAAGGGGGCCAAAAACAACCCACTTATGTTAGTAGTTGTTAGAAAGGGGAACAAATGTTACAACCGAAGCACTATTGCAAAGAGACTGTAGATGGGAAGTAGCTCATCACTGTAAGACAAAGTCAAAATATGAAACTCTATTCTCTACAGCAAGGCACATGCAACACATTTTTACTTACGCAAGAGTGCTAAAAAGGCAAAGCTCAACAGTGGCCTAGTAAAAGAATTTCCATATGATATACCAAGATCTGAGATCTACTATAAATAATCTGGCATAGGCAAAAATATATAAATTATAAAATTCTCCTCTTCGCTTTTCCCTCATTTTTATCCTGTAATTATTAAAATAGAGTATCTTCCCTGCTTAGTTCTTCGTATAAAAAATAATAATACAAAAAACACTATGGAACACATTTCCACACATCCATTTTTGGTCTGCCACCTCTCCCCTGTTTAAAATTATTCAAGCTAAAACCGCCCAGCCTTCTTTACACTAAATACAGAGAAATCTCCCTGGATATTCCACGTTGCTGTTCCTCTCCTAATAGAAATGAACTTGCACAAACCTTCTCTTCACATACATCTTCCCCTTCTCCATACAATTCCCAAAACTGATCACATAGAGATGAGGGGAAGGGCAAATAGTCCTCCTCAGACCACCTTTCTCTCAAGATCATATGCTTGCAAGGCCTATAGCTACCATTGATGCAATTATGGGCAAGTGTCTTTGTGGTGGTTCTAACATTTTCTGCACAAGTGTAGCACAGCCTAGTGAGTGGGTGATTATTTCTGTTCCAATAAATGATGAGAAACAGCATGTGAAAATATATTAGAAACCCCTGAGGGGAGAAGTTTTTCATTTTATGCTTCATTCAGGTATGGGCTAGGTGGGCTTAGGTGGCACCCAACTTCTTTTGCTTAGTCCTTTGATATAAAAAGAAAGAGATAATGCTTCAATCGTCAGAGGCATCTTCAAAGAAAAGACTGTCCTCTTCCAAACTTAATACAAACAGACCATGCTCTGCTTTCATTCTTGGGGCCAATGAGGTTCAGCCCTTGACGCTGAATAGTCTTTCTGCCTCTTGCACTGCTTTCCCTCAAGCCAGTGAAGAGCACTGGGTCGAGGCCGACGAGGAATCAGATCTTCTTCTGAGATCCGATCATGACCTTTGATACAAAGTTCACAATGGCACTGGCAGGTTGCTCTGGGTCATGCTCCGCAAATAAGTGACACACATTGTCCGTAGCACTGCCTTGCTTCCTGGCCACGAACCCGAATACTCTGCAAGGGCAAAACCCACAGCACATTAGAGAACTGAGACACACACATTGCCTCTTTTCATAAACCAGAAAGGATACCAAGGCAACCAGAAGTACAAAGCCTACCTAAAGCGGGTGCAAACTGTGCTGTCCATAATATTGTCCTGTTTTTTCTTTTTTTTTTCTATGAGCATGCTGTACTGTTCACTGTCAGAAACATGCTACTGACCTGGAATATAGTTCATCTGACTCAGCACTGCTCTTATCTGTCTTGGAGATGTCATGTGTAGTGAGCAGAGATGAAGGGTTGGGATGCTCAGAAAGAGATTTTGTAGGCAACACATCTCAGTGCATGAAGTATTTCAGATCTTTTTCTGTTTCTTTTCTGAGATCAGCACAGCCCTGAGTAAATGGAGAGCACTTCTCTCCATTCAGGCTTTTCCTTGCAGTAAGAAGGAGACAATGATGGTCTTCAACAGAAACATATGTGATCCACTGATATTTATAAATTATGCCCAACACTCACGTCACTAGGGATTTCCTCCTATATGTGCTGAATGTGGGAATTTTTTTTTTTTAATCTGCTAATCCAAGTGAGAAGAGTAAACCTAGCTAAAGCTTCTGTTAGCACTGTTTGGCTAAAGTGCCATAAAAGCATAAAAGTGAGGGGTAAATGGTTCTGTTTTCAATTCTGAATCTTCAGGTAAATCACAGACCTGCAATCCAAATAAACCCCATAACTCTGGTTCCGAATATCCCACCATCACATAACTTGGCCCTGACCTGCAGAGGTATAAATGAAGCAAATAAAGTGTAATGACACTTGTAGAGAAAGAGACTTCTACTTCTGAATAGCTACTCTCTCTTCTACATCTCTGACAAAGACAGCAGCTCATAATTTATAAGACTAACAAACTGATCTCTGATGCTCCTAAAACATTCAGCTAAAGCAACTGGGATAGTTGTCTACTTACTTTGCAGAAAGGCCATCTTTCATCCATCTTGTTGTCGCAAGAAAGCAAATTTAAAAAAAAAAATCAAAAAAAAAAGGACACATGTTAGATCTTTGAGCTCAACAAATGAAGAGGATGTTAGAAATAGTGCTTATGTTTCTTACTTTCTGTCCTGTGGATCCAATGCACAGAAAATAACTGTGTTGACAGGATAATGTCGCCGAAAAAAGAGTCTGGATAGGACAAAATAGTAAAAGTTTCAGGCATACTTAAGATGCTTAAATGGATCAGAAAAACAAAGAAAACAGATTTCTAAAATGAATAATGACACTATATTATTTTTGCTATCTCTTAGTGACACTTTGAAAACTATATGATTTACGTCAACCAAATAAATTAGTATTTAGAAGAGGAACATCTAATTTTGTATGACGGAAAACTAACTCTCAAGCTAATGCAGAAGTATCAAATGCATCTTTCTAAACACTGGCTATTCAGCTACAATGCCACTGGGAAACCAAGCTTCTTGTAATCTGTGGAAAAATTGAGTTAAATTCAATTTCTGAATGTAAGCACTCCTGGAAATTGTGATTGAAGGTTTTTCCTTGACTTGTTACAAATGTCTGCAGGTTAGGTTTCCTGCAATTAGGAAGTCAGGCTTTTACCATCCCTCCTTTGTAAAGACCAGTTTTCAAATCTAAGGAGTTTGCAGTAGCCTTAATAGTACTCACTGCAGTGTAAATTTAAATTAACATTTTATCACAGTATTTTACAGGCATCGGACTATTCATAGCAATATTTCAAATACTTGGAAGTGGCGGCTTCGGCCAACTAGATTCAGTGGCATTGGTAATGGCTACAGTGAAGATGAATTATTTCAGTAAATAGGCTGAATACCAGATGTTGGCAAAGCCACTGGAATTACTTTCTCTTTTTCTAAGAACTAATAACAATGAAAAAAAATGCCATGGCAAAGTGATCTTCCAGACACAGAAACTGCCATCTGGAAGAACTGCCCATAGCTTAGAATATTCATCCTCCAGCACTGCAGATGCAGATGGTCCACAACCTGGAGGAGGGACCAGACATTACCATTCTTTGGACAATCCTATTTTGTTATAATCTGAGACAGAGACTGCAAAACTTAACTAAGAAAAACAACTAAACAGCAAGTGGTATTTGTCTGGGACAAGGCCAGATATTCTATTCCCATCCTTCATTTGCTTACTTTCTTTGATTATCTGTCAGTGTGATGCCCTGTGCAGACACCTTGAAATGGACCACAGTTGAGATGGGTGAAGGATCTTGCATCAGTGTCAGGCTTAAAGCTTTTTGCACTGCCTGGTAGCCCGTGAGGGACTCCATCTCCACTGAGTTCAGATACCAGACATTACATGCTGTAAGAAAAGAGGGGAAAGACCTTGAGGTCATTACTTAAACAGAATTAAACAGGATTTTTTTTGTAAAAAAAAAAAAAAAGGTGAATTTTTCAGCTATGTAAAGTGACGAAGAAGGCTGAAAACAAACTACCAAATTTTCTCTTTATTTGTGTTTCATCTTGTCCCACTGTTGCCTCATAATTTAATTTCAGAGAGTATAAACCTTTTAACTCTCCCTTTGGTTCAATGCCTTTACATTTAAGCCAATGACTGTATGTTACCTACGACCCACAGATGCTCCTGAAATTTAAATAAATACCAGATAGTAGGATAAAGAGAGACCATTTATAGCTACTACTACTACTACAACTACTAGCAAACACAATTCTGATGGGGAAGAATGGGAATATTTCGCCTTTAAATTCAATTACAGCAACTAATAAGAAAATACACATTTTTGCAGCACCAGTTCACCGATGATCACATTTTGAAATGGTATATAAACTACATTCAAGGAAAACTATTCACTTCTTTTTGGCAAGACAAGAAGAACCCATTCTCCCCATAAAGAAGTGAGGACTGCTGCAATGTTCATTTCTCTTTACTTCCATTGTGCTTTTAACACTGAGTTATTTTAGAGTGAACAAAACTTCTACAAAGAAAAACAATAGTTACATCTATATTTTTATGTCTATCCTTTAACTCAACATGTTTTAAGTTTTAGAGCCCTATTCCTCTCCCAAGGTGGTATTGACAATGCCAGTAGGTTGGGAAAAAAAAAAAAAAAAAACACTCTGATTTGTGTTCATATCTGGGACCAGATCTAGATGAAAATCCAAGTTACCATCTCTGAACTTCATTGTTAGAGATATTACAGAATACTCTTTATAGATAGGTCATTGGTTTCTGAGGCTCCCAAACAGTTCACCAAATTCCTGGTCTCAGACATCAATTCTGCAGCAAACACTGGGACACTATGCAGATTATTTAATAGGAACATTCACATGCTGAAATACTTTGGCCCTGTGATATAAAGTCAAATTTACAAGCAGATTAAGAACATTTCTTAAGAACATTTCTGAAACTGAAAGAGCCTTCTTAGTCTTACTCTACAACACAAGCAAGCATGATTAAACACATCCACGGCTAAACACAGCTACTAACCGACTCTGTGTTTGGGTAAACACATTTGTGTAGGTGTCCAGGACAGAATTTACAACTGTGGCACCTGATGTGTGCAAATTAGTATGCTGATATTTGACTTATCAACACTTCAGCATGGCTTGCCAATCTTATTATGAAAGCAAAGATTTAATTTAATCTAATAGCTTTCTCCTTTCATATGGCTATTCTGTGATTTGGGAAAAGCTTTCTCCTCCTATTATCTATATAAAACACACAGCTAAGCTATGCCACTTCTCCTGCTATTATCTATATAAAACGGTCAGCTAGGCTTTGCCACTCTTAAAACAACTAAGCAGCTGTACAGCTGTAGATTGCATGAGCATAAGGCAAATTCTGTGCTTGCTTCCTGCCAACAACTTCAAGCTCTGGAGGCTGTCAGTGAGAAAGGATTTGATCTATAAGTGAAAAAAATTCCCACAGATATTTTTGCACTGGTGTTCAAGTCTCAATAACCTTTGCTTGAATTAATTACAGTGCAATTCATACAGAGAGGGATTTAATGAGCTGAACAGCGAATTCAGTGAGGCCTTCATCACCAAACAGCTTTCTGTCATGTCGGTCCAAGATTGCAAATAACATTCTAAAGTATAAACTTTCTTCTTTTCACCTCGTTACTGTATTCATTTGATCCAGATCTAAAGCTCCTCATTATCCTGTGAAATTTTCCCACTACAGGAAGCTTGCCTTGTTTCACAGCCACATTCCTAACCACTTCTGAGGCTCTTGTGAAGGGATTCCCTTCCTTTTGTGCCAGGCATTGCTCTGTTGTCAACAGACCATATTTAGGTTTTGTTCCTAAACAAAATAGCTAACTCTAATTCTAGACTGTCCTCCAATGCGGCAGTTCAAAAGCAGTCACTAAATACAATACATGATTTTACTTTCTATTGAATGATAAAGAATTCTCAGAAGTTCTGGAAGGCATAGAAATATGTCAGGTTAAAAATGAGACTACAGGGAAGGAAGGTTATGGGAAAGGCTGAAAAGTCTGTCATTTAAGAACATCTATATTCTAGTCTAGGCAGCTGACATGGTGAATTGAATGGCAGTGATCCCACAGAAATTCTGTTCAAGGCAAAAGGAGAAGGAAAAAGTCTGTGAAAAAGCACCGTCTATGTAACATAGTTCTCCCCATCTTTCACAGTTGCCTTTTTGTAAATCACATTGGTATTAGCAATGACAACTATACATTGTGGCTATCTTCAGTAAACCATGCTGCTTTTAACTTGGGAATGTAGCTTTGCTTGGAATGGTTAGTCACTTGACTGTAGTAGGATATTATAATGGACACAGATATGAAAAACTGGTAGTTATTTGGGGAACTCAGTTTTGCTGCTCAACAAGAAGGTTAGTAAAACAAGGCCTATTTTAGGAAAAAGCCACTTATCTGAACAGATCCTAGTCTTCAGTAGTCATTCTCCGGGAAGAGAAAGATTTGTCAGTTAGTTACTGTACTTAGGTAAGGTCTGGAAATGCTCATTAGGTTTTTCAGACAGCTATAGAAATGGTTATTCTAGGCCTGCACATCTTCAGTTTTTCACACGTTGAGTGGACGAAGGTTGGGGCAATGTAAGGTTGCATGGCAGGGAAAAAGGGAGTCTGCTTTAACTAAATTGTACTTCCTCACACAGGCTTCTATGCATACTAAAGAAATGATTTGCATGTTCAGGATCTGAGTGCCAATGTGGAATGCAACAACTGTGGTTTTCAAAAAAAAAGGCTCTGTGACTGGAGAGATTTCTGAAATAGGCAAAGTCATTGAGAAATGATGTGCAAGGGCCAAACACTCTGAAAATATTTCTTAGCTAACTTCTCTATTCAAGTTCCAAAATCTTGATTAAAAATAAAAGCAATAAAAGCAAAAAAATCTTTGGTGTTACTAAATTCCCCAAATGATCCTCGGTTTGACAGCCTGCATATGGAGTGATCCAACTACTGCCCTAACTGAAGCTGAAGAATTATTTTTCTTTGCCAAGCTTTGCCTGAAGGAGAAACCAGCATTTTTCAAAAGGCAATACATGCCTGTTCTGCAGTATTTGTTTATAGAACTTTTCCTCTCGCTTTCCTCCACCTTGGCTTTTGCCCTGTTGGCCACAACCACCATCAGCAACACTGACAGCCTGAAATGCCCGCACGTGCTTGCTTCTAGCACAGCCTCATCAGGGCTAGCCGTTGCCTCAGCCACACATTCTTGCTCGATGAAATCATTTGAAGTGGTACTGCAAAGTTTTAAGTCAAAACACATTGCTGCACAAGCAAGGAACAATCCTCCCTCACTTCAGAGCTGCTCAGCTTGGCAAACAACCCCCACGAAGCCCCCTATAAGGGATACATAAAGGCATGCCTGGCCCCAAAGCTGCTTCTCAAAGCTTCAGCGCTAGGTTATGTATGGAAGTAACCTTTTTAGGGCTCTTTTGTTACATCAAGAAGCTCAAGGAAAGACAACTTAATTTGCCAAAAGGGGAGGTGGGGAAGTATGCCTGAAAATTCATAGAACAGCATTCAATGGAAAAGAGATTGAAAACTTCACTTCCTAACAACATGCAACAACGTGAGGCATCAAGTGAAACAACTCAATGGTGTTTTTTTCTTTTTTTTCAACTTGTGGTCTAGTTAATACTTTCCTGTAGCAATGATGATTTCTATGCTGAGAATTTAACCTTGCTAAAAACTTTGCCTAAGTGCCCTTTGCAGACCTCTTAGGCATAGTCCATGAAGTTTTGTAGGCTACGGGTGGAAAATGCCTTCTGAGAGTCATGTCACTGTGTACAAACTAGTGTGCTGGAAACAGCCTATGTATAATTTGCATTCTAACAGGAGGTATGACTGGAAAGCAAACACTGTGTTGTAGAATGAAAAAAAAAAAAAAAAAAAAAAGCTTTGTGACAATTGAATGCCAGGGAAGTTTACCAACCTGCACCCTGTTTGAGAAGCTCTGCTGCTGAGTTTGCAGCAGTCTGCGGAGAAGTTTCTGCTATCTCCTCCAAGGGATCTGTAAACAGAAAACACCATCCACGTTTTGATTGTACTTGAATAAGCAAACCAATGCATGTGGTCAAGTTTAAGTCTAGCTCTTGCAATTGTGATCTCGTGTACTGGACAACTTTTGGCCAGAGACATTAAGCAATTTTGCATCTGCAAGAGTAAGCACTCATGCCATATGTTTTTTCTTGTTACATTTTTCCCCTCCCAGTGCTACAGGAGAGGTCTTGGAACGCATGAAACTACGTTAAAACAATATTAATAATTATATTCCTTCATCTGTTCTGTAACCTGTAAGTCTTTAAACTAGTACAAATTTCATTATCTAATTTTATATAATTTACATAAATTTAAGCACAAAGACTAAGATTTTGCAATGAAATCAAATATTTTGATTCAGAAACTGACAACTTAATTGTTTCTTCATGTATATGCATAAAATAAACTTCTGAAGTATACAGACAGCAGCGGAACATTTGCCTCCAAATGTGATAAAATTACTGAGAAAATTCTATGTCTGCATGTTATTTCTCTTACATAAAAGTTAGTAAAACATATCTCACATAGGCCTGTATTTGATATGGTATAGGCTCTCTTTGAATACATTCAAATGAGCAAGGGTGAGACAATAATGCTACACATGTTTAAAGTTATCCATATACTTTAAATGCTCTGTCACCTGTATCCAGACTCATTAACCACCACTTTTTTTTTTTTTTCAAATGTTGGACAATATCAAGATTCCAAAATAAATCCATTAATTTCATGGCAATATGTTTGTCCAGAAAAAGGCAAATATTCTAGTCCTGTGCCTCTGCCAGAACAGAAGGAACTTACCATTTTAGGTGAGGAGGATAAGGGGAGTAATCCCACACACCACGCTAATTTCCCATATAAAGAGATCTCTGGTCACATCCACCATAGCACGCTTTTGTTCTAAAATGGTTTCATTAATACATTTACATAATTCAAGAACTATTTTTGAGCACTGACATATGGCTTTTATGAAAAGTTTAAGAGTTCAGTGGAAAACCACAAGAATGTTTAACATTTCAATAATATATCTGGTGTTAACTTCGTGTGAGAGAAATAAACAGGCAACGGACTTAGGGGGCAAGGGCTGCCTAACTGCAATCTGCTGTTGTCCTAGAGTGGTTTAAGAAGTCGTCAAAACCAAAATTAGAAGTGCAACCCATGATGCAACACAGGCTCTTCAATCATTTACTTAAACAATATTTGGACCTCTGTGAGCTGCTGCTTGTTTCCTGTCAGCCTCATACTCAGGGCAACTGCTGTTCTCTATCCATCTTGCTTTCCCCCAGGCGTTTTGCCACTCAGACTTGGAGCGGATACACCTATCCATACAAGGGCATAATTTCATGTCTGAGAAGTGATTTCTTTTTTTTCCCTAAATGCTGGATTACTTTGCTCTTTTCCATGACTCACATATGTTTACGATGAAACATCATGGTACTAGTCTGCTCACAACTGCAGCTTGGATGAGAGCCTGCAGCTACACTGAAGGGCCACTTCAAAAATGCAACAGTCTTCCCCATGCTCTCTTGCTCGAGTCTTGATTTCTGACATGTTTACCTGCCTTTAGACATTGTCACTTTGAAGCAGAGCCTTGGCTGGGACCTACCTCTGTCCGGGATGAGCAGCTTGCAGGGCAGTGCCAGGGGAGTGATGGAGTGCTGATACACCAGGGCTGTCAAACTGCCTGCAGGCAGAAGAGCAACAAGACATGTAGGATTAACTTGGTGGGCAAAAACAATGCTAAAGAGTTACGCTATCCTAAACAAAATACATATCTGTGCTTCCAGTATTTAAAGTGCAAAGAGGACAAAAAATTTACTCATTACATGCTCGTTACTTAATTTCATTTGATACCCTTAAAGTGTGCTACATTAAAGGTAGTAATACCTTGTGAATAAGGTAAGAGCACAAGGGGTTGAGGCTATGCATAGGTAGTGAAAGAGCTACTATTTCTGTCTTTTTGTCATGTCTCCACTGTCTAGCTGTTAGTCTATTTGCACCTCAGTTTTGTGCTTTTTAAAATGTAAGAGATGGCCTAGGGAAAATCTCCCCTAGTCAATACGATGCTGACATACATAACTGTCTCTGTTAAGTTATTCTTCTTTTAATCAGTGCCTTAAAATTGATTGTCCATAGCCACTTTTCTAATCTGGATCCTGTTGGACCATATTTTGAGGAGATGAATGGACAATATTCAACTATCTATTTGTACAAAACGTTATCCTTCAATTCCATTCACTTGCAAATATTGAATGCTCTATCACCGTTCACATAAACTCGTTTTAGCTTGTTGTCTACAGTCTAAATACACAGTATAAATATAGCAAAAAAACAAAATCAGCAGAAGATGCTGAATAAATAAGGCCACCTACAGTCATCTAGCTGAGCTCTGTGCCATTACTCTGTGAACTGTAGCTTGAAGCTTGCTCCTCTGCATCCATACTAGAGTGCACTGCAGAGATACTTAGGTAAACATGGAGAAAGCTGCTATCACAACCATCTCAATATGACTTCCTAAAGAGATCTTCAAGATTTAAGCAAAATATTCTCTCATTTCCATTCAAGCCTATAAAACAAATACAAAATATTTCCATTTTCTCCATCTTTGTGATGCACAGTGCTTACCAAAATATGGTTCATTTGGGCATCCTTTCAAGCGCACTCCCTTGTGAGTGCATTCAATCAGAAAATGCCTTACAAGCTCATTTGACAAATCTCCAACTGTTGCAAAAAAGAAAAACAAAGTGCATGAAGAGAATCAATGAACAGACAAGTCTCACAAATTAGCAAATCTTTATGAGGCACCTTTCCACATTATCACTGCATGTTCTATACAAAGCAGGCAAAAAAAAATTGTTGTTCTGCTGCAAGATTACAAGCTGGTGCAAAGGCTAATCTGTAAAGCAACAACAACAAAACTAATAAAAAATAAAATATCCCACTTCAGATAACCAGAGACAAGCATTTTAGAAGTAACCGACATGTAGAGGTGTCCAGAATGCCCAAGCCCTGTCCCAGCTAGAGATAGGAACAAAAATTTGGAAAACAAAGCATTAGAAATTCTGGTGCACTACCAATTAGAAGAACTTGTATGCAGTGTGACAACAAGGGCTAAAATTATGGTAAAATACTCAAATTTCTAATGACAGGACAGAAAACTGCTCACAGAACTTCTCCAGATTAAAAGAATGAAAGATCTAGTTGCACTAAGGTATTGCTGCCAAGTCTGTTGTTGAATTTGTAACTTTCAAAATGTTTGCAGGCTTATTATAAGCCTTTGCTCCTGGAAACAAGTGATTACATGAGATCCATGTTTCTGCAGTTTGCTAGATCTTTAAAGAAAGTTTATACCCCTCAAGGCTCTAGGACAAATCTTTAAACTATAAGTTGGGAGATAACATAATGAGGAGATACAAAGTCCGTGAGGCATATAAAAATTCCCTTGAGATTTAGCATTTTTATAAGTACACACATATGCGTATAATAAAGACAAAATCATTATTTCTCCGAAGGCTTGTTCACAGTATTTCACACCTGACTGC
Organism: Nothocercus julius; assembly: GCA_013398735.1. Lineage (NCBI taxonomy): Eukaryota > Metazoa > Chordata > Aves > Tinamiformes > Tinamidae > Nothocercus > Nothocercus julius. Next base: position 3,567,358 of record VZSV01000076.1, read on the forward strand.
AAACTAGAGCACTTTCAAAGTAATGAAAGTTAACCCATAGGAATAGGTAAAGCTGCCTGAACATTCAAATCTCAGCTGAAGACCTGTAAACACTCTCTTTCAGTCTGATTTTGTCAGCCACAGCCCAGAGGACATGTGACATTGAGGGCCAATACACATGAACACATCAGCCTAGACAAGAGGAATTTCTTTGTAAAGAAAATATTGCAAAGCTCACCTTGTCACACAGCTTACTGTTTGCCCTTATGCTCTCACAACACTAAAAATACATGAATATAAGGAATATGTGAGAAGCAGAAGCCTTGAACAAGAAGATGAGCTTGAGATGAAACAAACTTGTGCTCTTCAGGATGAATAAGCAGGAATTAAAGAACTTAGTATCACAAAGCAAAGAGTGGAGGAATACTACAGTCCTGCATAACATCTTCGATTTCTGTAATCAGTGGCAACTGCATAACCAACCAACTGACTCTTAAAACTGATAAAGTTTGGGTTTCCATGTCTTCCTGAACTTTGCTGGTTCCAACAAGAAGAAAAGGATAAATAGTGCACCTATAGTCACTGCCTTTTGTCTTATTGATGCTATCCCCAGTACACTTTTATTGCCTACTTAAAACCAGACATTATGCTGGTTTCTGCTGATGCTTCTGGACAATAAAAAGAAGGATTTAATGACAACTTTCTTTTTTTAATTAGAAATTGCCTCAATATTCCAAGCTAAGCTTACAGAATCTGAAAGTGCAATCATAATTGAGGGAGGCTGCTAACCTTGCTCCAGGGTGAGCATGGTGATCTTTGAAAAGAAGAACGATGGATAAAATTGCACATCTACAAACAGAGCACTAAGATGCTTTCCTGTCATCTTAGCTCCTTACCTTACCAGGCAACATGCACCAGTGGAACATAAGAATCTTTGCCAGAGGAAAACAGTAGCAGTGAAAACCACCCCACTGCCCTGGCAGTAGCACAAATGGAGCCATGGACCCTACTGATGTTGTTTCCTAAGTTTCCAAATGCTGATTAATGCTTTCCATATGCTCTTTTCATTTTTCCTTTCACAGATAACAAAGCCAAGTTATACATGGAGACGATGGAGTTGGGAGAATAAGTCTATCTCATTCCTCTCATTAAAAACTATCATTTTTCCCTAGGGATTTATTTCTAAAATAAAACTGTCTCAAAACAAAACCGTGGGGTTAAGAATATTCAACATTCCAGCTAAGTGAAAAGTGTACACGGTGGTATCTGGATGAAACACAGATTTCTATTGCTAGCCATGACCCCTTACTGAGATGACACTGGTTTTTCATTAGTGGATAAGACACAGTATATGAAGAGCCACAATCTGTATGCATTTACAACCAGTTGTGAAACTATCAAATTCCACAAACTTCTTAGCCAGTCACACTAAACAAGATACTGCTACGAGAAACCAAATGGAGCCCTTGATTCAAACAACACTTACTGGAGGAGGAGAAGATCCTCCCAGATTACTTCACAGTGATTAAGACACCCCATTGTGTGTGCATGGTTAAATAGTAGAGAAAAGGCGTACAGTACCTTTCTTGTTCAACTGTATCACGGAAGGAGGTGGGGTGGCAACTTTCATAGCTAGCCCGTAGGCTCCCCGGAAAGAGTGGCTGTCTCGAACAATGAACGACCCAGGCTCCTTGTCCTTGAGAACAGCGATGGCTGCAAAAGGGGCAGGGAAAAAAGAGAGAGAAACATTTCCAGAGCCACACACACAAAGAAAAGTTCAGTTTCAACTCTATAATTCACAGGATAGTAAGGGAAAGCAGAACATCCTCTCTGACTCCATTGCTGTAGAACACACTATAACCAAACATATTTGGGGGATCATAATTGGAACACTTCGTGTGAGCCTCACAGATGCACATGGCAAGAAAAGTCTCACTGGTACCCCCACTAGTGATTTTTAAACTGTCACTAGTGACTTTTAACTGAGAAGAATGTGCAGGTCCCACCAGGATTCCTGCAACCAGTGCTTTCAGCAGCGAACACTGGGCCACTGCTGGTAAACTGCTGCAAATTAACCAAAATTTAGCACACTAATATTGCCCACTAGTCTGCCAACTGATCATCAGCTGATCTTTACAGAGACTTTAGTCCATGCCTCAGGTCAGTGCCCTCAGGCAGGTAGCAAATAGTACCCAAGGAAATTAATAGCAGGGACTCTTGGGTAAAACCTTACAGTTTCATCTGCCGGTTTGAAGTACAACAGGGAGCAGAGCTATAGTTCTCAGGCAGGCTGGACCACATTATTTGCTTTTCCTCCACAATCCCAACAGTGGGAGCACAGTGATGCTCAGTCACCACCGGCTTCCTGCCCTGCAAAGCACTCATGCCCTCCCATTCACTTGAAAGCAAGCGAAGGGATGTAGGCAGTGTTTGCTCTTGGAGCATCCGAGCACTGAAATATCTTTGCCCCCTCATACTGTGGTCCCTCCTGAGGTTTGAGCTGGTGGACTCATTTGCAGGGAAACTGCCCCTTGCTTTGCAGGGGTCTACTACCAGTCCTGCAGCCCAAATCTGAATCTCTCTTTGGAAAAAGGAGGAATAGGCCATCTAATGAAGTGTCCATTCATCTTAACCCCTCATATATAACCTTAGTGCATTTCATTATCTCTTTTACTTCTCTCCACACTAAAACATTCTTAAAGCACTTGTGATCAGCAATCCTTCAAAAAAGCCTAAATGCAACCCTAGAGTCTTTAGCTGATACACAGAACAAGGAAGTTTTGCATTTTGGGTACAAGGCCTCGACAATGGTTACCTCATAAACATATATATGGATATGCACCAAAAAAAAAAAAAAAAAAAAAAAAAAAAAAAAAAAAAAAAAAAAAAAAAAGGAAAATACAGACACAATTGTTTGGTATCCTGTTTGAGTGAACAGATCAAAGAGCATGTTTGGTCTGCTCAATTCTTCCATAAGAAGAAAATAACTATTTGCACAGTAACCTATCACGTACAGAGAGGAGGAGGAGGAATATATAAAATCCTGCAATTTAGCCAAACATGTCTAAATATGCAAGGCAGCAGGAATCATTTGTCATTCGAGCAGTCCTTTAAGTGAAGGGGGAAAAAAAAACAAACCAACCAAACCCATCACGAACTCCCGCTCATCAGCAACAGTGTTTAAAGTCCTTTTCAAAGAGGAATTTTACTTGGTAAGATGAAGGCATACTAAAAGGTTGGGAAGAATATTTTTCTCGCAAGCAGCAGCATGCTAGGTTTAATCTTCCTTTACAATCTATTCCCCTCTTCAGACTTGTATCAAGTCAGGAAACTTCCTTTGCCCATTGAAACCCTCAGTACTCTCTCCAGGTTGGGGAGTGCTAAGGGAAAGACTGGCATGGCAGATCAGTAAAACACCATCCAGAGATGAATAAATAATCTGTTTTCTATGACCTTGTACCACTACACTGCAAGAGGCATCCTCAGAGTTCAAGAAACTATGCATTAGACAGAAACAGCAATTCATCACTTGCCAACAGCCTAGGGCTATTTTGGTTCTAGTTCAAGCCTGACAGAGGGTGAATTCCCTTTGAAACACACAACTACACTTTATGATGTTTCCCTTTCAACAACCATATTTTAAGAGTCCCTGTTTAAAATCTTGTCATAACCCACTGAAAATCATTCTATGTAGCTGAGTCTTACAACACAGATGCAAGGACTGTCAGACCAATTGTATTTGCAAAGCACCCAGCATGGTCTATTTAACTGTTAGTTCAGGGACAAAGAGTAAGTGTATATGCACACATTTCCACAGATGTAATAAAAGCTTTCTCAATATCACTTGATAATATATCTACACATAGATGTGTTTTATCTGTCCAGCACATCATGGAGATGTTATTCTGTGGGAGTATTATTTTATGATCTTTGGAAATAACGTAGCTCACTTCACCTGACAAAAGACAGGCTACAGAGCGGCTAGCTCTGCACGCTTTTATGCTGCATTCTAGCTAATGAAGCATTCTGGTATTTAACACCTTTCCGTTTATCTACACAGGAAAATACACGTGGCTGAGCTTAGGCCAGAGCAGCACATTTTGTACCCAAAAGGTTTCTGAGAGCAGCCAGTTGTCTGATATTACTTCATGCATACCTGCCTTTCCAAGACCTGGAGGCCAAAACAGTTCTGCCAGGCAAGCTGCTGAAGCCTTAGCATAACACAGGGCTGTGTTAATAGAGCATTTTCTGCTTGTCTAATCTCTTTTTTCTTTCAACATAAAGTGACTTGCACTGCTGTGAGGAGGCAACAGACAAATCAGGTTTTTAGTAAATCAGACTTTCTACAGCTACCACAGGCAGATTTTAATTATTTTGTGGCTAGTTCATTGAAGTTAATGCTTTGTCTGATTAACAGGACTTATTTTTAGGACTACTAAACTGCCCTATATCCTCAGATTCAGTCTTTGGTCAAAATAAGTTAATAAGGTTGGTACCAAGTTAGGTTTTGCATTTCTTTTAGATATCAGGCAGGCATCAAAGCAGTTTTTAAGGAGAATTCACCAACCAGCCTTTCTGTTAGTGAATACCCCAGAATACATATCAATTGGTATACCTTGTTCTCTTGAAATATCTGGCTTATACCAAAACTTGGACGTGTCCTGGACAAATTTTACAGTCACATGTTTATCAGTTGTGTTTTCTGTGAAATAAAAGGGGAAAAAAAACAATAAATATTCTAAATACATTCTAAATACATATAGCGTTTTTTTGCTTCTATTTCCCATTTCCAATCACATTAATCACTTCAAAAACTCACAGTTAAAGGGACAGTCTAGAGAAGCTCCAAAGAATCAGCAAACACAGTATATTGTCTAAGACACTGCAAGCTCTCTTAAAGTTTCATTCTGATAAAGCTATAAAACATAAAAAAATCCTTCTACCTTTATAAAACTATGTTAACTACAAAGCTTTTCAGTGAGGCTCAATGAATATATACTGGATGACCCCAGCTACATTTTTAATGGTTTTTGACACAGCTTTAGCAAAGATTCAGGCAGAAGTCAGCCTTTATTAAGAGAAGCTGGACTGCACACTGCTTGCTTGTGGCTTGGCAGCTGAGGAGTAGGACTGCCCTTCACTGACATCTAGTGAAGTGCAGAAAAATCTTGGCAGTTTTGTCCTCAGAATGGATACATCTGAAGCCTCTTACTGCAAGCATTCAAGTGCACCCCGTTGTTTTCATTCCTTTTTTTTTCCCTTTTTCTTTTCCTTCCAATTTTTACCCGCCTCCCCACAAATGCTTTTCATAACCTCAGACAAACTCTAATATATTGCACGTTTCTGTGATGTAAACCTACCTGGCAATGGGGAAGTGCTTAAAACTTTTGAGAAATCTGGGAGGACATTGGGGAAGGGGATGCTGATGGTACTTCCACTGTGGGGGCTAGAGAAGCCACTTGAGGAAGGTGAGATGGAGGCAAGGGAACGGTCTCCTTCAGAGGATCTCTTTTTCTCTGGAAGAGGTGGCTGAGAGTGCAGGTTTCCCCTGTGGTGCTGCTGAACCATGCTGGTCTGACCGTTGTGTCCAGAGGCCACTGTAAGAAAGTTATGAGGCAAGAAGTCGTCATCTTCTGCGCTTGCCACAGACGAGCTCAGGGCTTTAGGGGAGACGCTAGAGTTGACCATGAAAGTAGACTGTTTCTCCTCTTGGGGGGAGCTGCTGCCCATAGTGCCCCCACCATAGTTGAGGTAGGCCCGGGAGCTGCTGCTGACAGCAGGTTCTTGCTGCTGCTCTGCTGGTGAGTTGTCCAGGCTGCTCAGGGCCACTGCGTGTAGTCCTGGGGTTTGGAAATGAGACAAGAGAGAACCATCTTGCACAGGGTTTGAAAATTCGGAAGGCACAAGGTAACTTCCTGCTGGTCTACTGTTTCCCATGGAAAGCTGGAGTGCCGGGGCAGATTTAGGGCTGCTTTCAAGCCAAGGACGATCTGTCACAGAAGAGCTGTCAAGAAACCCAAAAACAAAAATACAAAAATAAAACAATGGCCAAACTATTTCCTTAAAATCTCAGTGCGTAACTCATACTGCAATCATTACTCAAAGTAGTAAATCACCTCAGTCAAGCCAGTACCTGAGGGTGGCATTTGGCAACATGGCCATGACATTTGGTGACGGAGCTGGCCGAAGAAATTCCTGCCCCACTGTGACCATCCATGGCTGCAATGTAGCCCACTCCTTTCTGCCTCTTCTGCCAGCCAGCCATGCTCATGCCACCGTTTCTGAGCTAGCCCTGTAAACCAGACCATCCCATCGATCACAGTTGAAAACACTCTTCCTCCTTCCCTTATTTTAATATAAACCAGGTCAGTGATCCTGCCCACAGCACTGCCCCATAGGTAGTGGTCCTGGAGATCTATATCCATGGTGAGCTGCAGAGCTAACTGGAAAAGAGCCGTGAGAGGCAAGAATTTCTTAAGCAAAGGCTGCCATCAAAGGCACACATTTATGAAATAATAACCGCCACAGAATTTCTGACACGTGGAATCTCACTGCCCTCGTTTTGAAATAAAATAAACTGAGTAATAGGCTGAGGGAATTGAGAACCGTCAATAAATAATGATGGTAACAGCATGCTCCAAAAGATCCAACTCCTTGGCCAGGCCCCTTTCTAATATAATTTACATTATATAAATAAGAGAGATGGGTCCAGGGGTTAATTTACGCATATGGGAGAAAAAGAAAAAACACAAGACAATAGACACTACCAGAAACACTGACTTTTACAAGCCTGTTTTTAACTGAAATGAAATACTGTAAGAGCAGGCATCAAATTCCACCTGCCCCAAAGAACAGTAATAAATACTCTTCTAAGCAAAATGTGCTAAGTTTCTGACCAAATCAGCTCCTTCCTTATGAAAGAGAAATGCCCTTACCACTTGGCTGGAAAACTTTACCAGCAGGATTTCATGCAGGGAGGAGAAGGCGTTATGAAGACAGACTGTGAGATTAATTTGTGTAATGTGAGACTCTTTGTGAGATACAAAGGGAAAGAACTGGCTTGAGAGAGAAAATACAGAAAAGATTTTTAACTCAAAGAGCACTGTGAAAATGGGTATCAGTAAATTTGAAGATATCAAAGTATAAGGACAACAAAAAATTGGAAGGGAAACACAGGGAATATCATTAGCAGAAAAAAACAGCTGCAGCTATCTGATTGATGAAATGAAAAACAACAGAAAAGGGTAAGTATTTAGAAGGAAGGAAACAAATCTTTTTAGAGAATGTTTAAAGCAGTAATGTTAACTTGATAATTAACTTGATAATATCCTTTGTTTAGGTCCTTACTGAGAGTTTGACATATCAACCAATAGGATTCCTTCCAAATACTTACTTTAAAAAAGCAGCCAATTATGCATGAATAATAGTAGGATAATTATACATAAAAGAATGCTGGAGAGAGGATCAGCCCTTGCAGGAGGAATCCCAGTGATCAGCTGTGATCATCAACCTCATCTATTCCCCTAGGAAAAGCCTTCCTGAATATGTGAGCAATAATAGGGAATATCTAATGATTATAACCACTGACTGTCATGTTCTTCTGAATCTTCTAATAGTTACCTTGGATCCCCTGTCTGTTTGCTGTGTTTCCTGCTCTCAAACTCAAATTGTAAACTGCTTGGAACAGGGTGGGATTTTGAAAAAATGTCTACTTTTCAAGCTCTAGTTCAGAGCCCTATAAGTTTATGGCAATACAGATAGGAAATAATAAAATCTCTTGGCTTGTTGGGCAGGTGAAGGGGAGTCAGCTGTTCACCACCAGGGACAAATCCCCTCATTTTTTTTTATAGACTACTGTATAAATGCATTTACTAGAATGAGCAGAGTGCTTCCTCTCTCTAAAATACATACTGGGATTTCTTATGAAACAACTTATCTCCATGCGAAATTTCACAAAATACTCTTCAGTACATTAAAAAATCTGGTTAAGCAATCAGGAAAGTATGTATGAACCTTTCTTAATACATAAGAAAGTACCTTAACTATGAACTCCTCTTGAATTTTATATTCCCATTTATTTTCAGATCTAAAAATATTTCTCGGAGATATAACTGCTATCTGTATATGTGGTAACTTCCAGCTGATGGCCAACATCACCATCAAATGCTACAATCAAAGTTAAAGTCCTTGACCAAACACCTTGTAATAAAAGTGCAATCCTAACATCTCCACTGGAAATGAGAGTTATGAGAAGTAAACAATAGTCAAGAGAAACAATTCCTACCTTTCTCCCCCTGGGACAGGGCTGTTATTTGAAACAGTACACGAAGATGCAAAAGCCCGCTGAAAGGAAGGATCCGACTGCATGTTGCTCTTCAGCAGAACAGGGTTAGTGCCCATGGTGCTGTCAGACATCACGACAGAGTGGTTGTGGGCTTCTGTGTAACCTCGCGATTCTGCAGCAAAGGACATAAAACAAAGGACCTGTTAAAAACACTCCCATTTTTATAGACGTTGTACTGCCTGGAAGAAATGCTTATAAAATGACCTGTTCTCCTTCTCATAGCAGGAGTATACAGAAGAATTTTTCCATGTTTGAGTAGTTACAATCTATTTCACAACATTACACTGACTGCTGAAAACATCCACGGGAAGACCAATAGTACAGGGGATCAAGATTACAAAATTGCATCAAACTGTTTGATCAGTTCTCCAGGGCATGTTCTCTAGCTTGAAAGATGGGAACAGATAAGTCTATTTAAAATTGTTTTGCATTCCTCAGTCCACAGTGTAAGACAGATATGTCTAATCAAGTTTCCTACACAACTGTACACATAAAAAGATCTCTTCTTCAGCCAGCATGCAAGTAAATACCAAAGTGATAGGAAACTGAAATGTTAATTGTTTCCCTTGCTATAGTTGTATAATTCTGCTCATAAAAGGATAGAATTGGGGTTGAAAAGCTACTGATGAGGACGGAGAAAATACGGATTTAGTTACAGCCAGCACAGCCAGGCAGATTTCAGGTGTTCACACCATGCAGACACACACACACACAAAAGAATAGAAAAAGAAAAGGGGGAAAAAAAAAAAAAGAAAAAAAAAGAAAAAGTAACTGTAGACCTTTCTTTCTCAATAACTTGAAAATAGCATTGGTGCAACTGGTTGCTAAATTGATTTAAGTCCAAACTATGTGTAACTTAATTAGTGGCCAAGACTATTGGAAATTATTAAGACGTACTTGGGTGAGGAATAATGCAGATGGAATTATTAAAGAGCTTGGTAATAGAACATTTTGCTCCCTTTCTTTACAGTCAAATTGTTATAACTAATCAAGCTTAAATATGGATTAAATTATGATTTTAAGCCAGTACAGTCTACAACAATACAAAAGCTGTTCACAGATAAACCCTCGTTTAACTGCACAATTTTTTTTTTTTTTACTGCAGACAAGGCTGTGCCCTATGATCTTGCAAATGCTTAAGCATCTAAATAGCTTTGTACACATGAATAGTTCTATTGACCTAAACTCTTCCAAGACTGGAACCTAAATAAAGAGGTTACAGATGAAACAGCATCTAATTTACTGTCTCTTGAATGGAGGAAGAAAAAAAAATGAGAAAAAAAAAGAAACACAGAAGAGAGCTAGGGAATGACTTCAGCTCTGAAAATGTTAAGGTGATTTTAACACATATTTTCCATAAGGCAGCCTTTTTAAAGTTGTAAAAAGGAGGAAGGTTCTCACTATTTCTGTGAGCTCAGCTGAAACGAGTCTAAATAAATCTTTTTTCTTCAACTTACAGCAGAGCCTGGCCTGAATGGAGAGGGTGTGACATACTTAAAAGAAATGCCCAAGATAAGAAAATCTGCAAATCAGTGCTCTGACTAAAGACTATTTGAATTCTTCACATAGCATACATGCTGTATAGACAAACCATTTAACGGGATGAGGAAAACACTAGAAAGCTACCACACTTTAACTATATCCATAGCTTTCTTTTAACCATACTCATACCAGCCTTTAAAATGAACTCTAAGGAAATTCTACTGAAGTGCATATGGTGGGCAAGAGCTAGCAAAGTGTGAATCTAACAGAAGCTAACAGAGCAGAGGTATTACAGTCATCCTCATACTGGTGCCAATGCAGTGAGAACACAGCTTCCTCTACCAATCCATGTCTTGGGCCACACTCCTACTGAAATCAGTGGTGTTTCTTTACGCAAGCATTGTATGATTGATGTTAAAGTCTTCAGCAATGACTTCAAAATATGGTAAAGTAATAACACATTACTTACATTACATACAATACATTACAGCATTATAGTAGAGTACTTTGTATAGTAGAGTAGTAATACTTTGTCTTTATTATTATCCAAAGAACTGCTGATCAGCTGTAGGCAGTTTGCTCAAACATTGCATGTCTGATGACTATCAGAGTTACCCAAGGAATGCAACTCCCCCTAGGCTAAACACAGATAGACATACTGGGTAGAGCATCCGTAAGACAAAATATTGGCAAAATATTGGCCTCTTCTCTGCACAAGAACCTGGGATGCCTCCCAGTGATACTGCAGCCTGGAGTGACACAGCTGCTGCTGCTCTACTGGTGAGGCTACTACATTGCCTGCAGGCATGGGAATTCTGATCACAGGTATAACCCCATACGCTCATTCACTTATGTGCTTCTGCGCCTGTTGCCTTGACATAAGACTATGTAAGGGAGTCACTGGGATCCAGTGACACAGAGGCTGGGGAAGCAGGAGGGAAGCGGTATTCCTTCCAAGATAATTTAAAAGCTTGCCCCACTCTTATGCAATCCCAGCTATGTGCATAAGAGCTAATCTAAAGCATTTCTCCATAACAAAGACCTCTCACTCTTCCCCAAATAGTAACAGTCCTTGTTCAAAGAAATGAACCAAGACTTGTTTGTCTCCAGTTTTGGGTCTTGGACTGTTCTTGTTACCTTCACAGCACGGAATACCATGTGAAGGAAGGACTGCCGTCATGTGGCTTTTCTTTTTATACTCAATTTTCACAGGCATTAAAGATTTATATAGATAAAAGAAGGTGAAAGGCTGCAGGGAGCAAGGCATTTAATCTGCAGAAAGAATGCAAACTCTATACAACTATTCCCAGGCCAGAAACAAGTGTATCTGAAAGGCAGTTCCCATGAAAGCAGCTTTGTTTATATTTCAATTAAAAACAAGCTTGCTGACTATTTCTGCTATGTCCTCTCTATTGTCTGATACTGAGTCCACACTCACTATGTCAGCTGTTAACCCCTTATCTCATGGAATTGTAAGTTTGGGCAGTCTTACATCATTTTTGAGTTCAAAAATCCCCTAGAAGATGTGTGGTGGGAACTCCCATGGTATTTGTTTGCTGCAAAGTACTGACACTTCTTGCTGCAGGCACACGCTAAGTCCCATCTGTGCAAGGGTGACAAAACCATCTTCCAACCTGCTTTTCATGAACTTAAAGACTCCCATCAAGATCCTCTGTTACTCCTTTTGGGGAAAAGGATCTCCAAGTCACTGCTCAGCTCCCCAAAACCTCAGCTGGCCTTCCCAACACTCCCTAGGAGTAACCAAACTAAAACAAGCCAAACAACTGGACTACATGCAGCCTTAAAGAGCAACAAAAGGATAAGAAACCTCTTGCAATACCTTCAAGTTTGGCAGTTGTTTCTATTTCTTGATCCACCCTTTGATGGTTTCTTCAAGCGATGACATAAAAATATAGCCCAATGAAAGGCATACAAAAAAGCACACCAGATACATCTGCAAAATACTCCCCATCGCAATAGCCTGATTGAGACTGCATGCGGAAACAGGTTCCTCCACTTTCATCTTTCATTCTTCATTTACAAACTCACAAATACATTCCTTCAGATGTATTTTCTGAAAAACTCATCTACAAAGACAGAACCGAGAACTCTAAAGAGGGTAACAGAAGAGTTACACTGGATATTCTCTGCCTCCTGTAAAAGTAATTCCTTTTTTTTTTTTTTTTTTTTTTTTTTTTGGAAGGGGAAGGAGGAGGCAAGCTTGCATTTTGGTAAGAGCAGTAACAAGAGCAACATCCTTTCCTACCCAGCAATGAGGATACATTCTATGAACTCAGTATTTGTTTTTCTCCCAGGGCTGCTCCTGTTACCAGACAAGCACTCACAAGACCTTCCTCTTCCCTTTGAAAAATGCCTGAGAAAAGAGCACAATATGTCCCAGTGTTTAGCACAAGCTCCATGTCCCTTTGCTCCTCGCTGTCCAGCTGGCTCCAGCTCCTGCCTGACACTGCCGAAGTAAACTCCACGATGCAGAGCTGAACTGCTGCCATGCAGAGATGGGCAGAGAGCGGGGAGTTATGAAGCTGGCTGGCTTCACCCTCTCTTTCCCACACCTGGGTAACTGTAAGAGTTCCTAGGACAAGAGTCCCTGCTGGAGAACTTGAGGTCCCTGCTGGACTCCTTTTTTTTTTTCCTTTGTCCCAGGAAACAACAGGTTAAAAGAATCCATTTCTGAGACTGATTTGGATTTCTTATTAAACAAGTTACTCCAATACCCACCTGAATTTCTTCTGGAAAATTTAGGCTCACATCAAAGTTGAAACACAGAATCACGGAATGGTTGAGTTTGGAAGGGACATGTAGAGATCATCTAGTCCAATCCCCCTGTTCAAGCAGGGACACCTAGAGCACATTGCATAGGATCATGTCCAGGTGGGGTTTGAGCATCTCCAAAGAAGGAGACTCCACAGCCTCTTTGAGCAGCCTGTTCCAGACATGAGGCATATACAAAGAAATGTAGAGTAAGGACTCAAAAATAGAAGAATATGCTAGGCTTTAGTCTTAAACATTGCAACAAACTATCTAAAGACACTGTGGAAGGCTTGAAGCTTATCAATACAACAAAACATACAGGATAATAATCATTTTTGAGGGCACATTTTATGATAGAAGCTTGCTTAGAAAAGTTTCTTTCTAAATCTTAGAATTATGAAAAAAAAGAAGACACAGCTTTGTCAAGGAAAAGCCAAAAAGGGAAAGGTTTGATATACCAAAGGGAACAAAATTGGGCATTCAGGCAATCTACCTGTAGTAAGTGCCCTTTAAGCTCAAAGCCCAATGCCCACACTGAAGGATGTAAAAAGCAACAATGAAACCCACCAAAGTGTAAAGTACACAGGTAATGATGCACAACAGGCACAATTTTAACTCTCCAAAGATCTCCCATATTTTGCTAGTGGTTCAGTGAAGGATTTTTCTTGATAAGGAAGCAAATATTTACAAAATTACAGTTTCAAGGAAGAAAATGGATCAAGAGAGAGTTCCAAGGGAAGAGGAGTACTGATGCAAAGTTAGGAGACAGCAGATTGGACTGACGTGAAAAGGAGTGCACAATGCAACCGCATAGTTTGAATTTGGGGTAGCAGAGGCTCATGTTGACTACGTAAAGCCAGAAACACTGGAAACGGTGAATCATGACAAAAGGATTTTATTCCCCAGAAAAAAAAATATTCCTCCAAGGGCTGACAGAGTGCTAAGAACAGAACTGGCAAGCCTTCCTTTCTGGGAAGCTCTACAAAACTCCCAGGGAAGACCAGAATTAAAACCCCTGCATATGGAAATCAGAGACAGCAAGATGACTCACTTAAACACATTTACAAGATAATACCTTTCCAAATCCCTTTGCATTGCAGAGGTTCTGCTGCAGGAGCCATCTTCCCCTTTGCTATCTTTCTGCTCTTCCAAATGTTAAACTGTCAAAATTAATAAAATAGACTGAAGTAATGCTGGAACTCCCTCTTGCTTTCAATTGGTCTGCAAACTATTGACTTTACTGGAACTTTGTTGTTTTGTACTTATTATATTCTGCTTTCCATTTGACAATAAAGTGCTATTAATTTTAATAATACTTAAATTTATTCCTTGCATATAAACTATCATGTAAACTTTGGACACATCGTTCTTTCCTTTGCACTGAACATGTGAAATGTGACCAACTTGCCTCAATGAAAGATGTGGTAAAATCTTGCCTTTTACAATTCCAGCCACCAGGAAATCATTTTATTATCTCTTCCACACTGCATACATTATCCTTTCATTAAGTTGTTCCACCTTTCATCCAGGATTCCATGCTGTTGCAAGCCAACTTCCAAAGTTATTCTCAAGTGCTTCAGACATGTCTAAGAGCCTTGAGAACAACAGCCAATTTACTGTATTATTATTTCTTTTGTTTGAGAAATTAAACACAAGTAAGCTGAAGTAAACCATTCACACTGAAAGCTAAAAGCCTAACAAGCCCAAGCAGCGACAAAGCACCTTCCTGTTCATTGTCCTCAAAAAATGAAGTTAATTATTTTATGCTCTCCACATTTTTGACAAAACAGATTTGCTTTAGAAAAGAGGTATCTGTTAAGATGCTTTCACATAAGAACTTGTAGACTATTTCTTTCATCAATAACTTACTTTTGCCTCAAACACCCCCAAAATCTCAAGCAAAGAAACACTGAGTGTGCATGCAAATCTGTAAATTTTCAGAAGTATATTTTAGAAATAAACTGATTATATATTTAAAAAGTATTCCCTTTGCCTATGACCATCCCAAATATTCACAGTATTTCTTCAGTTCTATAGTTTAAATAATGTAGAAAAAATAATTTACTTCATCCTAGACTTCAAAGACTAAGGAATATTAAGTAGACAAAGCTGGTGAAGGGGCTGCAGCACAGACCTTATGAGGAGCCGCTGAGGGAGCTGGGTTTATTTAGTCTGGAGAGGGGGAGGCTCAGGGGAGACCTTATCACTCTCTACAACTATCTGAAAGGAGGTTGTAGTGAGGCGGGGGTCGATCTCTTCTCCAGAATAACTACTGACAGGACAAGATGAAATGGCCTCAAGTTGCACCAGGGGAGGTTCAGGTTAGGAAGAATTTCTATACAGAAAGAGTGGTGAAGCATTGGAACAGGCTGCCCAGGGAAGTGGTGGAGTCACCATCCCTGGCAGTGTTCAAGAAATGTGTAGATGAGACACTTAGGGACATGGCTTAGCAGGTAGAGTGTTGAAGGGTTTACAGTTGGACTCGATGATCTTAAAGGTCTTTTCCAACGATAATGATTCTATGAATATACAGACTTTCTTTTGCTCATACGAACTTCACTTCTCCCAGCTGAACATTACTAATTCACAACAAACCTGGAAATCAAGATTTTAAAACTTTCTTGAGAAAATTTAAGAACTTAAAACAAGGGGTAATGTCTATAGCAATGCTTCAGCTTCCCTGAATCACACTGAAAACATAATGAAACAGGATGATTTTAAGCTCATCTTTAAGAATAGCAATAAGGAGAGTATGGGAACTGTTGGATGATCAGCCTCAGCCTAATGCCTAGGAAGATGATGAAGAACAAGAAAGTGATCAGGGTCAGAATGGATTTTTGCGGCACATCATAGTTGATCAAACAATTGCTTCTACAAAGAAATGAGTTGCCACTTACACAGGGGAAGTAATGTTATACACCTTCTCTTTAACAAAAAAAAAAAAAAGGCTTTTAATGGTGCCTCCCACAGCTTTCTCACCTAGAAGCTGAGGAATCATGGCATATAGAAATGGGTTGAAAATGGGCTGGGTCACTGGGCTCAAAGGATTATAATTAATGACTTAATAACCAATGCCTGGACAGTAACAAGCATATTGCCCCAGGGGTTTGTAACCAGGCCTATATTGCTCAGCATCTGCATGAATGACCTGGATGGGGAGACAATGGCAGCAAATTTATGGATGATACTAAATTTAGGCAGTGGTTCACACACTGAATGGTAAGAAGCACCTTGATGAACCTGAGGACTAGACTAACAAATCTAAATAAGTCCAACACAAGATACAAATATCTGTATCTGGGGCCGATCCAATGCTTTGCTACAGTACAGGCTGGAGCCAACCGGTAAGAAAGGAACTGGAGGTTATCAAGCTGAACAACAGTTTTCAGCTTGCCCTCATCACATAAAAAGTAAATTGCATACTAGGCTACAACAGGAGGAACATGGCTGGCAGACCAGAGACCTCTCTAGTTGGTCTGGTGAAACTACACTGGGAATATGACCAGTGTGGAACTTCCAGTTCAAGCAGAACATGAGAAACTGGAGATGGAAGACTACCAAGGCCTACAACTACTAGAAGAGGAAGTTAAAAGACAACAAAGCCAAACTCTTCTCTGTAGTGACAGATCATATAAAAAGAGTAACACCGTTCAGGCTTGTTAAGCGCACACTGGACATCTGAAAAAGCTTTCTCTCAAAGGGTCAGGGAAGCTCTGGACGAGGTTAACCAGAGAGGTGGTGGAACCTCCACTAGTAGGGGCTTTCATTAATCAGACAAACGCGGACTCAGCCGTCCTGTTTTGAGCAACAGGTTGGACTAAAGATCCCCGTGAGGTCCCTTCCATCCAGCATTTCTGTATTCCTGTGATAACACTGATTTCTTCACTGTGCAGAAAAGTCTCATGCATTAACAGAAGCAGAAGTCATGTTGTAAAAGAATAAAGCAGCGTTTTTTGGATTGTTTGCTATGGATGGAACAAGGACAGTTCCTCTTTTGCCCTAGAATGTGTTTACTTTTTTTTTTTTAATGCATTTCCATAAACTCTTCTTCACAGCTGTCTACCATTTTTCTTTTTAAAGGCAGAACATGCCACAAGTCTAAAACATTTATCATACCCAGAGCATTTGTTTTTAAAGTATCTTTCCCACACTTTTCTAGAAGCAACTGCTGGCAATCAGATTGCAATTCCTAAATAAATGTTTAAAAACATAATAAAGCTTTCTTTTTCTTTACTTTTTTACTTTACATCATTCATGGCTGTGAAAGAAAAGACAAAGCTACTACTGCTTGGAAATTCTGGAAGCAGATCAGCTTCCTTCTGTAAGCAACCAAGCTTAGCGGGACAAACCTGGAGAACAAACAAAGCAATGAAGATGATGGCGCTAGCATCCACATACTAATCTCTCCATTCTACGAAGATCTGTTTAGATGCCCCATTAAACAGTACTGACAAAGGATTTGTGTGTTTGGCTCTTAGTGAAAACATAGCAAAAGTGGCTGGCAGCCTGGGAAATAAAACTGCCTAACCAGAGACAGTAAATGATTTCCCCAACAGAGACATATCTTTGGTGAAATAAATAAGATGTTCAGCAGTCAGACTGAACCAAAATCACTAGAAATTAAAGTTACCCTGCTATATTGAAGGCTTCTAACTTCATGCAATTTTTTATCATAGGTGTTTAGCAAGTGCTCACTGAGTTTTGGGAGCCATCTATATTTAAAGACAGAAGATCTTGCCTTATTCCTAAAGAGGGCTGTAAATCACATACATTGCCCTTTGAGGACTGCCTTTTGCCACTGCCCTTAGCCTCTTGGCAAGGATATCACCTTAGACCCATGGCTGGCTCAACATCACCTCCACAAAACTCAGGGAAAAATCAGTACAGGAATGTGTGCACACTGCTGCTACAGCCCAACAGTTTCAAGTTGCCAGGATGGTCCATGGAGGCTCCATCCAGAAACAAACAAATGTCTCCTCTGAAGCTGTGCCGGGGTATGCTTATCTCCAGACAACCTCAGCATCAGGGAATTAACTGCATTTACCCTCAGCCCCTATCTGCACCAGGATAAATAACACTGAAAGGATGATTGACTAGATCCTATTTTCCCTACACACATGCCATCTACAGTCACTGCCCTAGATTTTACAATCCAACTTTGCAAACAAACATCCTACTGACAGACATAAACTACTCTTACGCTATTTAACCTTCCAATCACAATTCAGACACAGTATATCACAGATTAAATCAAAAATGCCAAAAATACAAGTCATATTTGCTGACTGAAACTTGGAATTCATCATCTTTTAAGTCAGTAACAACCATAGCACACTTTTCTTAAGCAGATTTATGCTTATTTTAATTTTACTTCCCCAAATAGTACCAGAAAAAAAAGAACTTTCCCCAGAGGCTGAAGCAATCTGTCACACATGTCTTCGCATGTCTTTTAAAAGATCATGCAGATGCTATGCTACTGACTTTAAACATAGCTTTGCTGTCTTAGGAACGCAAGTCAGCTGCTAAGACATCTCCTCCAGTCATCCATGTTACATGCAGACATCAGATGCAGAGTTTATTAAACTACTACTCTTTAGAAGAGAGCCACTGATACAGATGTCAGTCCATAATGCATAAACAAGAGCACTAGTATTCTCCTTTTAAGTAAAAGCAGATCATTCTTTTTTGAGCAGTGATGAACAAAATCAAATCCAACAAATCAAATACAATATAATTACTAACATGCTTGCACTAGACATTCATAGCAAAATAGTTAAGTACCACCAGAGACAGCTAATTCCTTTCTTATCCCGGCTTATCTCATACTGAAATTTCAGATATTCACATCAGCTCATATGATACTTCTGATGGAATTGTAAACTGCGATACATTTAGGGGAAAAAAGTTTAAGAATCAGACTGCACTATTTTCAAAATGAAAAATTGAATTTTTTCAAACTAAATTATCTCCAAGACTGACCACAAGCCCCTTTGAACTCCCCTTTTCCTCTCTCTGTGCTGTTCCCTGGTGCCTGCAGCAGCCCAGAGAGACACAAGGATGCAGTTTTCTGTTGTCCAAGGAGTACTTACACCGAGTAAGTATCCTTCCAGTGTGAAAGCAACCAAACTGACATTAGGACCTTATGCCAAATGTCACATTGGACCCTGCCCCTCTGATGGAGCCTTCCAGAGAAATTCTGCCCAAATGGGACTCCCTTCAACCTGTTGTTCGTTTTAATGGGATGACTTGCTTGTAATAAATGGATGAACAAAGCTCACTGCAGTCTGAATGCCAAAAATGAAGAGAGCTTTTTAGTTTTGGAGCAGGATACCTAAACTATTTTCATTTCAGAAGTTAGAAACCCCAAAAAGCAGCATAGATTTTCAGCACTGAAATTGCTAAGAACAAATTCAGTCAACCTTTATTGTTGTTTAAAGCTCTGTAACATAAGAATGAAAGCTGAAATAACTTGGTGTTTTCTTGATCCAATTCTAAGAATGCTTGATTCAGTAATTCGCCTCTTTTTAAATTTGCACTGGGTGGATCCTTCCAGTCTTTACAGAAGCTTCTGCTGCTACTGACTGAATGGAAATTTTCTTGTTAGTAAGGCCGTAAGAATCAGGTCCTTTAAACTATCCTGGTATATCCTGCACATCACACTATGCATCAGCTGCCTGTGCTTAGTATGTATTTTATTTTGATGAAAAATTCAAATCTAGAGCATGAAGTAAAGGATATTTTACATGCAGCTCTGAGTACTGCCTGAATTAGCCTGCCAATGCTAGTGGCACAATACACTGCTCTTCTCATTAAGCAAGAAGGCAGGAAAAAATATATTCCTCATTCAGAAAAGACTTGTAGCATTTACAAAATCATTTCATTTTTCATGCCTTTGAAAGGAAATTTAATGCTGCTGTAACCTTGCTAGGAACCCCTCGAGGGAGGAATAAGAATCAGTCTGGACAAAGTTTTTGGATGGAGTCAGCAATTATGTGTGTTTCAGCCAGTCTCCATTTCTTCTTCTTTCAGAGAAAGAAAAAAAAAAAAAAAAAAAAAAAAAAAAAAAAAAAAAAAGAAGAAAATAGAAAAGTCTCCCCCAAAGAAGAAAAGTTGCACAAAGCTCATGTGCCTTGCCTGGTGCCCTCTACCACTCCACTAGTGACTGCAGTCAAATCCTTGTCTGCAAAGCTTCCTCACTTCTCTGCAAGCTCCGAATACTGCCACATAACCACACACGGCCTAATTCTTCCCCCTATTTTTCTTCTTCTCTTTGCAGCTTGCTACCAGCATGTAAATGTACAGCACTAGGCCCACTCCAGTCTGCACAAGCAATCGCAGGGAGCCCATACAGTGCTCTACACTCCAGCAGAGCTCTACCAAGAAATTGCCAAAGTGTGTGTGTGTTTGTGGGTTTTCTTTTTTCTTTAAAAAACCCTCTCCTCCCCGCCAACAGACAGATGTGCACCGCAGCACGGCTCACGTTTCACCGCCTCCTGCGCCAGCCTCGGAACAGAGCCAAGGAAACACAGAAACCCCACAAAGCGAATTTTCGTACGGGGAGGGGGGGAGGGGGGAGGTGAGGGAAACTCGGAAGAAACAGGGAGAGAGCAGGAAACCAAGAACCTACCTATGGACGCCGTCATGACAGAAATTCTCTCATGGAGTATGGGCTTTGCAAAAACTTTATTCAAGACAGAAAAAAAACAAGCTTCCTTCTGTGGGGCCAATCGCTGTGCATGCTTCCTGCCGCCGGGAGCACACTGCGGCCAAGTGCGCCGCTCCGCCGAGAGGCTATCCCCACGTTAGCTAGTGGCACCGCTGCCTTTCCTCAGAGTATTAAAACCTCGCAGCAAAGGAGACTAACTTTTGTGCTGTATGAAAACGAGGCGCTGGCATTAATTAAAGTCATTTAGCGGGAAACAGCAAGAGCCCTCTCCATCACGAGGGAAAATAATCCCATGATTGTTCAGGGCCACTTTGCTGTGTGCTGCTGTGGCCAGACTGCCCATTCAGGACTTCGTGCTCTGCTGACTCCACCTCGTTTGAATTTGACTTCTTTTTTTTTCCTCCCAAAATCTCCCCAGTGCCCTCCCCCGGCACTCACTCACACACACACTGGCTCCGCTGCTTGCCTTCCCCATCCGTTTTCTGCGGTTAGCATCCAGCACAGTGGTCTGGGGACCACAACAGTCCTGTGGGCGTTAAATGCTGACGCCTGCTACACAAACCATAACCTTTTTTTTTTTTTTTTTTTTCCTGTTTATTAAGTCGACTTTGGTTCTTTCAGTGAGATGCAAGACGCTGAATTTGGTACCTCCAACTGCTTTTCAATGCGGACCAAAGTCCAGCTGCTCTACACAGCCAGACCAACTTCACACTCCCCGATATATTTAGCATCAGGAGCCCTGAATAAAGTTTGACTCACTTCCCTAGATTTCTTTGACAAAACACCATGTGCAACCATGGAGCACTGTGCTCACCGTCACCCCATCATTGTTTGGAAAAGTTTTTATTTTGCAGGCCAGGAAGATGAGTGGAAGCGGCGCAGCGCCGCAGCGGGTAGCAAGCTTCCTCCATAAATTGTTCCTCCACGGCCCAGGCCACCGGGTTTTCTCAAAGGATGCCCATAGGAAATGACTTGGGACAGAGAGAAACAAAACGTGATGATTTAATGCTTTCCTGCAGTGAATGACCCAATTGCTTTCTAACAGCAACGTATTCTCTGGTGTGTGTTAAGGCATTTTCACAATCTCAAAATGAGCAAATTGGCCCAAGGGCAGAGATGAGTATTGGGAAATTCAGTAGAACTTTCCTTTTCTTCATAGACAAAAAGGAAAACAACATGAAACTATTCCTTTATAAGGATATTCACTCCTACAACTGATTTTTT
This sequence comes from Nothocercus julius, assembly GCA_013398735.1. NCBI lineage: Eukaryota > Metazoa > Chordata > Aves > Tinamiformes > Tinamidae > Nothocercus > Nothocercus julius. Next base: position 3,588,825 of record VZSV01000076.1, read on the forward strand.
TTTCCATAGCTGCTATTCCAATTACATTAATAGGCATAACAACAGCACTCAGGAGACCATCGAAGACTGATTGAGATGGACACCACACTAACATGCAGAAAATGCATAAAGGAACCACTGTCAGGAGGCAGAATAGGTTATTAATGCAACAATCCAGAAGGGCCATTAATTAACTTGATTAATTATAAAATCACACTTTCTCTTTGTCATGGATGTTTCCTGACAAAGACAAATGCAGCTGAACACACTCCTTAAATTCCTATAAACACTAATTATTAGTGAAAATTGCTCTCCATTGAGAGCATTCCTGGCTCTGCATAAAAAGCACAGTATTCACAGGAAATCTTTGGATGTCCCATTTCCTTCCTGGTTTTCAAGACTTGGAAACCTTGCTTGTTCAGTTATTTACATTTACCAAATTAGAACAGATCATGGATGATAGCATCTAGACTTAGAAGATGAGAATTTCCTAAGATAGCGTTAAGAAGGTTAGGTTGGTAAAAAAATATTCATTTTTGAAGTAATGAATAAATGCAAAATACATAAAAAACAGATAATTAAAATATTTCATATACTTCAAACATTAAGAATTGGAGCAAGAGCTAGTAAAAAGAAGAAGTGGAGCTTTAAGGAATACAGTGACTATCTTCCCGTAGTTGCATGAGATTTTCCAGGAAAAACCTCTGGAATGGTAGGAAAGTATTTCATGTTTCTATGATAACATTAAACAGTAAGTCCATAACAAATTACCACCTTAAATCCACAAGCACTTAACTATGCTTCCTTACTGATGAACTTCAAAATAACCCAAAATTCTTCATCTAAAAAGTTTTCTCAAATACACCCCTCATTAAAATAACTGGCATAGGGACTTTCTAACAGAATCGGACTTAGTTATACCAATGAAGTTGTCCATTAAAGAAACCTCTCTGACACAGAATACTCATAAATGGTAAACAAAAGGCATGGTTGTGTTTGGTTTCTGTCACATGCTCAAGATACCAACCACGTGAGATGAGTTCCAGTGAGTTCAGTGTCTCAGGTGGGGAATTTTTCAGATATAGATGAATGCAGTTTCTGAGATGCTGCTGTCCCCCCAGCGGAAGGTCTGTTAGTGGGCAAAGACAATTGGACTATGCCCAGTACAGCACCTACACGTGGTGCAGGTCCTCCACTGTACCCTCTTCTAGGTGCTAGCATTTACTGAAAAAACAAGTCTGTACACAACTCTTCAAGGTAAAGTGTAGCAACTGTCCAGTTTTATCAAAGCCATTGCATTGCAAAGCCTAGTCAAACTAACTTACAATGAAGGGCTTGGACTGCGAGAGCGTAGCTATGCAAGGACTTCAGATTCAGCAAACCCTGTAACTTGTCTATTACTCCTAAGATTAATGGAAAATGTGGAAGTCAAGCTCACAGTGCCTTTCAGGTTTTGTGTGTTAGAAGAGAATAACATGTTAAAAAACAAAGAGCAACGTCCTTTGACTATAAACAGCTATGTGGGACTGAAGTCATATCTCCCACTGCATCCTCACCAGCGATAGTCACCAGGCTTAATATTCTGTAATTCTGAAGCTATGAAGCATCTTGGACTTAAGAATGCAGCAAACCTGCAGTTCACAGACGTTCAATAAACGGATCATTTTAAGCCATTATGTGTTTTGAAGAGCAGTGCTTTCGAAGCCTTCCTTGCCTTCAGCCTTCCCTCAAGCTACGAGCTACCCTAGAACATCACAGTCACTCAGTGCCATGTCATGGCAGGAGGCCTCACCCTGGAGAACTTGAAAAAGCTCATTTTACGCAACCACAGCAAGGGAAGTGGTTCCATGGATTCCATGGATTTTTTTTTTTTTTTAGTTAACTTAAGCCTTTTCAGCCAGAAGGACAAGTAACGTAACATACAAAAATGCATGTTACTCCTGTAAAATGTGATTATTACTATTAAATATGATCAACTATTAAATATGATCACTATTAAATATAATCACTATTTAAATTAAATATGATTAACAGGTGCATGTAAAAATAATGCACATTACCACAAACTGACTGCTCATCCAGTCTTATATTTCTTTAAACAGCTTACTTCTGTCTAGGGCTCAGCTTTTGCTTCTTCAGAACAAGCAGTAATTAGCAGTAACCCTTTTCTCATACTCAGATTCTTCTTCCCTTTTTTATGCAAGTGTAAGATCTTACCCAAATACACTTTCAAGAAAACACACACAGCTAGTTCCTAGACAAATGACAGACCCGTCTATAGGGAAATACGCATATTTTGCATTAAAATGGAAAAATAGAAACCAAACTCTGTAACGCTGAGTGCTTCAAATCTTTCTTTTGTAAAGTTATCAATTACTTACTCATTCTTAAGAGAGTAAAAAAAAATCCTCCAGCATATTTTCCAGGTGTATTTCAGGTTTAACTGAAGAGGCATATCTGCTTTGAGACCATGGTTAGAAACTACAATACAGAAGACTTGTTTAAACATATTACTTTTTCTGTATAATAATAATAATTAGAGAAACAACATTTCTTTGTCATTTACGACTTCAGGATTACACTGTTTATATTACCACTTGAATTTTAGAAGTGAGCTATGAGATAGATACTAGTGAAGATAATGAAAAATAGTATGTTCAGCCTCTTTGGAAATGCCAAGTCTTTCCATCTCATGGGTGTTTATTCCAAATACTGTCAGTTATCCTGGATAAATATCCTAGATAAATAAATACCAGGTAATCCTACTACTTTCTCTCAAGAGAAAAACTCTTTGGACTAGCGCCAAGAAGGATGCAAGTTGACCACTGAGCAATTAGATGTACTGCTGCTGAATGGAATTCACAGCCTCAAAGCACATGCCTGTATTTGACATGGAGTAGATGGAAAATGTTGGCTTTGGAAGAAATAGGTTAATTTGGTCACCAAAGGCTAGGTAATAATCACTGCTGAAGGGAGATTTTTCACTTCCTTTTAAAGTTAACTGACAATTCTGGACCAAAGGAGCATTTTCATGCCAGCTTTGCACTCACAGTCTTTAGCTACTCTGTTAGCCATCTACTCCTTTCAGAGGATGACTTCTGAAAATGCACAGATTTGAATTTAACTCCTCCTCCTTTGAGAAACCTGCCCTAAGCCCTGCAGTATAAGGGTACTGAAACAACCCCATCTTTATTTTTAAGGAGACTTCTCTACTGTTACTCTGCCTTTTATTAAATAGTATTGTATCTTTATTATATAAGACTGAGAAATCTGGCTAAAAAGCCACACTGTTTTCACATTTATACAAGAAAGCTGGGTTCAAGTCCTGCTGAGTCTTAAGCAGAAGAGGAAGATGACCTTGGACCTCTCACAGCACATGTGAGCACATTACTCCAACCAGCTGGCTATTAGATCTGCATAGGAAAATCCTCCTCCTATGTCTGAGTTAGAAGACATCCAAGATTTAGCTCCAGAAGTTAAAATACACGGAGGACTGCCAATTTAGTAAATCCCATTATATTTAGCAACATGACCGCTCAGAGATGTTAAGACTTGAGTGGTCACACACATATATGGCAACAAAGATGTCACTGCATTAGTCACAGTGTTTATTTTGCCAGTTTCCGTTTTGATGCCCACGGAATTTAGAGCCCTCCATGCTGGGCTGAAGTGAGCAGCAATTGGCAGATTCTCCCCTTTGCGTCAAGATGCCCAAAGCTGTGACCTTCGCAGTAGTAACTCCTGCCATTGTTGCTACTTCTCCTCTCCTAGCTACCAACAGGCCTATTCCGAGCTGCTTTTCTCCTCAGATACAGAGTAATTTGACTCAGTTTCCAAAACATATAAATCCCCAATAACTTCTGAAAATAGTTGTTGAATGTGCAAATATTTAGGCGTGTTTTAGCTCAGCTACTTGGAAGGACTCAAGTGCTCAGCAATGATGAAATACATGGGTTGTACTTCATGCTTCCTCACAGAGCAAGTATAAATTGGAATATAATTTCTAGAAGAAACAGTGCACACAGAAGTGCATGTTTTGAACATTCTTGACATTTGTTATTTTGTTTTTTTTTCTACTGTTTTCTTAAACTTTGCCTTCTTTTTCTAATATTCTTTGTAATAAATTCCCTTGCCAAAATATTTGTGGCAATTGAGCACAGGCAGGCAGTTTTCAAACTGCAAGGCTGCCATTTCAGCATTGAAATAAAAGATTAAAAAAAAAAATCACTGCAAAAATTAAGCTTTCTCGTGAATATTATACTTTGGTATTTTGTGTTATTTTTGATCTTCATGTTGTTTGAAGGGAAGTGGGTGTAGGATGAGGTCCTTCCTTACACAGGTCTCAGATTTCACTGAAATCCATGATTTATGCATACCTTACGAGTAGACAATTTTAGGAATTCTCAGTGATATCTCCCAGCTGGGAGTTAAATTAGTTTACAGAGAATGAAAACTAACAAACATCCTTCAAAACTACTGAATGAAAGGCATTATTAATACACTCTCTTGTGACCAGACAAAAAAGCAGCAAAATTACAATATCACAAAAAAAAAAAAAAAAAAAAAAAGTTAAAACTGATATATAATCTCAAGCTTTGAAAAATCTCAATCATTTTCCAGAACAAAAATATTTTGATAATCTTTGGATAACATTTTCTGTGACCAAGTGTAGTAGAATGAGGTTATTAACTCATGTTTACTCTCTTGGGAAACTATGAGCTGCATCTAATAACTACATTCTATATAGTGGGGTTGTCAAGTGCTCAGGAAAAGCTTTTCCTTGACGTCATTTATTCAAATTTTTATACTATATAGCTATACTAAATAGCCCACTAGTAGGCTAGTATTGCAGTATCTTGACAGGTGATTTAAAGTCTCATAGCAAAGCATTTCATTTTCATCTGCTTTATTCTTGAAGCTTTCAAGGCAAATTATAAAAAGAACACAAGAGTAGTGACACAAACTGACAAGATTCAGGGAATCTTACAACAATGATGGGTGCTAACACTGTGCTAGAAATACTTAAGTTGCCTTTACTTCCCATTCTTCTGCAGAGTATTTCTTCCCACACCTTCATCATTCCCCTCAATCATAGCTATAGCCATTGTATTCTTCCCTCGCTTCCTTTCCCCTTGCAACATATATACACATTTTTTTCCTCTCTGGGAGCTTTTTTCTCTCACTTTTCCCTCCTCACTCAGCATATTATAGTGTGAAATATTTGTAAGATTTGATCCCACAACTTGGCATCCTCAGGAGCAAAGAAAAATATTAGCTGTTGACATTCAGTCAACACCTGGGTTACACTCCAGCAACATTTCTGGAAGTAGAACTTAGGTACCCGTTTTTCTTTTACCAGTTATTTGAATAAGAACCCACAGCAAGGACCTGTACCAATTCAACTCACTTTTTTTTTTTTTTTTTTAATCATGTTGGTTTTGAAACTCTTTTGTGCTGTACTTCCTATTAGCTGCATGTTTAGTTTGCTTTATATCTTTTTTTTTGAAGAAGCTCAGTGAAAGACGCAAAGGTTTTTAATTTTAAAGACTGCTTAACATGAAAAAGTTTTGACTGAATTCTGAACTAGAAGCAGTTGAAATGAGATAATAAATGATAATTAAAAAATTAAGTCTTCATTAAAAGGTGGAAAATTTCCTGATGGGGAAAACAACATAAAATCACAAAGATACTGTTTCCAAGCCTTCCTCAGAATTTATATGTTAGATGGAAGAAGTCAAACCACAGACTTAATAGCTCATGCCTAACTTGGTGGAGGGGGGGAGAAACAAACAAACAAAAGCCAAAAGAAAAACAAACAAACAAACAAAAAACCTATGGCCCCTCAGAAATCCTAAATCTCCTTGGAAAATGTTAGAGAAATCTCATATACCAACTTTTCAGAATAGCATGGCAAGTGTGAGGGGGAGAGAGGGCAGGCAGTGAAAGTAAAAGAAAGTCAACTCTGACTATCCCAAAAGCTATTAAGCGTAACTGGGTGTTTCTTGGAGAGTCATGACTTTTTTTCAAAGTAAACAGTAGACAGACAATAAGGATTGACCTTATACTCAATACTTAAGTACTCTATACTCAATAGAGAGGGGAGAGCATGTGAGAGCTTGCATGCATGTGAAGAGTGAGCAAGTACGTGTCGACCACATAATTTTAGTGCAATTTACCATAATGGCAAGTATCCTGTATAAATTTTATTTTTAAGGGAAGAAGAATATAATTAAGATGATACTCGGGAAGTTAGATGCTTATCGATTGATAAGCATAACCACTTAAAATGGATCAAGTGACACACTCTTAATCATCCAGCACATTGTTTAACATTTGATTTAGCAATTGTCAGAAAAACAAAACCATTTATATTTTGAAAAGTTTTTATTGCAACTCATAAATGTATTTAGCACACTTATTAACAATGTTAATAAGTATGTTAATAAGTATGTAATCTCCTTTAATTGGCAATGTTGACAGCACACCATGAACAGATTAACACAACACAGCCTTCTCTAGCAGTCAAGAGCTTTTTGTGTGTTATTTTGAAAGGGTGCTAAGTCTTCAAATTGCCTATTTTTGACAGCTAATTCAAATTATGAAGATTTATTAGTCTGTGTCATGTTTATTCTGCAGTCACCAATGCAGAATACTTCATTCACATCAATACATTAGAAAAAAATACACACAAGAATGCATATCCCACTCCTACAACTTCCCCTATATTGCTGGAAGGAATTTTTCATTTAAATGTGTGGTTACAGAGGAAAATCATGCAGAAGTTGCATGCTTAATGATTTGTTGAAAAGGCAACAAGGCTTGGGGTCATTCTGTTACACACTGTAAATTCTATACTCGCGGGCCATCTCTTGAGAAAAAAACAATCTGTCTTCAGTCCTCAGGCCTTCAGGCCTTTTGTGGTAGGCACCTCCATCATTTCAGCAGAATGTGGGGCTACAAGGTCAGTGAGGAGGTCCTCCAGTTATCATCACCTCCTGAAGAGCTGAAGGGCACCTTGAAAGCAGGATTTGAAGAAGAGACCAGAGCAAATACATGCCAATACCAAAGCCAACTACCAACACATGCAATGAAATAGTGGGGTGACAAGATTTAGGTGGACTGGTTGCCAAGTATGCAGGTGCTCTGCTTTCTGCTTTGCTGCCAGGTTGCAGGGTTTTTAGTTAATAACTCCTTTCAAAAAAAAAAAAAAAAAAAACTTGTTTCATTTTTAGCCCACGGTGTTATAAAAAGGGAGCCAAGAGCTAAGAAATGGTAGACAGAGTGCACTAAAGTGAAAATGACCCAAATGAAAACAAAGTCTGCAGGATGGGTCTACCTAAAGGAGAACCTATCCATCACCAGTAGTTTATTTGAAGCAAAGATGTGAACATGGAGTTGAGGAGGGGGGACTGCAGTCAGACCTGTTGAGCTATCATTGATGGAACTCTTCTGACACATAGGAGACTTTAAAGAAATCCGCAGGCATGAATATTATTTCATCTGAATTCCTATGGGGCATTTTCCTTATCAGATCTCTCATCCATTTAACAGAAATCAACATTTGACTTGAGTACAAAATTGGGGGGGTGACAGAATTGAGGGATTCTTTCTACATTTAGGATCCCCCCCAAGCCCTTCATTTGGCTACTCATTTCCCAGCCAGAAAAGTTAAATCCAATTTACATTCACTCTTTAAGACAGAGGACGCCATTTCACTTTGCAGCAGTGTCTTACTTCAAAGAGACAATATATAAACCTTACTAGCCTATTGGAGAACTGTTGTCTTTTTCTTTTTAAATGGACAATCTCAGTATTTCCATTGGCTCATCAATCAATGCTTTCCCTACCTGGACTGAAAAGACATTTTGTAAAAATAAGAAAAAGAGAGAGCAATGTGAAAACTAGAAAAAGATTTTTTTTTTTCCCAAAGCAGTAAACATCATGTCTCTTGCAGCACAGACAACATACAAAATTTCTGATTTTGTATTTGAATAGTATGTTAAGGACTCTGTAATTGATGGTGCAAAGTGAAGGCAGTCTTTGTAAATTGTCAGTCTGTGACAACACAGCCAAAAACGCTCCAAGTTATCTCCAAACTGTGCATTAGAAAGGTTTCTCTAAAGATTAGTTTTCACAGAATCACGGAATGGTTGAGGTTGGAAGGGACCTCTAGAGATCATCTAGTCCAACCCCCCTGCTCAAGCAGGGGCACCTAGAGCATGTGGCACAGGGTCACATCCAGATGGGTTGTGAAGATCTCCAGAGAAGCAGCTTCCACAACGTCTCTGGGCTGCCTGTTCCAGTGCAGTTCTTCCTCACATGGAGATGGAACTTCCTGTGTTTCACTTTGTACCCATGACCTCTTGCACTGTCACTGGCCACTGTGGAGAAGAGTTTGGCCCCATCTTCTTTATATTCTCCCCTCAGGTATTTATACATACTGATAAGATCCCTTCTCAATCTTCTCTTCTCCAGGCTAATCAGGTCTAGCTCACTTAGTCTTTCCTCATAAGACAGATGCTCCAGTCCCTTAATCATCTTCGTTGCTCTACACTGGACCCTCCCTAGAAGCTCCACGTCCCTCTTGTACTGAGGAGCCCAGAGCTGCCCCCAGTACTCCAGGTGCGGCCTCACCAGAGCTGAGTGGAGGGGCAGGATCCCCTCCCTCGCCCTGCTGGCAACGCTCCTCCTCATGCAGTCAGGAGCCCATTGGCCTTCTTGGCCACAAGGGCACATTGCTGACTCATGGTTAACTTGTTGTCAACCAGGACTCCCAAATCCCTCTCCATGCAGCTGCCTTCCAGCAGGTCAACCCCTAATCTGTACTGCTGTCTGGGATTATTCCTCCTCAGGTACAGGACCCTGCACTTTTAGTTTTACTGAACTAAGAGTGTGTAAACAAGTAATAGAGGGAAGATAAGGAGTGCTGCAGTTCATGACATACAACCCTAACTTCAGTGTTTACATTTGGTTCCTAACATTTTTAGCAATGCTGTATTAAGTCTGCAATGCCTTTCGTTTCTGCAAGGTTCCTGCAAGACTCTAATTAAATTCATATTGGTAAAGTCCAAACAGGAGACCTGAGTCCTTTCACAGTAGTTGCTTTCCGCTATGGAGGCTAAACATACCCTAGTAAATGGTATACTTTATCATACTTAAGAAACACCAGGTGTTTCACTACAAAAATATTATGGAGGCAAACACTGTATGCTACCCATGCGATAAACATGGCAAGGTCAATTGCAGGACAGTGGAAAATATAAATCAGACCTTGTCTAGCTACTTTGCAATAAACATCACAAATCACTTGTCTTTACTTGTGATTTTTATAGTGTTTGAATAGCCTTACTATAAAATAAGGAAAAACAAAACAAAACTAAAACAAAACTAAACACACCTTTCTGTCCAGGAGGACAGAGCTTATGACAAGCATCCACTGAAGTAGATGCACTGATGTACTAAGTAAATAAACCTAGATGTCTGGAAAAGCTCCACACCTGCCACAACTTGCTCTTGATTTTGTCTTGGACACATGTATCTTATGTACACAGGTAAGGGCAATGCAGGAGTATGAAAATGAAATACAGAAAATACCTCATATTGTGAACAATTCTTTTGCACAACATCAGCTGCTAATTTTCCCTTCGGGAAACAGCATCACATCTATCCCCTATGCTTTTAACGCTACTGGAGCACACAAAAAAGCTTTACATTCAGAACCTGAATACTTTTGTTTTTTTTTTTCACCAGAATAACTAATATGCAATATGGCTAATTTCCCTTAGAACACTTGTAAGAAATGACAATGATGCAGACACAGTATGAAATTACAATTACTAACAGATTTCTGTAATAACATGGAAATCTATTAGGCTGTGCTTTTGCCTTCTAAGAGATTTATGAATGATTCATCGCTTCCCTGGATGATGTAGAAGAATAAGTCTGCATTATTCAATTCGTGAAATTTAGGATTTCAGTGTCTCTGTCAGATAAAAACACCGACCGAGTTAGGAAAAGGGTAGAAAAATACCAGTGTCTGAACCTGAGGGGTACTATGACAGCACAAGGAAAATTATGACCATTGGAAAATTTTTAGAAAACCTTGTATATATAGTACCTGCATGGAGTACAGCACCTGGGCTAATGTCACCAGTGAGTATGAAGAGAGGGCCTTATACACATCGAAAGGCATTGACATTCATCCTCCTGGCTGCCATTCCACTGCGTGCCTGACTTGAGCTACAAAACTATACTTAGGGTATTTTGGAGGAGATGGAAAGCCAGGCCACCCTGTATTCTCCTAAACAGGGCATGAATAAAGAGTTATAGATAATCTTCCCTTGTTCCACAGTCCACGCCTTCTGCTGCAGGACACTGCCTGTGAGGGCAGATTTTGTGCAAAGCTTTGTTTGTGCTTTGGCCAAGGCTGGGAAAGGGGCAGCTTTTTCCGGAGCCCTGAAGGCGTGTAAGTAAGTCCCTGAATGTGGATGGAATGCTGAGCCAGAGTTCAGCTCCCTGGCAAAGAACTTGCCATGGTTTTATTTGGTGTTTCCCTATACAAAGGTCTCAATTAGCTGTATGCTGTGCAAGACAAGAGTGCCTTTATAAGCTTCCAAACAGCCTACAAATAGGGCTTCTGTTCCTTCCCTGGTGCACAGGACTTGCCTCTCAGATATGTAACAGCTGTTATGTTACCAGGAGACTCTATCCGTGTTCTCCCTTTTTGGATCCTGCCCTCTTTTGGTGAAATATTTATAAAACTAAGCAATTTATAGATGGCTCAAGCTTGTCTTAAGAAGCGATTTGTCTTTCAGATAATCAGCCTAAGCTCCACAGCAAAGAAAATTAAGGTTTCTGGAGGCAGGATTTGTCAGGTTTCATGGAAGGCACGAAAGCCTTTCACTTAAACAAACAGTTTAAGAATCAGAATTAAATGCGTTCCAGACATAAGGCACACAACGAACAACAGGAATAATTCATCACAGAAGCATAGCAGAACAGATAATTTTGCCATGTGATATACATGAAGACGGGATGCCATTGCAATTCTTGAATGTACTACATACAAAATCATATATATTTTTCTTTTATCTGTTTCCTGACTTCTATACAAACCAAGAGAAGTATTTCAAAGAACAAGATGACTGCAAAAAGAAGTACTTGAAATTAGGGGCTGCCAGAATTATTTGCAGCTTGTATCATGATGTTAGCATCATCCTTTTGGCATGTGCATTCTTAACCACGCAAAATGCTACTTTTGGCATGTGCATCTTAACCACATGAAATGCTACTTTTGTTGCTTTCAGATTCTTTTCCTCATCCTACACGTCCAACACAATGCTCTTGGCTTTGGCTGTGTATCAGGGATAGGTAGGAATGGTAATGGTAAGACGTCCATTTCACTTTTGCTAAAGTGACAAAATGCTTAAGCAAGTAAATACAGTAAATGGATACTGTAGACAAATATGGAAGTAAAGCAGAATATTGAAGGAGAAAGAGAGAAAAGAAAAAAAATGTTTTTATATATAAGGTAGGATTCTAATGTTGCCTTTTACAAAGAAGTTTCTGTGCAATGATGGGAAAGTTGCCCAATTATTTCTTAGAGATGCTCACTAATGGAATATTGCATGTTTTCTGGACATCTAACTGTATGCCTTCGACTTTACTATCAGAGTACAGAGTTCACAGGTAAAAATGAAGCCAAAGGAAGCTGCACACCTGACTCGCAATATGCTGCACAGTGACATACACAGGTGTACTTCTGTTTCAGTGGAAGTACTCCTAAAGGGACAAGCTGTCTCCCCCACATTAGCAGCCAAGCACCTGCCCTTTTTACTCGTTTCAGTATTCCAATGGCAAGATAGGGATAACAAATATCTCCAGATATTTATTATATCAAGAAGCGCATCAGTTATAAGCCCATCCATGCTTGTGATTCAGTGATCTACTGCAAAAACTGTAAGCTACACAGGCATCTAAACCAGTTCATTTAACACCTTTGAGCCTGTGCCCTGAAAATGTGAACCAAGTAGTATCACAGAACAAGCACATCTGCCTCACCATTTAATAATACAGAACATATTCCTGCCCAAATCTTACAGTCCAACACTTGACCCTCTCTACTTGATATTTGCTTTTGTTAAATATCTCAAACCAACACATAATCATTTCCAAACAGAAAGCAGATGTAACCTATTAGAAGAACTATCTTCTGTCAGTTTTCTTCTACCCATCTTCATGCTCCTACTGTCAGTCATGTCTCTAAGGAAGACGACTGTCATCAAGGGACAGAAAGAGCCTTGTTCTGTCATCGAGGCTCAGCTCAGAGATTCCAACTCTCTCATAAGAGATCTTGTGAGCCATTTTTAAAGGGGCAGAAAATAATCCTTATTTTTATGTTCCAAGAGAGATTTTTTTTCTGCTCTTTCTAAGCTAGAGTCATTATTTTCAAGGTGCACCTTAACTGAGAATCTAAAACCACTATTTAAGAGGTGACAGCACTCAGAATTAAAGAGGAGAATCACTCACAAATAGAGAAATATGCTGAAAAACACTTTAATCCTTCCAGGGCATGTCCCAGCTGTTAGCAACAGCACGGGAAACCATTTAACAAGAAAACAAAATATTCAGTAGATGAATTCAATGTAAGCAAACTGTAATTGATTTGCTGAAGCTGACCTCAGGAGTATATTTACTTTGAATTGTTTAAGAGCTGAGAGAATAAAGGTCAAAGTCATAGCAACTGAACCATAAACAGATGTCTTGAACAGTACAGAAGGTTGCTTTATGACTAAAGATAGTTTCATTCTGTGTTGATGTTATTTACCTTCGCTAACTATTAAATGAAGCAAATTAAAGAGGGCATTTTTTTTCCCCAAAGTTAAAGGTACAACACTATAGCTATTATTGCATAAAAAATGACAATATCCAAATCACCAGAAACTTTACTATCAAGAGCTTCTTTGAGAAGATGATTCTCGGAGCAGAACTCTGAGAACTATTCTGCTCTGCGAGCAGAATAGGCAATATAGTATACTTTATAACTTTATATACAATTTTATATACATAAATATAAAGGTACATTTTTATACATATATACACATGTGTATATATATATACACAAACATACACATTTATATATGAATTATCTGAACAGCTCAACAGAAGGCACTCTGGTGATCAGAGATGGAAGTGGAGTAGTAGGGAGCTGATCTGTCCTCACCTAAGTCGTGACACTATATGAAGTTGTTTTTTTTTTTTTTTTGCCTTAATCTGTTTATACACAGGTAACATGAAACATATGGAAATTCTGTAATGAAACCAAGTGAAATGATAATAGAACAAAGATAATAACTTAAGAGTATATACATAGCAAAAATAATGCATAAATTTGATTTAGAGAGAGGATACTGGGTGAAGGATATACCATCATGCTTTTAGCAGCAGAAAGTTAAGGCCAACAGGAGGAATTCTCTACTGGCAATTCACAACTAGATCACACTAACCCTTTAAGCACTACTTACATAATTATCTATTACTTTTCCAGGCTTGAATGTTTACAACCTGTGTTGTGGCAAAAAATAAGCCACAAACAACAAGAAAAACCCTGAACATTCATTCTTTCAACTAAGAAACCTCCTGAATTGAACACAGCTATTACCACCATCTGCTGCCAGCTGCATAAGAATGTTAACATGTTGCTCACTTCTCCTTGCTGAGAAGGAGCCAACTCCAACATAAAAATCACAAGGAAATCAAATCTCTTGACAGTACTATTTTGATAGCAGAGCACTACAAGTCTCTGCAGCCAAATTCTATTTTCCAACCTGCATATATTTACATTCAGTAGATGCATGCCCATACATTTATAAAGGAATAACTACTGTTTGGTAGTTGTCTTTGCACACAGTTCAGTTTCAAATCATTTATGCATGAGGTTCTTACCAGGACTAGTTCTGTACAGCTCAGATGGGCTGCTGGTCTTTTGACTGGAGGGAATGTGTTGATGATATAGGGGAGGAGTTTTCACTACAAGAGAAAAGTAAAGTTACTCTTCGATGACAGATAAAATGTAATACCACTATGAGAATAAAAATGCAAATATTTCCTTACCATATGGTGTCTCTGGTGATAGCGGAAACGTTGGTGTGGATGAGACAGCTTCATTTCCATTTTTGGTTGGGGAATAGATTCCTCCATCTATTTCATCTTGGTAACAAGTCATCTAGGAAGGGCACAAATGAGCAAAATTATGGTGTGAAAATTCCCACTTAATTGTACAACACAGTGGTGTATTTTTCATCATCAGATTTTAGATGGTTCCATGTAATCTGATCCACTTGTCCACCAAAGAGATCTTGGAACACTGAAACCACATACAGAAAAACAACTTACGGAGGGTAATGTTGCAGGACAGCCTGCAACACCGAGTTACACTTCTGAGCTAACTATGGGCATTCATTCTTATTGCCAGGATGCAAATGCAAATTGCTCTACAGATATTTTGGACACTGAGCATGAATGCAGGGCCCTATTGGTCTTTCACTTCACTAAATCTTTATGAATAGGTATTTTCTTTATTGCTTACCTCTTTGGTCTCCCCTACAGCAATTAGCGATCCTAGATTTACAGTCTGGTCAGCAGCAGGAGACTTCATCCATCCACACTTGGTGTACATTGGCTGCACGGGGACATCATTGTCATACTGCCCAACACTCAGCTTCCTGATCCTTCCTCCTGGGGCATTATCATCTTGCGAATCTGCTGCTGTAACCGAATATATAAACCAATTAATTATTTTTTCATTAGTATTAGAGTTGGTGCAAGCAAACATTTTATTACTGTAACTTTAATGGTTCTGTTCTAGAAGGCCATCAAGAGTTTACTAATTGCTTTATAAAATCACAGGGGGAGGTGGGGAGGGAATTGCAATTAGCCTTGCGGATACAGGTAAGGAAGGTATTTGCAGGAGCAGCAGAGTTGCTGATGCTGCTCATTTTGGCAAGAGAGGTTTGGCTCATGCTGCTGGACAGCCTGCCGACAGAGGCCGCTATCTTGTTGGTATTTCCAGCCTTAGTAACAGCCAGCAGGTTTCAGAAGCAAAACCACAGCAGCTTTCCAGGACTGCGCTTCCCCTTCCAAGAGCCGCTTCTCATTTAGCTGGTGCAGTCTTGGACCCGTATGAACTCGGGGCCGAACCCGGCTCCTCATACAACTCCTGTGGCACACTCGGCATCCGCACTCCATCGTGGAAATTGGACATGATGCAGGCAGGGGAGCTGCAAACTTTGGGAGTCTGGGCAGTGGGATACTGAAGAGTGGGATACAGAACAGTCAGGGGAACAAAGCAGTATTTGTTGTCAAAGCTGCTAGTAAGACAGTGTTGTCAGACTGACAGGACTTTCTATTTACTCATCCACTGCAACCAACAGCCACTTTCTGAAAAGCCCTGCAGCAGTCACTTTTTTCACCTTCTTTGTAAGAAGAATTTAAAAAAGAAAACCAGCAAAAGGATTCCTCCGTGGTCTTTACTGTAGAGCTGCAGCACAGTACACACATATAGCAGCAATTCAGGTACTCTCTGTTTAACAGTTTTTAGCATCTGTATAATATAAAAATATCTAGAATTGGCTCTTATTGAAGTAAAGCATGAAGTAAAGCAGTTGACAGTAACCACGGTGCAAAATCTGGCATGCAGCGGAACTGCTTTTCCTATGGTAGGCTTTACATTTCTCTATAATAATACAGCACCACTACTGTGCGTCAATATACAATCAGATTTCTGTACAGGAGAACAAATATTATTCAAGATAGGCAAGGATTTCACTCTGAGATGTACAGAATTAAAGTGAGATTCTACACTGAAACACATATGCTGCTTCTTTGTGGATTCACTGGCAAGTAGGGATTCATTCCAAAAACATTAATACATCTCCTGCAGAATTACAAAATCAGCCACTTCCAAGAATCCAGTCCAATAGTAATTCCAACTTCAGTGAGTTGAAAAAAAAAAAAATGGGAATTCCACTTACAGGGTTAAATTTCTGGATCTAGATTCAACCAATTACTTACTTCATCTCGTCAATATAAACATACCTGAAGCTTCCTGGAAAAAGACGCAATTGAAATTTTGCTTTTAAGTTATGACTTTACAAAACTAAAATAGCATGCACATTTTTGGGATGCATATTTTAAACAAGTATTTAATGTCTTTTTTTTTTTTTTCCTGACTAGAGACCCTATCTCTGGTCTTCCAGGTAAGAACCCAGGTAGGAAACATCAAATAAAGTCTTGCAAGGCAGCAAAGGACATGAAATACCAAATAACAGCAAAATTATTCTTAAGCAATACTGAAAGGTCATTCGTGGAGGAAGCAGGGTAATTTTATAACAAAGAATGAGTGGAAATCACTGTATTTAACTTCAAACTTGTCAAAGTCAGTCTGGTGCCTGGTGATCCCAGTTTCAGGGCTCCATCATAGGAGTTAATGCAAGAGAAACATCACAAAAGAAGGATTCATTCTACTCTCAACCAAGTTTTTAAGGTACAGAATTCTTTCTTCCTCAAATTCTCCCTTCTACTTAACACAGCCACATAGAAAGGGGTCTGAGATGGAATGCCTGTCTTTTAGATGGCTAACATAGCAGACATTACTTGTATTGCAAATTTTACATGGAACATCAATATGGCTTCATCATCAACAGTATTTATACACTCATATCCGTAGTATTCATATACTTGTGAAGAGTGTAAATGTCTATGATATTGTTAATTCAGTTCTCAGGAAGTTGCAAATAGGTATCTTAGGAAAAGTGGACACTTTCTTTGAATATGCTGTGTATCAAACTCCCAGGATATGTTGGGTGATAGAGAAGAAAAGTTGAGCTAATACACTGAAATAAAGCTTAAAGCAATGGGCTTCCATCTAAGATGGAAAGCTACATGAAGAAGATAGCAAAAAATGACTTATACTTAGTACTTCTAAGAGTGTATTTCAGAGCTGCCTCATTAAAGGCAACAGATGTTTATTTATTGATTAAAAAGTTGTCTTTATGGTGCATAATATAAAGCATCATGAGCCAAGACTTAACTGGAAGACAGCTCATTCATTTCTGTTCCTAGAGTTCCATTTAAAGTTTCGGCAGAACTTCATAAATATCCTAGGAGCATGTTTATTTCTTTGAAAGCATTTTGCATACTCTTATTTCTCTTTTCCCTTGTGAACTACAAATATAATTTTGGTTTCCTTAAAGACCAAATGATAACATTCCTAGAGATTGCCATTAGACATTTATCATGTCGGATGGCTATCGCTAGGTCGCTGGAATAGCCAGCAGGGGCATGGCGAACAGTTAAAGGTTAATCTTTGGTTTCTTTAGCTGCTGAGCTTTCCTGGAGTACTTTTGGAAGGTATTTATAACACTAGAAATAAAACAAAGCTAAGCTAAAAATGTTGTCTGTAGTGGACTTGTCAACAGTACTCTATGTATGAGTAGTTGCCCTGACTTAACTACAAAAACTACTGCATTCATTAGAAATCTAGTATCATATTCTCCAAGTGTTGCATGCTTTTGTGTTTACTGAATATATGAGACAAAGCATGGGAAAGGTCCATGCTTAATTTCAGCTACCACAACAACTAGTAAGATGATGACTACATGTCTCCATTTCATCCACGGGGTTAGTGAGTGAGACTCAAGCCCAGCTCCACTTGGGAGCAAGGCAACAGACCCATGCATAGCCTGCCTGGGTTTCATTTAGTACATAAAGAGGCACAGTCCCCTTTAAAGATTTGAATATTATATCAAGATATTCAACAGTCTTTCTCGATATTTTTGAGCATAATTTCTGTTGAAGGAAAGAAAAAAAAAAAAAAAACACAAAGAGTGTTAAATAAACCTTTGAACAAAAGAACCTTTTTAAACTTGTTTTTCAATGCTGTGAAAAAGCAGCAGGATATATTGAACCAAATCAGGATAAAAATGAATCTTTGTGGAGAGTCTCTAAATTCATGTTATCCTGGTTTCTAGTAAAAAGAAAGAAAAACATATACTACATACACTATATGTAGTATATAACATATACTAAACATATACTATAAACTATAATATTATTATTATCGATTTATGCAAATCAGATTAAGGACTTCCTCCTCTCACTTGTATTTACAAGTTTTCCAGTTAAAAAATGCATATAAGTGATATATTAAAATAATCCATAGCTTTCAAAATAAAAATACCATTATCCTAATTTTAAATACTACAAAAAAATGCAATAAACTTTGTGTTTACCTAACATGCATGGGGGTTAAGGAGGCTAAAGAGAGGAAAAGGAGGTCGAATGGTTCTTACAATAAGTTATAAAATCTTTTTATAGTCATCTGTGTGGAATGCCAAACAGTTCACATCAAGCAAAAAACTAATGTAGGAAACTCCCTTGCATTTCTATTCCATCACAAGCAATCACAAATTATATTTTTATAGTTTAAAAAACTTTCCTTGATTTGTACTTGCTTCTCAACAAGGCAAATGCCTTTAAATTTATAGTCTCAAGAAACTAAAGATGCATTTGCTCCTCATTTAAAAAAAAAAAAATCCATCTTTTTTAATCTTTTAGCAGCACTTACCTTACACACTGCACTGCTGCAGTCCAGTGAGCTACGCTTGAAAACAGAATTATCGTTGCTCATATAAAAATTTCACACTTAAACAGGAACTGACAAGGCTAAGGAAAACCAATGCTTGTGTTTTTGCACATACAGGAGATCACTTTAATCCAGGACTGAAACACTCTTATGACTCTTATGAAATAGAGGTTTGCTCCCACTGTGGATACACAGTGCCTTCCACCCTGTATCTACTGTGCATAACGTTTTTGGTTCAGAAGGCTTTCCTGTCCTGTGTTGTGTTACTGATCAGACAGGGCATAACTACTTCATGATGCTGGTACCTGAAAGATCTTGTAGTAGAAAATATATATATTTTAGATGTATTGTTCCACCAGTAAGTGCCTGATTCTACACTTCACCAAATCCACCTAAAGACAGGTCACCTGTACATTAATCCAACTGATTCACAGCATCAGGTCATCTCACCTTCAGAAGGCTAAGACTTATTTTGCTAATTTTAGAGAGCGAATCTTTTAGTGAGATTACAGACACTGAACTTCATGAAGTTCATGAAGTGACTAACATGAAATGACTGAAATGAAAAATTCGGTCCTAAGCCTTACATTTCAGGAGTTCAGCCAATTCTTCTGATTATCTTATCTTCACTTACTGAAAGAAAACAATCCAAAATGTCTCCCTTTCAACAAAAGACCATACACAGGCTAGCAGCTAGTTGGAAAGGTCACTGAATGCTGATTATTGCTGTGTTAAAACAAGAAACCTAACTGTTTTGTAGTATGAGCATCATCAAAGCCAAGCAAAGCAAACGATAGCATCAAATGGCTTAAGATCAACCCTAAAAAATTCTTTTAGACTGAAAAAGTAGGGTTATTCTTTCTAAGAAAATTTAAAACCTCCTAAGTGGTTTAAAAATAATATTGTATTACAACATTTCTCTCAACAGACAAATGTAAATAAAAGTTGACTTTTCCTCCAGGTGCTCTGTGGCTCTCCAAATTTATTCAGCAGGAAAAGCAACATTCACCCGATCCCTTAGATAAATTGTCTTTGGGTGGTAATTCACTGACATCTTTTCTATTAGCAGGACTTAAGAAAGATTAGACCTGAGACCTGTCACAGTCATGTAAACGGTGATAAACAGGATGTTCTGTGCAACCAGGGAGTTATACATAGCCTCCACTCTGTAACTCTAAGAAGAATTTTGTCCAAGACACTTCACAGTTTCTAGGAACCCAGATTATGATTTTTATTCCATAAAATTTTGTGTCCAGTTCTGGGCTCCCCAGTACAAGAGGGATGTGGAACTACTGGAGAGAGTCCAGCGCAGGGCTACAAGGATGATCAGGGGCCTGGAGCATCTGCCCTGTGAGGAAAGGCTGAGAGAGCTGGGCCTGTTCAGCCTGGAGAAGAGAAGGCTGAGAGGAAACCTGATCAGTGTATATAAATACCTTAAGGGAGGGAGTGAGGAGGATGGGGCCAGCCTCTTTACGGTGGTGGGACAGCGATAGGACAAGAGGAAATGGCCACAAACTGAAGCACCGAAAGCTCCACAGGAACTTAAGGAAAAATTTCTTAACAGTGAGGGTGACAGAGCCCTGGAACAGGTTGCCCAGAGAGGCTGTGGAGTCTCCTTCTCTGGAGATCTTCTAAACCCGCTTGGACGCAGTCCTCGGCCACATGTTCTAGGTGGCCCTGCATGTGCAGGGGGTTGGACTAGATGATCTCTAAAGGTCCCTTCCAACCTTAAAAATTCTATGATTTTATGAAAATGTCTTCATCAAATCTGTTTGCAGCATCAAGGTCCATTCAGTAAGAATCACAGCATCAGGAGCATCATGGTCCTAAATAATACTCAGGAAGGTATAGTTCCATGTACAGTAGGTAGTACCACCAGGGCCCTGTCTCTCTGCAGGATGTCCTTATTCACTAAAAAATACTGAGGCATACAATGGCTTAAAAAAAATTGTTAAAATATGAAATTAAGGCAAACACAATGGAGAGAATAAGAAAAATGGTGTGAAGAGTTCTGGTTTCCAGTATTCCAGTTCTTACTAGTCCCTGCAAAGCTACAGCAAGATGTCAGGATGAACTCTGCCTTTTTTAATGCTACTAGCTTCAAAATATATTGTTATAAAACAAATAAACATCAGCAACAAAACATCTGGAAGTCCCATGATGCTTGGAAGTTTTAAACATTCTTTACCATAATCCAATTTATCCTATCATAATATAACATTTTGCTGTGGCTAGCTATATGGTCACAGCATACACGAAGTAGTCACAGACTTAAGTTATAAAATGAAAACAGAAAATAACAGTTTTCAGATGCTGGCCACAAAATTCCTTACTGGCTGTACAGCTTGAACGGCCCCATGTTTCAGAACTTCTGGCTTAGATTTAAGGAAGTTTATATAAGTCCTACATAGTTTACAAATGACTACACATATCTTTGTACAGTCAGAGAAGTTGCAATGGCTGACAGGATGCAGCAGACCAACCTCTCTTGCAATCTAGCAAATACCCTCTTCCAAAACAAATCCTAGCTGTAATTACCAAGGAAACACAGAATTTATGTAACAGTCAAGACTACTGTAAGGAGACAGCCACAAACGCCACACATTCAAAGAGTTTTAACACAGACATTCCTTGGTGTCTGCCAAACAATTTAAGTATTTCAGGTGGCAAGAACCTCTTCAGTTCTTTACTTAACCTAAGACTGGCAATGGCTGCTTCGGCTCATACAAGTACGCAAGAAAGATGTA
Organism: Nothocercus julius; assembly: GCA_013398735.1. Taxonomy (NCBI): domain Eukaryota; kingdom Metazoa; phylum Chordata; class Aves; order Tinamiformes; family Tinamidae; genus Nothocercus; species Nothocercus julius. Next base: position 3,610,194 of record VZSV01000076.1, read on the forward strand.
TCACATGCTTGGCAAGGGGACAAAAATGGTTTAAATCAGACTATCCTCTCTTTTAATAACTGTAGTTTGGAGTTTCAAATTAAATTTTCTAAAACGTCTTTTAATGCTATAATTGATTTCAGTCTCCATGTGTCTTTTCTTACAATAACCAGCTGCTACAAAAACTACTACAATAGCTGCTGCCCCTGGAGCAGGGCAAATTCTGACCAAATACAAGAAAATCAATTTCATAAGGAGAGTGGTAAATCCTTGGTCCCCCAAAATGCTGTGGAACTACTAATCATGGAGTTCAAAACAGAACTGAACACTGCCCCGTGCAAGCTGATCTAACTGAACTGGCTTTGAGCAGGACATTGTTCTTGACCTCCTCAAAGAGTCTCTGATTAACGACTTTGTAAATCAATTCTATTTGCCAATAATGCCTTTAACCAACTGTACAGCAGTTTAGACAATGGCAGAAGGTATCAGATCAGTGGGATTTAACTTCAGACAGGACTCATACTGTAACAGTTTCACATTCAAGACCAAACATTTTTTGGTTTAGAGTATCTTTTGGAAATTAGGACAGATCTACACTCATTAGTTACAGTCAAAGTTTAATGAGAAGGTGTTAGATTAAAAAAAGCAAACCGCAGCATCATGGAACACTTTATTGTTCTCTGTATTTCAGGTCAAAGTATTGTTGTGTTAGCAATTCATCGTCTGCTACTGCTTTACTAAGTTTTTCATCTTTTTATTTGCAATTTTACAACTAAATGGGTGACCAAGTTTGTTCTTGGTTAATATTTTTTTTCTAAAGACCACTATCAAGATTTGAACCTAGTATCGTTAACTGAAATTTCATATCATATGTTGGCCTTACAACCTTAGAAAAAGTCTATCATCTTGAAAAGCCGGCAAACAAGAATTGCTGCAGTCAAAAAGGAAGCAATTGATTATCTCTTTTATGAGATGCTAATCTGAAAAGCTCTGTGATGAACCTTCCAGACATACTGCAGACATGGTGAATTGTAATGACATTGAAATATAAATCTTAGAACTGCCAAACTAAACTACTTTAATCATCAATACTTAAATTACAAGGAGATCGCAAAAGCTTTCAGAATTAGAATTAAAAAAGGAAAACATATGAGGAAGCATGTTTGATCAATCAACATCAACCAACTAGTATAACAACGGATACTGTATTAAAAACAGAGATTCTCAAAGGAATAACAGAATGCAGACAGACCACTTGGAAGTCACCACTACGTACAAGATAGTGATAGATGGAAGAAACAGAGGGATGGACACACACACACTCCCCCCAAACAGAAAGGACTTAAAGCAGCTCCTCACCACTGCTTTAACCTAGGTGGAAAGATAGCAGAATACAGCAGAGGGTCTACCAGTTCAGCCCACAGGCTGATAAAACTCTGAGTTGTCTCAAGCAGGGAACTGTGCAGACTCCCATGAGGTTGTTTTTTTCTGTTGCTCCCTTCACAGACCTCAGCATAGTTACAAAGGCCAAAAGTCAATTCTGGGGAGAATCCTGTTAGCATTGCCGAAATTCCAGATGCTATTGCCAATTCAGCAGTTTAGAGATATCTGCATAACTCTGTCTCCCGTTACTATCCAACATGCAGATTCAATCTAACAGGAAGTTTAACAATTCAACAGGGGGGGGAAAAAAAGTCCATAAATTAACACTTTTAAGAGTAGAAAACTACCGATCTGCTCCACAATAAAAAATAAAAAATAATAATAAAAAATAATAATAATTAAAAAAGCTACTAGAATATTATCCACATCAAAAGAAATTTCCTTCTCTGGCACCGTTTGCCTTCTACAAAGTGTAATCTTTTCCTAGGAGGCATTTAACGATCAGCCTTAAAAGCTAGCTTAGTGCTTAAACCATTACACTAAGTAAATCCATTTTAATAATTTAGAAACAGTCTTATAGTCACTCTGAAAAATCTAAAGGAAGAAATAACACCTTCAAAGGTAGAAAAACAGAGCTTAAGCTAAACACCGTTGTGTTGAAAAAGGACAAGTAAATGCAGATCCATTTGAAACAAAACTATGGGTTTATGATGCATGCACTGACAGAGTATCCTGCCTTATGACATGTTAACGTCAAGTCCATCCAACCAACGGCCAAACATGAAAACCCATCTCCTGTCTCCAAATTCTTTTAAATCTCATCTAGACTAGCAGCATATTAAGGATGAGCTTCTCATTGAGCTGGCTACTTTGCTGCATCCTTTCAGAGAGCTACCGGATAGGCAGTATATAGCGTTTCTGATGTCCATAAACAACAGGGAGTTTTTTGTTTGGACAGAAACACCAACAGCTTGGTCTCTTGGTACTGTTGAGCTCACTGGCATCTCCATCCACAGCTGTTCTTCCTGCACATTGGTTCCTGCACTCCACCTGTTTAGTTTATTTGGAAAATAGCTTGCTATTAGGCCAAACAGAATTTATACCATGATACTTACATCTACAATACTGTACCATGTACTCATCTACATGCGGAGTCACTGTTAAATAGTGAGGGTTATACATGGCTTGAAAAAAAACCTAGACTACCTCAGTTTACAAGATTAAGACAAACAAACATACCAGTATTTATATTTTAATTAAAGACTCAGTTTATGCTCAAATTTCCAGATTCCTATCTCTGTGGAAATACTGTTTTAAAGAGATCCATGAGAATTCGCTGAATTTGTGTTATATTTAGTGCCTCAATTCTCCTGGAATGTAGGAATATATTCCATAGCCAGAAAAATCTCATTGTTCATGAAAACAAAAAAGCCCTAATACTTAATAATGATCAAAGTATTCCTTCTTGCTTACCTAGAATGGGGAGCAGAGTCCAAACTCCTGAAAATCCATTAGCCTAACAGCAAAGGTCAACATTGCCCCCCAAAAGCTGTCCACATAGGACACAGCAGCTTCACACATGTGGTAACTTTATCTTCTTAGCCTATTTGCACTTGATTAATTGTGGATAGTCTTCAAAAAAAGTCTGTTGGAAAATTCGAACTCCTACCTCCAGATTCATAAAGAGATGGCAAAACCATTCCGCTCTCAGAGCCAGGTCCTAGAACTTACAGTGACTGATAACATTTCTGGAATACACACATGACTATTAAATTTAATTTCAAATCACTATACTGCTGAATTTAGTTAGGATAGCTTTCCGCTTTGAAAAAAAATTGCATCAATGTGGTCAGCATTAAACCAATATTTATGAACTGTTGAGATGAACTGGTATGCATAACAACACAATAGTAATAACATGTAAGGTACAGCACTTAAAAGGAAACAATGGTTAATGGAAACAACACTTTTGAACCATTAGTAATGCTTTTTTTTTCTTTTACTTATATATAATCTTACAATAGCTTATCCGTAAACCAGTTTTGTGCTGTTGGGCAGAATACTGAGGAAGTAAATTAGCAACTATTATCTGACCATGCTAATCCTTAGATTTATTTTTGTTATAAGCAAAAAAAAAAAAANTTATCAAGACTTGCAGTTAAATACTGCAAAATTTACACCAGCTGAGATACCAAAATTTACCTCTGTGATGGACACTACAAGTCTTCTACTGTATCATTAGTGCAAGTATTGCAAGTAAGGGACAAACTTTGTTCTCCCATCACTTTACAACCTGTTTCAGATGGGCTAAAGTTGCTCTCTCATGGAATATAAAACTGAACATTTGGAATAGCTCAATGCCTTTTAAAAAAACATAAGCTATGAGAAGGGATTATTTCTTCTCCCCTCTGACTGTAGAGAGGGAGGAAGGAAGAGGGCTTTGTCTATGCTGATGCGCAATTATGTACTGAGGTGAAAAACTGCATAATCTGTTTAATGTAAGAGTGTGCCAACAGTATTTCCTTGTTACCCACTGATCTAAAGATGACACTTCTTTTTCGCTTGCTTCACTAAGGTTCTTCATCCCAAATCCAGAAAAATTGTCTTGCTTTCTCTGCTACCCAGGAAGGCATGAATGTTAAGTGACCCAAACACAGTTTAAGATGACTTATACAAGAATTTCTTTACTTTTAGGATGACAGAGCACTGGAGTAAGATGCCCAGAGAGGTTGCGGAGTCTCCTTCTCTGGAGATCTTCAAAACCTTCCTGGACGTGATCCTGTGCAATGTGCTCTAGGTATCCCCGCTTGAGTAGGGAGGTTAGACCAGATGATCTCTAGAGGTCCCTTCCAACCTCAACCATTCCATGATTCTGTGAACATAGTATCTCCTGCACATAGATGACATTTGGAATTAGCCAGGAACAACAAAAGAATTTCAGCTTCTAAAAAAATACGGTCCCTCATTCTTTCATTGTTGTCTATATAAATATAAATGTATCTGTTAGTCATGGCAATGAAAACTAGTGACCCTTTGTTAAATCCTCATATGTTTTTTACATGTTTTCATACATTTTGTCTTAGCTTGATAATTCTTCTCATGTTTCTAAGATTTTCTAAAGAAACAGAAATTATGAATTTCTAATAGTGAAAGGATGGGGAGAGTAAGGCACGAGTGAAGGGAATGGAAAGTGACATCAGAATTTCCCACATGTTTTCCTGATATTTAAGAACAAGAACTACCACTGCACTCTGTTAATAGGAAACATCTACTTCATTTACTACCAAAAAAAATTAAACAAACTCACTTCTGTGCAACTCATCTCATGCAAAAGCAAACCTGGAAAACCTTAATACACAGTGCACTGATTCACCTCTAATAAGCTAGGTACATAGCACAGAGGAACAAGAAGGTCATTAGCCAGTGTTCTGTGTAATTGCAAGAATGTTATCTTAGCAAAAGGTGTTCAAGTATCACTGTCTGCTTCTATCTGTTCTCAAAAACAATCAGCACTTAACCTAAGACTTGATTTTGGACAGCACTCAGAAGTCTATCACCTGTGCAGTTGGTACTTTGCATCATGCTGTTTATAGTTACATGCCACAAACTATAAAAATTCCACACATAACTGTATAAAAGCTAGCTGCATATGCAAATCCAGATGCAACTCAGGGAGGTGATCCTCCCCACCTACCCAGTCCTGGTAAGGCCACATCTGGAGAGCTGAGTCCAGTGCTGGGCCTCCCAGTATGAGAAAGACATGGAGCTACTGGTACAAGTCTAGTGAATCCAAGACTACAAAGCTGATTAGGGTCCAGAGGAAAGGCTCAGAGAGCTGGGCCTGTTCAGCCTGGAGAAGTGAAGACTGAGGGGGGATCTTATAATTGCATATAAGTATCTGAAGGAAGGGCGTCAAGAGGGCCCAGACTGTTCTTAGTGGTGGGAGCGACGGGACAAGAGGCAGCAGGCACAAACTGGAACACAGGAAGTTCTGTCTAAATATAAAAAAAAATTACTATACTTTGAGGGCAGGAGAGCACTAGAACAAGTTGCCCAGACAGGCTGTAGAGTCTCCTTCCCTGAATGCTGTCAAAACCCACCTGGACACAATCCTGTACAACGTACTTTAGGTGACCCTGCTTGTGCAGGGGGTTTGGACTAGATGATCTCCAGAGGGCCCTTCCAACCTCAACCATTCTGTGATTTTGTGAATTACATACACTGAGCTGTGAAAACATTTCTACAGAAGAGACAACATTTTATGAGGAAATGTTCTACAAGGGTGAGTGGAACAAAACCAGACTCCATGGAATGAGAAATAGGTTGAAGAACTTTGCTAAGCTAAGCCTAAGAATATAGTCTTGATCATGTAAAACTAGTGAGCATATGTAATGGATACATATATAAAAAAAAACTATGTGAGTAGTGTGAAAGATGAGACTTTCCAGCCTCCAGCCCACCAATCAATCAGTCTGTGCAAATGAATACAAGTGAACAGAGGAAGAATGTATGATAGCATACATATATTTCCCAGATGACCCAGGAACATTTAGTTCTTCAACTTTTATTTTCAACCCTGTAGTGTTTTGGAAATATGCATGTGCCTTAAGGCAAACATTTTTTACACAATTTTTCTCCTTCTCACATATGCAAGAAACCAGATAACCCTGCCATCCTCTCATTAGTCAACCCTCAAGTTACGTGCGCACGTTCACAACAGGTCAGTCCCATTCATTTCCACCACCATTTGCTTTATACTCACTCTGAATAGCTCATACTTCCATGTAACCACACTCAGGGCCATTGAGCCCTGACCTGTCAACTCTATCACACTCAAACGAATCCTCTTAAGTCCTTTTCAGCCCTTCTCCTTAGCTCACGGACTGTTTGCGGCACAATGAACAGAGTTCCACCTACAATGTGACCAGCCAAGAGCAACCAGTACTCATAAGCAAAACAATTGCTACTTTGGTTATCTTAATTCATGGCTATTTCCTTATCCCTGTGACAGCCAGAATAGTTTTGTGCTATTGATGACACTCCTGCGCAGCAACAGCTAATTGCCTAATTGCCATGAATCTCCCGTGTGTCCAAATTCAGCAAGCCTACTCGAAGGTGAGGTAATGCAGGTGGCTGGCATTCTGCTACCACACACTGGCTACAAACAACAGCAACAGATTACTTTTACAGCTTAAGCTAAACTAGCCCTTTAAATAAGGTTGCCTTACCTTTAAGTATAATATCATTATAGCCTTTCACACCAAGCATGCAGGGCACTTCCAGCTTTTTTGCATGTGGCTGCATGAGTAGGGAAAAGCAGTCAAGAAAAAAGGACCCTACAGATGTGTGTTAAGGAGGGAAAGTAACATTAACGAAATTGGGGAGGAATTTCCACATCATTTTTTTGTTCTTGTGCACACAGGAATAGGCTTTTGACTTTGCCAAAGACAGTGAGTTCTGTTTTTATTCAGTAACTTTTTTGGTTCTGCATGCCCAACACTTGACATTTATCCTGGTAACTACAGAGGATGTATGTTGCACTTATTAACTGTACCACAGAAGCACTGATTCTCAACAGCGGTATGAAAACAGACCTTACTAAATGCTTGGGTTTGCAGACTGAAACTCTAGAGCCTGAGATTTCTGCACACCCTTAGGCTACTTCTCTTCCAGTCTGATACCGCGTAGCTCTGATCCCCACAGAACTGTCAAACACACTTGAAAATGTAAGGGAGCTGATAAAGAGTATTTCTTTGTTTCTCAAAACTGAAGCTTCCGTTTCCCACCCACCATCAAAAACAAACCAATTCTGCTCTTTCAAGGTATCTAGCCATTTTCTCATATAGCTGAGATTTAGAAGCCTCCTCAGAAAGTAGGCTCGTTTTTTTTTTCCTTTATTTAGTTATCTGGCTAGGCAGTACTGTGAGGTTGGAACTACATTTCTGGACTTACGTTTTGAAGTGCTGTGCATCAGAGCATCTGTGCTTCAGTGCTCAGATTTGTGACGAATATGTGGATTCAGATAAAATTATCCTGTAATCTACGTAACTGGTATTTTCGTGTAATCTATGTAACTGGTATTTGCATTTTGCCGTTAGAAAGCTCCCTTTCAATCAAAAGATTCAAGGACAGAACATTTCAGGTGTTCCTCAATCTTCAAGTTCATTTATAAGTCAATAAGAGTCTCAGTTATTTTAATTAACTTTGACTATATGGCCATTAGTTAAATTGCTTTTCTCCCGTTGTTTTATGCATGTCAGGTATAAATGATTCAGTTTACAGAAGACAGGACAAATCCAGATATGCATATAAATAAATCCTACAGCATTTGGAAAAGTGTAATGCGCTACTGACCTTCTAGTCTCAAGTACAGATGGCAGCAAGCCACATAAACATACTGTTTTACCCTTTGGGACTCTGGGTGCATTGAAGTCAAGCTCATACCTCTGTAAAATGACTAGTACCCACAAAAATCAAAATATAACATTTCAGCACTTGACATAAAGGCAACATTTCAAAAGTTTTTTTATTGGGAAGGAAGACATTTTCTTAAAAAAAAAAAAAAGTATTTTTAATTAAACACTATCCTTTAAAGGTGTGTGATAAGAGAACTAGGAAAAAAAAAAAAAAAAAAAAAAAGATCCTCCACAGTATCTAGCAGCCCTTGCAGCCCAAAATAAATCACGTGAAATGCCAAAATCTTTTTGTGGGTCTTGGGTCAGTGTGACTTAGTCCAGCCTGACATACTGAAGTACACACAAAAAAATACTGCAGAATCCTGATCTCCCCAGTCTTAGTCTAGGAGCAAATGCCCTAAAAATACTTAATTGACATTCCTCCTAGCTTTTTCCCAGTTTTAATCATAATCTGCTAATGATGTTTAGTAACACGAAATAAGAGTGTTCCTCACCATGAAGTTCCTAGAGACCAGGTCCTGTCACAAAAATATCTGTATGCAGTTTTATGATACACCTGTCCTATCAGTCTAAGAGCTGCTGAAATTGCAGTTCTGCTTCTCTGCCTTCCTCCATCAGTGTCCTGCCTCCTCACCACTACCTTTACACACTGTAATTACTGATTATCTGCTCACTGTGCAAGGAAGATCTCCCACTCTGATCTGAGAACCCATGAGAAAATCCTTGATCCATTAAATCAACAAGCCAATGCATAGCTGCCAGATCCGACACAAAGATGAATGTGGTTTTGCATATCCAAGGATCAGGGAGGTAGAATGAGGTCAAGTTTCTTGGAAACTGTCTAATTTAACGTGAAGTAGGTTCAATAGAAAATTGTGCTATTAATCACAGTGAAAGTGCTCAAAGGGCATGTAAAGGTCCCAGCAGCTGAAATAGTTGCTTATCACTCAAGAGCAAAGCAAGTATTGTTAGACAAGGGAAGCTTCTCAAGAATCTTCAATCACAGAATCATAGAATCAGAGTATCGTTAAGATTGGAAGGCACCTCTAGAGATCACCTAGTCCAACCCCCCTGCACATGCAGGGCCACCTACAGCATGTGGCTCAGGACTGCATCCAGGTGGGTTTGGAAGATCTCCAGAGAAGGAGACTCCACAACCTCTCTCGGCAACCTGTTCCAGTGTTCTGTCACCCTCACTGTCAAGAAATTTTTCCTTACGTTCCTGTGGAACTTTCGGTGCTTCAGTTTGTGGCCATTTCCTCTTGTCCTATCGCTGTCCACCACTGAAAAGAGGCTGGCCCCATCCTCCTTATTGCCTCCCTTGAGGTACTGATAGGCACTGATCAGGTCCCCTCTCTCCTCTCAGCCTTCTCTTCCTCAGGCTGAACAGGCCCAGCTCTCTCAGCCTTTCCTCATAGGGCAGATGCTCCAGGCCCCTGATCATCCTCATAGCCCTGTGCTGCACTCTCTCCACTCTCTGGGAGCCCAGAACTGGACACTACTTCAGGTGTGGCCTCACCAGGGCTGAGTAGAGGGACAGGATCACCTCCCTCGACCTGCTGGAGATGCTATTCTTAGTGCACCCCAGGATCCCATTGGCCTTCTTGGCCACGAGGGTGCACTGCTGCCTCATGGTCAACTTGTCATCCATGGTAAATCTGTGATTAATCAATCACAAGCATGAATTTTTCATTTTCAGGGCACTTAAATGAACTTAGTTGCCTAAAGACCTTAACTACATTCCAGTACCTACATCCTTATCCCTCTCTCCCTGCCTCCCCTATTGAAAGTTTCGACCCTGTGAAGTGGCAGCTGTTGATTTTTTAGTGTAAACTAAAATGCTGATTCAGGAGCTGCAACAAAGGAGAAGCCAGCATCCATTAGATTTTGCTGCTTTAGATGATTGGAACTATAACCTCTGATCAAGGACCACAACAGAGCTAGATTCAGAGTAGGAGCTATAGCCACCAGATCTTAAAAGACTTATATTTATATATACAAAAGATTAGCACTCTGTTTCAAAGAGAAGACTAAGGCTAGAAGATGCTACCTGAAAGCAAGAACACTGAGAGCATAGGACCTTAAAGGTAAAATGAAGGAAAAACACTTTAAGGGTTAAATTCTTAAAGGAAAATTTCCCAAACATAGATATCTTAAATGATAGGAAATATGACTAGAATGAAGACCATAAATCTTGACTGTGATATTCTAGCAAGAGAGGACAACATAAGCCATCACTGTTGCACCATACCTCCTAGATTCTACACATTGCAGGCTCTCTGCAGCACTTAAACTCCAGATTCAGGTCATTTGTTTCTGGCCCTAAAAATATGAGAACCCTTTATTTGCTGCCTTCTTTATGTCTCCATTGCCAATGTAAAGGTTCCTATTGGTCTGAGTTCCAGACAGTAAAAATGTTAAAGATTAAATGCTTCCTTCAACCAAATATTTAGCAAAAGGCTTAAAGAGACAAATAACTGGTCATTCATACCTTGATGTCCCTTGATCACATCTTTTTGCTAGAGGATGTGTGCCTAATATGCTGAAATGAAACCTCATGCAGAAGTGCTCAAGAAGCACTTCTTGTGCTCAGCAAAGCTCAAGCAGCTTGCCACAGCTGTGCAGTTTTGGTGTTTGGAATAAGGAACTGTAGAGATGCCAGAACTTTGTCAGGCTGACATATCACACTAGCAGACAAAGCTACCAACAAGTAAATTTTTGCCAATGTGGAATGCACGGAGGTAGCTAATTCCTTTCTAAGCAGAACACACAAGTTTGTGTCTTTACAAATAAGGGAGTTATCCCACATTCAGATTCTTGGCTGATGAGCGGGACAAAGGAATATATGCGGGGGGAGGGCTGAGCAGAGCCACAAGTGAGTGGGACAAAAGAACTTTACCTCAAGAATTGGGTGCCTTTACAAAGGAGGGAATTGCTCCTCGTTCTTTGGCAAGGGGGACAAAGGAGTCAGTTGACCTCATGTGAGAACAGGTGGAAGGAGGCAAGCAGTTTAGTATAGGCAGGCTGAGAAGTCTGTAACTTCTGAGTACGCTAGCCAATGGGGAAAAGAAGAGGGCGTACCTCAGTTGGGATTATTAGGGTAAAAGGGGGCTGCATCCTCCAGCAATTTGAGAGACCCCACAGCAGTACCCCTGGTGGACTCGCCCTTTGTTAGAATAAAATTTTAGGACTCCTCTGTCTCCTTTTTGGACATTCGGTTCTTGACAGCAAGATTTTCTGCACATTTCATAGTCGTAGAAAAGCCGTCTACCAGCCATTATTTAGTGTGACTGAATTTAAGCCAACTTCCAAGGATCCCACAATCAACATACTGGAGGTATTCAATACCAGATATTGCTGGTTATATTTTTAGAACTCACAGCAAGGAGTGTGAAATTTTTGGCCTAATGACTTTTATCAACAAAAAACAATGAAGCCTTTTTTAGGAAAAAAAAGACTTGAGAAGTTATTGGCACTAAGTTACACAAACCTGCAGAAGAACTCTTCGGAAGGGAATACTGACGAAGGGAAAACATTAAGGATCTAACGTTACATACCTTGAAGCCTGAACTGCTCACAAACCTTTAACCTTAGCTTCATTTGCTTTACAAGATGAAGACTACATGACTTTTTTTTTTTTTTTTTTTTCTTCAAACTAGAGAATGTGAACAAGAGATATTCTAGCTTTTCTAGAAAATAATGCCAATTCTTGCAGTTTTTTGATATATCAAACATGCTTTCTTAGCCCTGGAGACATGAGGCAACTTTCATACACTGCCAGAGCAAAAATCAGAACAAAGCACTGAAGATGGGAAAGAGAAATGCCTGAATGCACGTACTGAGAGTTAAGGCTAAAAGAAACGCAACTCATTTTTTGGACATATACTCTTAATTACTCCTCTCCCTTATTTTAACCTTTTAAAAGAAAGTTCATTTCTAAATGGTATACTTAAATGTTTCCATACCAATAATTTTTTTCAAGTACCAAAAGTCCTTGTAAAATAACCCTTTCTCTATGAAAGAAACGAACACAAACATAAATATTACGCATGATAAATTTTCAACAGTTAACTTGTGCAGAGCTTGATAGAGTGCAGAACTGTCCACAAAATTCTGGATGGCACTTTACCTATATGCTGCTGATTAAACTAAAGTGTATTTCAAAGGAAACAAATATTGCTTTTGGAGCATCAAGATATACGGAAAAAATCAATTCATGTCAAAAACAGAGCTAATGCAATAACAATTAGTCCTTACATACCACTTTACTTTTAGCATATAAAATGTGTGTATTAGCTTAGTTACAGAGGGACACAGTCTGCCTAATTAAATCAATCAGAAGAACTTTTCTATTGACTTGAGTGGGAAGTGGTTTGGGAATTAGCATGCATAAGTCTATTTTTGAAGCTCAGTATAGTGCAAATATCCTGTAAGGATGTTCCATATTTCTGACAGGCAGGTTTAAAAAACAAACAAGCAAAAACATAACTCCCCTATCTTCCCTTGTTCAGACTGATGAAGGAGGGCAAAATCTGAAGGAGCTTCACACCTACTGAACACTTTCCTTGCTCTATCATATTGCCCCTCAGAAATTACCCAGAAATATGTGTTGTTCATACAGTCATATTTAACTCCTGTTTTGCCTGTTTAATCTTTTTTTTTTTTTTTTTTTAACCACAAAACCTTGCCCAGAACCCAGAACATGCCCCAAGGACTTGCATTCTCCCTAGCCTCTATGAAGGCAGGAAGTTTACCTGGCTCTACAAATGGAATGGAATGACAGTGACTCCTGCTTCTCTCAAAAGAGGGGCTGTGAGAAAAATTCAAACACCTCTTTTCAGATTCAAGTCTTTAAAAAAGTAATAGTAAAGGGTTTTTTATTTTATGCTGCCTTCTCTGCTCTTTACTAACTTTACTGTATGCGAAAGAGAAAACTTCTCTCCTGCTGGAAAAAAGAAAATCTCATTTTCAGTTGGCCCATCAGATAATCATTTAGAAAGATCCAGGACAATCCTGAATTTATTTCAGTAAGAGGCTCAGGAGACACGTTCTACGTTCTACATTAAAACAACAACATCAAGTATAGTGAAGCAGTTCAGCTAAAATCTCTACCATAACTTTCACTTTTTTTAGTCCCTTGCAGTTACCTTTTCAAATACAAAACTGTGATTTCACCTTCTCTACATTAGATTACTATCCTTGATCACACATGCCTGCATGCTCATATAAAATACACAATTCCCAACTGGAACCACATGCTGTGGTTAGACCTAATCATCATCTAATGCTCTAGCATATCCAACTGGGCTTGAGTTGAAGCTGCTCATTTGTGTCCATGAGGCTGCAGACAGATCTGGCATGCTAGCAGATATTGCAATCACTCCCAGGAGGTGCAGGCAAACGTTTCATCATACCAAGAGTGGAAGAAGAAAAGGAAGAAGTGGAAGAGACAAGGAAGGCAAAGGTGAAAAGTCAGCTGACTTAAAGAAGAGACAGACAACTCATCCTTTTGCAAAACTGCTAGCTATAGTAACATTACTTAGGCAATACAGTAAGCCAGATAAGTATTGAATATTTAATTCCACAAGTCCCTATCAGAGATAGAGATAACAAGCAAATGCTGTGACATTAAAAATGTGACTATAAAACAGAACACAGCTTCTGAAAGAATATATTCTAAAATACTTTGCTGGCAAAGATTACTCTATTAATGAAAATATTGCACGAATATTTAATGCAGAGGCATTGCACTAAATTTGACAATAAAATTAAGTTAGGGGGTTCTTTTCTACTTTAAACAGAAATCAAAAAATGTCATTATAGTTGATTTCTAAAAGTTGTCTTATGTAGTGACAGGAATTCTGCCCCCTTTCACCTAAAATTACAGAAAAAAAAAGAAAATCATGATATTTGTAATGGGTAAGAATTTGCTAAACAGTATACTGTTCAAGTCAAATATAGGTATCCCAGGGCATTTTAAAATCTGCAAAACATTCTTCTCAGAGCTAGATGATTTTAGTATGATTCCATAATTTCTTATATTTTTATATGAAAAAGCTACCTGAAATAATCCCTCCTTGAAAATCATCCTGAAAGTAATAAATGGTGACCTGAGGTCCTTCTATACCATATCAAGACCACCCAAGCATTGAGAAAAGCATTATATTCACACAGTATATAATCTATATATAGCTTACCACGCTGGGAGGGATTCCTGCTTGTGAGCTCTCCTTTCTCACGGAAGCCTGAGGTCCTGCCAAGCCCCTCCATGTTTGCATCAGGACTGCGGAAGCCATTTACTTGATTTAGCTCCGTGGTAATGATATTAATGCGGGTCGGGATAGGTTCAAATGTAGGGTCTAATTCCAAGATCAACCTGTTCAGTTGCTCAATGGACTGATCAATATCCAAAGTTGGAGAAGCTGGCAAGGCCTCTGCATTTAGTCCTAGATCCAGACCATCTGTGTCCCTCTGAGGCACTAATTTTGGCTTAAAACTATCACCGCTGGTGTGTTCCACAGTTTCACTGATACCCGGCACATTTCCAAGCCCTCTCTGCACAGCATCTCTGCTGCTGGAGCCCCGCGTTGGGGTGTCTGGGACCCGGGACTGATTTTGGACACTGCCTGAATTCTCTACAGTGTTATGAATGCCAACCCTCACTTCATTCTCTGGGGCAAAACTGTACTGGTGAGCAGTGACCATCTGCTGCTGGCGTACCCACGTCTGCGTAGAGTAGTTACTTGGGCCGTAGGCTTGAGGCTGAGGCGAGACAGAAGGATTCCTTTGCAGTTGCTGAGTTCGCTTTGGCTCACTGCTACCAAATGATCTCTCATAGAGAGGATCCACACCAATTCCCAGGTCTGGGGCAAGAGCACTGTGATGGTCTTCCCCTGTGTTACTTCCAAAGCCATCTGACAGAAGGGAGTTCTGACTGCTCTTGTGGCAACTGAAGTTCCCAAGGTGGGTAGAGTGCTGACCTGAGGAGGAGGACAAAGTTCCAATGCTGTCCACGCTGTGAAGGTCATGATTGGGCATTTCGTCATCCAGAATATCAGTCTCCCTGTCCTTCAGCTTGGTGTCTCCATTCACGTGAACCTGAGCCGGAACTGTGTGGCGAATACCACTGTACTTCCTTCGAGCATCAGTCATATCCTTGGTGGTGCTGACAGAATCCTCCAAACCAAAGCCACTAAGTAGCTGGTCCAGTTCTGCCTTCTCTTCTGGGCTTAAAACCCTTTTGCCTCCTGGAGCCAAGTGCTCCTCGGTTTTGTCTGTCCTGATAGAAGCTGTTGAATGTCCAGAATCACTGCTGACAGAGAGGGTATGATCACTGTGATCAGGACTGCTGGCTACAGGAACACCATGAGCAAAACCAGGGATGCTGGTGTCCGAAGAGCTCTTCTTTCTCACTTTTGCATACAGACTGCCATCAATGGGGCCCTGGGTATGCAGCACTGTGAAGCAACAGGCAGAGAAAAGGACAAGGTATTACATAAGGGCTCTGACTGGTGTCATATCAGACTGCAAAAATAGTACTAATATTAATGACATATTAATTAATTTGTTTTGCAAAACTAAATTGGTTCTACAAACCCAGTATTCACCAATGCTGCTATCTTCTTTTGTATTTCAATTTACAACAAATTTCTGGATGAAAACATAACATGACATCACAGTCCAAGATCAAAGGCAGTTCTCTCTATGCTTGTTTGGAAAGAAATTCATGGCTCTAGAAACTCGTCACCCTCATCTGAACTACACTATTACAGTACCAGAAATTTGAAAAGTGGCCACCAAGTTTTCCATTCAGAGCAAGAATGGTAGCAACCTTCAACTTTGCTTCATTTGAACCTATATCATACAATTACCAGTTTGTTCATTCCAACTTGATCGTCTAACTCCACTACGAAAAAAGCATTTGCTCATTTTCTTGGTGGAGCATGGAAACAATAGGCTTTCAATCAGAGCTGCAAGGCCTTGGTAAACACAGCAATTTTGCACGAAAATGTATAAACCCAGTTCTCTAAGGCTGGGTATTGAAAGCAGGCAATACCTGCTTCCAATTACATAAGTACAACTTAGTACACTCTAGAGAAGTTAGCAATGCCCAGAAGAGCTCGGTGAGACAAGTTTCACCTTCTTGCAGAGCTAACAAATTCAGGTGAAGGGCCTCAACGATGTGATTACATTGTTTTTGGCATCTGTGAATGCTGCTGCCTCTTGCTATCTAAAGTATTTTTTGAACAAAGGCACACATTTTCCCCTTCATTCTACAGCCATCATTCATTGCTTTGTAATCCAGCCTGATCATTTCTTTTCTACAAGCAAGAAAAGATTAGCCTAAAACATACAGTAGAAAGTCAGGAAAATCCAAGCACTTGGCCTCAGGACTCTCTCCAACATACATGCCTCTAAATATTTATCACAAATGCAATATTTTAGATCTTATACTTTACTGCTGACAGGAATGATAGGAAACATATATTCTACAACAACAATTATAAAATATATACAAGATGGGTAGTCAAAGCTGTTGACAAAACTCTTTTTGCTTCCCAGACAAAAAAAACTTGAGAAGATTTTTACATACAAGTAGGAAGTAAAAAATAAAGCCATGATCCTTCTGAGTTGAAAATACTACCATAAGAACAACCTCTTCCATGTTATTTCAATATTACCAGCACTGGCCATGTATAAAACCAGAGAACACTGAGCAGAGTATTTTCCCTCTGGAACATTTTAAAAGCTCAAGAGTTTAATCGAATCCAGCTTACTTCATCCAAACCACTTCTACCTACCTCTGCCTGTCAGGGTTCTTTAAGGTCTTCCTGACATTACAGAATAAACTAAGCTTCAGGAAATACATTCTTATGATGTATGGCCTAATCCTTTACTGGATTTGCTCATGCACCTCCCACAGGTATCAAGAAGGTTCCACCAAATGGAGGTAGAAGCTCATACCCCGAACTGAAAATGAATGTGATTCTTAATTCTGGTCTTATAAAAAGGCTTTAAAAGTAAATATTTCTACTGAGTACCAAGCCAAGAAAGTAAAATGAATGGTTCTATTTTGGAAGTTTTTAAGGCTCAATTACCAAAATATTAAGCATAAGTTTGAGAATAAATTTCCCCTACTGTGGTTTGAAAATTGTTTGATAATAAGAAAATTAGACCATTAAAAACTTAGGAACAGAGAGATTTTTGTTAAAGGCAACCAACAGCTCAGTCCCATCATGGGAATTCCAGAATTAAAAGATCCACTGACAGCCCAATAAATTTTCATGTCAACTGTTTCACACAGTTTCAAATTATATTTAAAATGACACCATAGGCCTGAAGCTTCAGAATATTACTAGTTAGCCTTTCTGGTAATGCCATTTTAGGAGAAAAGCACTATTCATAAATTGTACTCATGATGGCAGTGAATTCATCAGTTTATAGTGGCAAGAAAAGCAGTCTGCTTGGAAAAGGCATTCGTTATACAACATACTGCCAAGTTTCCATCAGTTAAAACAGTGTTATACACAAGAGGTTATATGATAGGTTCAATTTTTTTTAGCCAATAATTAAAGGACAACTTTTTTTTCTTTCTAAAGACTAGGTACTATTTGTTGCCTGCTGTTGTTTTTAAAAACAGCACAGGCAAAAGGCCCAAAACACTCCTTTTTAGAACAAGTCATCAGGAGAAAATAAAATAAAAACAATAAAAACAATAAATAAATAAAAACCACGAGTCTAAAGCCAATTCCCCTTGCCATAGAACTTCTGTTTAGTGAAATTGTTAGAAGCTTGCTGAAGTTTATGCTATACAATGTGCAAATCCCACTGTGACAAAAACTACTATGCAAGAAGTCAAAAGTACACAGATACTTTGAAACAACATTTTTGGTTTAATGAAGAGAAATACAGTTAAGTAAGGAAAAGATTAGCAGTTGACAGCTTTTCAACTCTTTTTCATGCTATGACTTCTCAAATGCACTCACTGTTGCACGGACAGCAATGCACACTTGGAGGTTTGATATGAAAGGATAGAAAAACTTCCATATGGAATTACTTAATAGAGCTACCACAATAAATTGTTAATGTTCAGAAAAAAATAAAGTTAATAGTAATTCTTAGGTTATTACTCTGTTGCAGGCAATAATTTCCTTGTGGTTAGTTTTCAGTAAATAAAAATAAATAATAATAATTAAAAAAACACTGCTTTGACTTGAGTAGCTGAGTATTTTGACACAAATAGACTTAAACAGATTACAGTGTTGCACTGGAATACGGGAATGTAAAAACAGAGCTCATACTCTTGAACCTTTAAGTCCTCCTGTGTCTCTTTTGTTACCCAAAACTAGGTACAGCTCTGTAAATCTTTCAAACTCCCGTGAACCAGCCATAAACATCTCACACCACATGAAACATAACATCTAAATGTGATGTTCCCTACAGAAAGGCAGACTACTGACCTGAGGATCTGGTACATTGGGACCCCGCAAGGCTTAGAAATAACCTAGCCTAATACTTCTGTATGTTGTATGTTACGTTCAAGAACGACAACCAATGTGGAGTTCTCGCAGACTAGCAACTGTACCAACAAAGTTTTTGTTCTGAAGAAGAAACATTCCACTTCCCCAGAGTGCCTCTATTAAAAATTATGACATTGAATTTGAGAAAGAAAGAGAAACAAAAACAGTGAAACAGAAAAAAAGAATATGGTTGTTTGAACAGATATTCTTTTCTAAATATTTTAAAATATTAGGACTAAATATTTTTAAACAGTACAATTCCTCTCTTTTAAATGGCATTACAAATTAGCACCATTGGGTTTAAATATCAAAACACCTTTTGACACAGGGTAATGTTTTGTAAGTTATTATCTTTGTTTACTGGTTACATATTGATTTTGCAAACTAGAATACACAGGTTTTGCTTCTTTACATTGGGCTTTGAATTTGATGTTTGCAATTTTCAGAAACTTGTTTTTTTCCGAATACTGAAATATTTTTCTGATAGACATGGAAGCTAAATGTCTTTGAACTCTGAAGTGAGCCCACTGCTAATAAGATATTTAATTTAATTACTACTCAAATCATAGTTTTAGTCTGAGCTATAGTTTATAGTGAATACTAAGAAGCTGGACAAGTTTCAGGTTTCTTCAAATAACTAGTGTTAACTGAAAAGCATCAAGGAAGGGTGTAGGAATGTTTCAGACAAGCAAATCAGATGAAGGAAGGAAAAAGAATTGTTAGAGAAATCTTTCCCTCCCCCTACTTGTCATGGAGATGAAAATTTATTCTTTTTGCAAACATAGCTTTTCAGATGTACTTCAAGTATTCATCTCCTCAGAAAAACTGCTACTCTGAAGAACAGCATCTGTATTCAGTAGACGCCACACTGAGACACAAACACAAATGCACACAACTAATCTTTCTCTGATTTCTCATAGGTTTTGCCTCAGTGTCACTAAATATAAAATTTGTTTGGAGCAATCATAGCACAGTTAATGAAATGAAAAGGTTCATTACCAAAAGGACAAAGCTTACATGTGGAACATGGGTATGGTAGGGCTTTTCCTGCAGCATTTTGTATGTGGTGATCCTTACAATTCGAAATTCTCCCTACAGAGACTAGAACCACTTTGTAAAAGCAACTGAGCACTGTGAACTGCTTGGGTTCCCCTGAGAAAGGGTCCATCGCTATATATACAGTCAACCACACAGCTCTGGGAGAACTCAGCATCATGACAAGAGTATCTGAATGCTGCCATCTCTGCTGTATTTCAGCAGCTAGGTTTTCTGGCATTCAGTGTTTCGCCCTGTAACCACAAAATTGCCAGTATGTCGAATGCAAATACGCTAAAAAAAAAAAAAAAACTGAACAGCTATGGCCATAATGAGTACTACCTTAGTCAGCATCAACATAACTGCTTACTCATAGTAAGTAACAGACCTGGGTATACCACTTAATAAAAAGATATTCACAAAAAAAAAAAAAAAAAATTCAGTAGTATTTTATTCATCTTGCACTATCCTCTACTTGATAAATGTAGACAATCTAAATTGAAAGAACCTATAGGTGAGAGGGACTATGAAAAGTCAACTTTCCTAAGTTAACAAGGAACATCAGCCCTGCACTGATCATTTAAGTAAGCACTGAGCCACACAAAACAGGCATTTAAACTGCAAAGGAAAACACAATCAATAAAGCGTGGGATCTGGATGTCCTACTTAAGGATCCATTTCTGAAAGCCTGGTCCATTGCCAAGCTTTGCTTGTAGGTCAAGCTTCAGAATCCTTAAAGCAACCTACTCAAAGCAGTAGGTCCCCAAATAGGGGTTGCAGCAGTTTCAAGTAGGATGGTGAGCCCAACAGACACTGTTTTTGGTATTTATGCTAGAACTTGAAGGGTCACATCACGTTATCTGCCTCCAAGTAAAGCTTGAAACAAACAAAGAAATTAGGAACTGACGACTTTAAACTGTGAGTTTAAAGATGAATACAACATGATTAGACTTCACAAGGAAACACCTGTGATTGTGGGATAAAACAACTTACTTGCACCTAACCACTTTTTTCTAGTAGACAGCTGCTTTCTCAGAAACCTCACCTAGTCACTGAAAAATTATGTCACTGCACGCTGTATTCCAGTAAACCCAGAAGAGAGAATTAGACACAAGCTAAACAAAAACCCAGCTGCTTCTGAGTAGTCTCAATCTGTAGCTCCCCATCATGCAAACTTATGACAAATATAGCATTAAGAAAATAGAATTATTTTCAAGGTTGTGCAATTATAGAAATGTGTTCTTGGATTAATTTCCCACTTTTTTTTTTTCATTCTCATCAACATTTGCACGGCACTTGTCAGTAATCAGCAAACGCACTGCAGTTGGTCCTACTTAGAGAGTATGTCTCTGAATCACAGTCATTCTTAGGTAAGAAATATCCAAACCAAACTGTACTACCAGTTCAGACAGCATTGATATCAAGAATTAAGGTCTCAGTCCTGCGTAAGATCTTTCACTCCACGTTTAACAAAAAGAACACAACTCACCATTAAGGGAAAAAACATGCGTGCCTAAAGCATCCCTCCTATCCCAGGTTTGGTTTCCAAAGATAAGAAAGACTGTGAGAGGCAGAAACATTTTACAAAGTAGCACTTCTGCTATGGGGGAATTAAATATATGGGTACTGGGTTCTACTGACAGAGCCAACATTTATGTCAGTGGTTTTACTTAAATGATATACTAGGCAGCCTGAGGTATGTGAGTAATCCTTGGAATACTTGGATATGAGTTGTTTAAATTGAAACAACTACCACAAAGACATCTCCAAAGATTTAACACAATCCAGCCTCAAAGGAAGTAGGAACATCTAAACAGTCACAGGAAATACAAGATTTAGACTTTTTATATTATTGCTTGTTTGTTCATAAAATGAGAAGAAATTAACTATTCCAATGCTATAACCTTGAAAATAAGTCTTTGAAGCATTCCCTCTTCCTATGAAATTAGTAATATTCCCTTTCTCTAATGCATAATTGTGGAATATCTCTCTACTGATACTTTCAGACTTCACCTTACTCTTGTCTTCATGTATTTTTGTTCTAACAAAAAAATAATAAATTATAAATGTGAAGCTATATCTGTAGGCAGGGAACACTTTGGGGGAACAAATGGAAATTAGAAAATATACCAGAAAAGCAAAATTTTATTCCATTCACCTTGCTAAGCAGGGGCACTGCAAAAGGCCTCTTGCATTAAATGCTTCATCTCAATACACAACTCAATCCCTGCTCTCCATTTTTCCAAGGAAGCAGCACTCTGTAAAATGCTAGAGTAACAGAGCTGTCAAAAAAGAAGGGAAGTGCACAACCGTGGAGCTCTAAGTAATGCTGGAATTTCACTACCTGGACTGAAGGGGCCCAATTTCTGTCAGTCCAACCTCCCTTCTCAGGGGGTACTCCAACTCTCTGAACTCCCCAGGCTGAAGTCTGACAAAATTCCCACATGGATTCTGAACTACAGGCACATTAGTATCAGGGAGCCCCTAAAAATGACAGACTCAGAGCAAAGGGTACATGTGTATTTTCATTCCCAGACCTTATATACAAAGAGCAATTTAAATGGAAAGCAGAAGCTGAAATACCAACACATACCAAATTCGGTGGCTTCCTTCCAAGCCTGCGTTTCTCGGCACTTCCTTTCATGAAATCCAAATACCTGAAGGAGGGCTCGTGAGTAAAAAGCCATCTCAGTCTTTCAGCCTTCTGACTTGTTCCCACAGCGACCCCCTGTCCATTCACCGCTTGTGAAAACAAATGCAACGTACAAATGCAAGCCAGCTAGGTAAATACACACACTGCCAGCACAGCCAGAACTGCTCGGACCCAGTCTACCTGAGGAGAACACAAAGGAAGGCTGCAAATATCCGAGTTTGCGCACAGTGCACAATGGATCGTGTTGCAGCAGAAAACATTATAGGAGATCAGGCTTATTTCTTTCAACCTCAGAAATAAATATTTCTGCCCTCAGGCAAACCTGGACAAGTCCAGAGCTGCATTCTTTCAAAGTTAAATTGTTTTATGTGCGCTTGCTTTTTCCTTTCTCCCTCTCTAGCAAGCGCAGGCCCTCAGTCCTTGCAAGCTCTTCCCACATAATTCCTGTAAAATTCATATATATGATCTGCATTTCCAGCTGTTGAACCATAAGAAAGCGTCTTACCTCTTTACTACGCACATTCAGCAACTTGCAGGAGTCAGTCATTGGCTCCTTTAAATCAACTCCTTAATCTCCCTTAAACAGAAGCTGGTGCGGAGGAAAGCTGGTGGGAAGGCAAATAGCCCAGCTTAAAAAGGCATGTAGTGTCTCCACTCCTGCTGCTTGCACTACAGCTGCAGTTCCTGCTCCTGGAGGTAAATCCTCTCCTGTACAAGCCTGAGAGTTGTATCAGCCAGAAAAAGCAAATAAAAATGTAAACACAAGGGAGGAGCCTGAGGGGACAATCAGGTTCAATGAAATCTGAACGCACTGAGCAAAGGAGGAGTGGAAAAGTGTTGGCTGAAAAGGTAATTCAGTCTACGAGCTCTTTGCTTACAGGGGTCCTTTTCTCAGGCTGTTTCAATACCCTACAGAAGTAGAGAGCATTGCAACCCCCAATTACGCAGCTGCACACTTACTGCTCTTGGTGCTTTTTTTTTCCTAAAACAAACAGCTCTTAAAAACATTGCTGTCCTTCTGAACAACCACAGTAGTGGCTCTCATCCAAACCTTCAAGAAACCGTGGGCGATGGGACGGGAGCGCTCAGGCAAGGAAAGCTTTGGGGAGCGCCTGCGGTGAGAATGCTCATTTATATGTAGCGGCTGCTGCTCACAAGCTCCAGAGCTGCAACCGCTTACACTCCTCCTGTCTCTGCAATGAATCAGCACAGAGCAGGACAGTGAGCCTTAAACCTTCACGCTTCTAATAGCAGTTGCACCTCGCCCTGCTGCCAGCCCACAGATTTCTGCTTCACACACTAGTACAAACATACGCATGCATCTCCCCATGAGACAGTTGTGCCGCCAGGCAACATTCATTTTCCATTGCAGAGACCGTCCAAACATTAGCAATCCTCACTAGGACAAGGAATAAAGGTGCCTTCTCACCCTTGTGAACTGGAAACCTGCACCTCTACCTTTAAACTCCTGATAAGCCAGCTTTGAAACACTATGCTGTACATTTGCTCAAGCGGTGCTGTTCTTCCAATCAGTAACTCACTGCATATTAAACTGGAGTCAGGATTCTACTAGCAGATAATGATATAATTGCACACATACAGCCACTGAGCTGTGACGACCAGAGAAGGGGCTCTCTTCTCCCGGAGGATTAGTGTGGAATATTGCTAACATTGCTTGTAAGCTGAAAACTGTAACATCTGTCTCCAAAATGTGGAAAGAAACAAAAACACTTAGCCAAAACGCTCTGTGTAAACTGATGAGTCTCACCTAGAAAGAAATTTCTGGTTTTGACACACTGTGACTGCAAGAGCAAGAGTACACTCTATTTCCTAGGGGAATTGCACTCTTTCTGCTCATTTGCAAACTGAGTAACCCTATACTGCACATTTTTGGTGATCTCGGGCTACTGGCATTTGAATAGGTCCAGTGAAGGGGACTCCACAACCTCTCTGGGCAGCCTGTTCCACTGCTCTGTTATCCTCAAACTGTAGAAGTCTTTTCTCATATTTAGACAGAACTTCCTGTCTTTCCTTCCAAGTTTGTGCCTGCTGTGTCTCGTCCTATCACTACCACCACTAAAAACAGCCTGGCCCCA
Organism: Nothocercus julius; assembly: GCA_013398735.1. Taxonomy (NCBI): domain Eukaryota; kingdom Metazoa; phylum Chordata; class Aves; order Tinamiformes; family Tinamidae; genus Nothocercus; species Nothocercus julius. The sequence goes on from VZSV01000076.1 coordinate 3,634,276, forward strand.
TCCTCTTGACACCCTTCCTTCAGATACCTATATACAGTGATATGATCCCACTTCAGCCTTCTCTTCTCCAGGCTGAACAGGCCCAGCCCTCTCAGCGTTTCCTCATCAGAGAGATGCTCTGGCTCCTAATCAACTTCATACCCTATGCTGGACTCACTCCAGTAGCTCCATGTCTTTCTCACATTGGGGAGCTCAGCACTGGGCAGAGCTCTCCAGATGTGGCCTCATCAAGGTTGAGTAGAGGTGGAGGATCACCTTCCTTGACCTGCTGTAAACACTCTGCCTAATGCAGCCCAGGATACCACTGACCTTCTTGGCCACAAGGTTACATTGCTGACTCACAGTCAGCCTATCCACCAGGATTTCCAAGCCCTTCTTTACAGAGCTGCTCTCCAGCAGGACGGCCCACAGGCTGCACTGGTGCAGGGATTATTCCTCCCTAGGTGAAGGACTTGGCACTTCCCTTTATTGAACTTCATGAGGTTGTACAAATAAACAGCTCACCATCAACTGACTAAAAGTTCTGTAAAAACAAAATATGGATCAGCATTGTAAAACTGTGCCAGCTTAGACTATTGTGTTACCCATTCATGATGTTTTCCTGCATTTGGAGACCTAAAACTGGGTTTAATGGAACTACCAAACTATGGTCTACGGAATACGTTCTGATTCAGTAGACTAGTACAAGACTGCAACTCCAGTTCCTTGTTCATAAACACACCTCTGACAATCACTGAATGAATTTTTTGAAAACTGTTTGAGAATTAGTTTTGGAGGATAACAGAATGCCTGGTAAGGAAAGGAAAAAGGTATGTAATCATCTTCTACTACTCATTTTCCTTACCCTGACTATCCAAGACATCCAAACAAATTTTGATTTTCATACACACATTCACACATTAAAGAACTAATTTTCCAATATGACTAAATAGCAGTTACTATAGACTAGGACTGACTTTAAGTCATTACGTCATTAATGACTGACCTTAAGTCATTAGGAGGCTGCTTGGTTTGCTATGCTTTTCACATGCCTGAACCTTTACTTAAAATATGAAGAAAACCAGGATGAGGCACGTATCAGAAACAAAGAGTGAACACTCTTAAAGCAAACCCACTTGCAGGGGTGGTAGTGTTTGCAAAACACTAACATACAGGAGCCTCAGGATCACACGTGTGGTCCTTCAACCTTGAATTTTTTGAGAGGCAAAAAGGGCATCCAACAATTACAGACTCTTTGTGCCGTGCAAATGCTCATGTACCTTTCCCAGCCACTCAAAAGGATCATACTTGTGCTTTAATGACTTTACAAGTACTCTGGAGTAAGAAAAAGCTACTTCACAAATCATGGCTTCTAGACCAAAGACTGGCATCCATCCAGTCCACTTGGAACAGAGGACAAGCAAGCCAGCACAGATTCACCCTTAGACACACTGTTGTAACATACCTGCTGACTTTCGGCCACCTGCGATCAAAGGAAAGTAACACCTTCTGTCACGTAGCAAAGCACATAGCAAAGACTAAATGCATTTATTAATGCAGCCTGCTACACACTGGCTAATATCTATGGTGCTATTTTGATTCTACTTCCGCAAACTTTTCTGATTAATTTAAGCAGGGACTTAACCTAATTTGTACTTGGATAATCAGCAAAGAATAACAAAATGTCATGGCACAGAAACATCACCACAAGGACAGCACCCTAAGCTACGTGTAAGTGCATTACAAAGTCACTGAACTGCTTGCAACTATTTTGCTCCCTTTATTCTAGAAACAAAGCCCATCTTTAAGAAAACCTCTGACTTTTGAGTGTGTATTGCAACTGTTGAATTTCAAAATGAATGATTATTCTTTCTTACAGTTTAAACAGCACACTCACCTTTGAGTCATGGCTTTTCTCTTGCTGTACTGTTGGGCTTCCTGCAAAATTATTTGCAGTGAAAAGTAAAGTAGCAAGAAATGGCAGATTATTCTAAATGGTTGCTGATCTAATCTCTAAAAATGTGTAGGATATACAGTATATTAAAAAAAAGAAAGAAGTCTGTCATCATTAAAGGGTTGTCCAGAAGGTTGACAGAATGAACTTAGGCTTTCTGTTAAGTATGAAATGTATATAAAGGTTATAATAAAGATACTGTTATTAATAAAGATACTTCAAGATGCTATGTCTCTTCCCCTAAATTGATCTACAGGTGTTTCTAAACAAGTCCCCTTACCAGAAAGGAGAACAGGTACATTTCGCATAGCTCTTTGATTTTCTGAGCTGTTAACTATAGGGCTAAGATGGCTTGTGGCTTCGTTTTATATATTACAACAATAATAGAAGTAGATGATAATGATAATACTTACACTTCTCAAGGAGAAAATCTGAAGATAATTGCACATCCTCAATGCAAGCATGTACTACATAATAAAGTACTTAGTTTGGGGAAAGTTTCAAATATACTTAAGTGATTTAGAAACGAAAATTCCTTCAAAGAATATTTCAGGCATTTTTATTATCAAGAACACTCAGCTTCAGGCCAGAAGCATCATATAAACTTCAAAAGTTTATCAGATCTCCTAAAAATAAATAATTAGCAGAGATTCTTCCTGACTCAGAATAAGATGAAAAAACAATACAATACATGAACTAGGTGATGCAGTCCAGCCTATACCACTTAGGAGACAGAGATAGCACAGTGCTCAGGGTCTTCTCAGAAACTGTATTATGTTTTTCCTGTTCAAGCTGAAGGCCTGTGCCATAGTGTGCTTCCAACGTGCCTATTACAAAAAATAGATAGATAGATCGATAGACTGCGGAAATAGAGATAATAACTTACAGAGCTCTAATGCTGCAACTTTTGCCTTTCCAATTAAAAGATGTCCACAGTAAGAACCAGGCCTGGGTTCCAGCAAAACAGCTGCCATCTGCTTACTGGAAGTTGTCTCCTTCTGTTAAATCTGAAAAGAGCTTGAACTGGCACTTCTTCAGCACTCAGATACTGTCCATGTTTGAAAACAAAACCTAGAATGAGGTATCACCAACGTTCAGGCAGAGCTGAAGTCTGGCCCATTTCTCGATTCCCTGCCACCATGTGGGCCATCAGACCCAAAGCTCTTCAATGTTAACAGAAGTCTTTGTAACGGACCGTAGATATGCTTTAAATAAAAAGAAATGTAGGTAAATATTTATGATTTAATAAGTAACACTTTTCACTTTTCAATCAGGGATAGAGATTCTCTCTCTCGTTTCAATCCATAGTAACAAGTGGACTCTGTTTTAGAAGAACTGCACTGCACTTGCAATTACCATCCACCACTGAGAAATCTGCAATACACCTGCAGTCCACTCACGGCTATTTCCAAACATTAATGATCGCATGATTGGAAAATCCTGCTTTACATCTTTCTATGGTTATTTAAAGAGGGACATCATTTTGTAGAAGATGCTTTATGCAGAACGTTTTCCAAGAGTATGATACTTGTTCTTGTATTCAATGGCATATATTAACATGTGTCATTAATTAGTATGCTTGTGTCACAAGAAAACAACCAATTCTGGGGCAATCCCAACACTATTACATGCCCAATACGCTCCCTCAAAGCTGACGCCAGCTTTCTCAACCAAAGCACCTCCCCAACAAAAATAAACACCACTCTCCCACCAACAAGAGGGAGGGAGGGAAAGAGGGGAAGAAGGGAGGAAACCACACCTAAAAAGCCCAAGTGTACGTAGAGACTCTCCGGGTCTTTCTACTTAGCTAAATATGCTTGCCAATGGGGAGCGGAGGGGGAGCACCACACCACAAGGTCATCAGTGGTGAAGGAAGCAGATCAGCAGATCAGAAACCCTGAAGTGCAACCAGAACGAGGAGAATGTCGTGGAAAAGGATTCTAGCTAAAATGCGCAATGCACAGGATTTCAGGGGCAGTAATTACATCTAGGCCCAAGAACACTCACGCAGAACCACATTATTGCTGCAGAAATTTACCAGAAGGAGGATAACTCTTCCTTCATGGCGACTTGAGAAAACAGAAGAAACCTCAACCACTTTCATGTTGAAGCCTATCTTTTGTAAGTCTTGCCCAGAAACATGCCATTTGGGGATTATAATGAATTTTCAGTCATGCACATGCATTCATTGAAGAGACAGCATGATCTGCTTTTCTAAGGCAAATGACCCATGACTGAAGATGCTGCCTATTCACATGTACATTAACTGCTGGACTGAAGATGGCCCAGGAGGTCTGTGTAAGTACGCTCAGGTGCAGATAGAGAAAGGGGACTTCAAAAGAACAAACACACACCAAATCCTAACAGGTACTAGGATCCTTTCAGTTTGGCCCACCCAGTTACACCTTCCATCTACGCTGCTGCCATGACAGCTCTACTGCCAGGCAAGCAACCAGTCGCAGGAAAAAAAAAAAAAAGATCATAAATTTATGGTCTTTTAAGTAAGTAACCATAATTAAGGTTAGCTTTTCTTGCTTTGTTTTAGCCTAACGAAGCTAACCAGGTGGGATGCCCTATTATTTTCTCAAAAGAAATCAGAACAGCTGTTTAGGAAGCAGCTGCAGGAATGGGACAAAACCCCCAATGATCGCGAGTCATATGTATCATCATCCTTCCAGAGTCTGATTGCTTCTCTCAGCAGAGAGGTTTCTCATCTTCTGTGCAGTGTTATAAAACAGAATTGGAAAAGAAATCTGATCACACCTTGAATGTCTCTTCAACTACCCAAATTTTGTATCTTGTTCTTCAGCTCAAAAAGGGCATTAAAAGCCTTTGAGAGAGGACTAGTGAATACACACCTGGGATAATATTTTAACACTGTCAGTTATTGAAATATGGCAGAAACTAGTTGAATATCATTTAAAAATACATATATAGCATGCTTTTTCTTTTTTCAGAAAAAATCAAATAATTAGCTCTGCAGTAGCTCTGGAAGTATTTGACATATACAACCCACGCTTCAGATAAACCTGTGTACTATTAAAGATATTGGTACTTGGAAGAAAAAAATACCCTCAAATAACCTTCACAGAAGGAAAGGCTGAGAAGCTACCAGAGCATAGAGAGCAGTCTGCAAAGAATTAAGGACAAAAGGGGCTCATAGAAAGGAGAAAGGAAAACGGTGGCATACAGGGAAAAGAGGCTAATGGAGAAAACAGATACTTGGGATAAAATTCTGGGAAGTCGTGCTTGTTAGCTGTTCTTATTTCTAAATGCAAGACTTTCGAACTATTTATTTTAACGGTTACCATCCCTCTCTCGCTACTAGTTTTTTTTTTTTTTAATTGGGCTAAATTAAAACCAAGAAATAAGCGACAAATGGTATCTAACATAATCAAATGTTCTAGTGCACTAGCTAGTTCTAGGCACATAATTCCTCATTTCAATCAGTGCCTTCCTGATATGCTTGCAGGTTGGGGTAAGAAGAAAAATTATATTTATTTCTGATAAATGTATAGCATGACAGCCTGATTTCAGGAGTACAACTTGGCATTTAAATAAATACATAAACTTTAAAAAACACCTTAGTTTATCAAACACAGCCCTCCAGCCACTTGCTTGAATCTACTCTCGGTCCCTAATGCCTGGATTTACAAATAGAGCCAAGAGCCAAGAGAATATTTAAGCAACATATTCCATTCCAAGAGAGAGATAGCAACAGGGTACCATATTAGTGCACAACTAGAAATGTAATCTCGTAACTCTATGAACGTGACCCACCTTCAAAGTAAGGTGAACGTGAACCACCTTCAAAATTCTCCATTATTTTATCTCCAATTCACTTTGAGTCATTGGATTAAACCAACAATTCAAACAAGAACATAAGAAATAATAAGAAATAAAAGACACAAGCTTCCTGAGAGAGAATTAATTAAAGCAGACACTCTGAGGTATTTTAGATATTGTTTTACTCAGCAGCATTTTATAAGGTAAATCCAATAGAATGATGCTTCTATTTTCATTGTCAAACAGGCATGGAGAAATTGCAGGACATCTTCTTCCACACACACTCACCTCCTAAGAAATCTCTTCTTGTCTCCAAGAGTACTGCATCTAGCTGGTGATTAAAAGCTGGAATCATCATTTATTCACTACTAATTTGTTTTTCAGCTTCACTCACCAGAAATGGCATCAAACCTGCTGTTTTCATTGGTAGGCATCTGCATTCCTTTTAAAGTACCAAAGCCAACCAGTTTTGTCTCGGGCCTTGAGTTCTATAATACTGAAGGGGCCCTCTGGGAAAACAAGTGTTTAAATGCATGAGAGGGCACGTCCCTATGCAATAGCTGTTTACTTTGGGTTGAAAAGGGGGAAAAATGTCAAATAAAATCAAACATGCCATCAATTCACATGACATGGGTGCATACCGGAATCTTGGCTATAGCCCACCTGGAGACACTTCTCAGATATTTTTCCTTAATAAAACAATAAATAAATAAATAAATAATCTGGAGCAAGACAGTTTATAAAAATCTGGTGATTTATGACTGGTGTGGATTATATGTAGGCTAGAAAATTTGTTACCCAACACTCCCAAGACATAAATTTGGATTCATTCTGTCCTACTATATTTAACTCGAATGAAAACATCCTTTTGCTTTTGAAGTTTATTTCTTTCTGATAATCAAACATTGTTAGCAAGGAAAACCACTCTTCTAGGACATGAACAGCAAGGTTCATATGAGAAAAACATGGAAGTTCCTGCCTTGCAAAAAAATTGCTGAAAATCTGTCTCTTGTCATTTTTAGCTATTTGTAAGATATGCCCACATTTTTTTCTTTCCATGGACTGTAGAGCTGGAAGTCTACAAAGAGCAGAGGGATCTGGCAGTTGCTAAAACAAATGAAATCTCTTAAACTGGCACACATCCCTTTAGCCAATCCACTGCATTCAGTCAAACTAGAATAAATATTATGCAGGCAAATTTTAACCTTTGATGCTTAACAGTTTTCTTTATTAAAAGAAGACACAAAAACTACTCAGGCTAAACATGGCAGAAAGTCACACACACTCCACAGCTGCGTGGACACAGTTGTGTCACCTTAAGACAGATTTGTTTATTCATGCTTGATTCAGTCTCTCTTTATAGCAATCTTAAGGTTATCTCTACTTAGAATAAAGCTGAGATAAAGCAGCTATACACAACACAAAATGAAAAACAGCATGCATGTTTTCCTTCCAGTTATTATTCTTCTCTACCAAAAGGTGTTTCTGCTCTTTGAAAACAGATTTTGTTTTTATTTTAATACATACAATTTCACAACACCTGGGAGCCCAGGCCTGTACCAGAATCCCCCATAGATTCCATACAATCTGATGGCACCTAAAGTTCCTATCCAAAAACAGTCTTACATTTTCAGTTTGGAAGTTTTTGTTTTAGCAACAGGATCTCGTCTGATACTACAAGTAATAATGCTCAAAATTATCATTACAAGCTTTTTTTTTTTTTTTTTCCAAATCTAATTGTCATTTGGAATGTTCTTGGGATTTGTGGGTTTTTTGTTTGTTTGTTTGTTTTAAATATAAATATTTAAGTTCAGTTGATAAAACATATGAAAAAAAAGTCAGCAACGTGGGGGAGGAAATACTACTAGTTTTCTTTCAACTTTCTATTCCCAAAGAAAATATTTCCTTTCAGCTTATCGTGAACCATCATTTTCCCCCATCTCCCAGTGCCAAAATTATGGACAGCAGTTGCTTTTAATATTTTTTAACATACAAATACCTAGTAGACCCACATTGGTTCATACTACTTCCAGAGTATCATCACAGACGATCCGAATTCCCAAAGTTCAGTTTTAATATAAAGGAGATGCATACAGTCTTAGCAATCAAAAGGAAGAATAAGAGTGAACTCTGGATAAAAATAAGTGAATTGTAAAGTTACAGAGTCATGACAAAACATGATTATCCGTTGGAAAGGGGACATATTTCAGTCCCTTGAAATAATAGAAGATATTACTCATATGTGTCCACAGGCGACCTATCTTTGTGGTCAACCTGCTGTTTTGCAGCAAATAAGCAATCTTTTGTAAATCCACACATATATTGCATGGTAGTGATGCCCTAAGGCTGAAAAATAAAACTATTCTTAACAAGATCAAAAGTCATTTCTGTCCTTTCCTGCCCACAACATGCATAAGACTCCATGACTACCATGAGTCTTAAAACCACAAGAAAAATAATGGTAACCATAACAGACTTTCACATGGCAGTATGAAGACCACCTGATTTTTGTGGTTCCAAATACTATATTCAACGGCAGGCTTTTAAATCAGCGTAACAGAAGTCTCTGTGCAAATGTATCACTCGAGGAGAAGGAAATCTGATACAAAAACAGAAACTAATAAAAGCTTCAACCTGTTATGGCTATTAAATCCATATAAAGCAGACATTTCTCAAGGTATCTGTACAGAAACAGCATTTGTGAGAAGAAATTTCGATCACTTATTTCCTTCCCAATTGTCAAAATTTCTATACTGTTACAAATGAGGAACAAGGAAGTAAATCCAGGTAGCAAATCTTGTCCCTCGATAACATAAACAGACATAAACAACTCTATCATTACCACCACCAAAGAGTTCATATTCATTTAAAAAGCCATGGTTTCCTTCTGTAACACTAAGTCATGCCAACAAATCAGAATACTTTGGGTACATTTTTCTTTTATCAAGTCCTTTCATTTTTTGTTCTTCTGGTAATGAGGCCAAACAGGTGTAGGATTTCAAAAGATAGATACTGCTTTCTTGTTCATATCTATTCTTCCATTTTAATCCATCAGTTTGGTAAACAGCCTTTACACATACACATATACCTACAAAGGAAATCCTGGCAATTTCACAAAGTTCTGCTGTAACCTTCCTGCACATCTTTATCTGGAATTTCACAGGCATAGATTTTTGAAATGAACAAAAAGGTGTATAACTTCTAAACTCATCACCTATTGTACTCTCCTATTATTCCTACTGAAATGCCTGTTGAAAGCAAGGACAACTGTGAAGTCCCTACACAAGGTTAGGACCGGAGCTTACATGCAACGGACCTGAAACAGGCACTCTGTACCAGTCTCTTCCACAACATACCACTACTATTACACAGCCTTCCACTTGTACCAAATCTTGCACCTTAATCTTGTCTGAGGTATAGAAAAGATTGTATCTTCAACGTCGTAGCCAGAAGCTTCAGGCTCAAAGGTTTTTGACATTGCTCACTGTTCAGAGTGAATGTGGAATCTCCTCTTAGTGGTCTCCCACCTGTGGTGAAATCTAGAATTCAACCTGTCTTTTTAATGCAAAAGCATTAGTTACTGAACCACGAAAGAAAACACATGAGGAGTCTGTTCTAGTATTTATAGCACGTTATATTTATCTCAAAGAACAGACTAAGCTTAGCTTTCTCTTGGGTACAGGTCTCAGCCTTAAGAGAAAAAAGTAACTGACTCCCATGCATGTGTTCTAGCCCTCCTGATCCTTTATCTAAGCTCTGTAGAGATAAATCCTCTGCCTGTTATGCTCTCTGGCATCACATTTCCTCTTAAATTTTGGCTTCATCTGCTTCTGGTGCCTTCTCTAGCAATGCTTCTGCTGCAGTGATTTCTCCAGACTCATAATAGACATTTCTATATTCAGACAAACACATTATATCTATATTGTATCTCAGGTAATTAAAAGCCTCCTGTACACACAAATTACATAGGGGGAAAAAAAAAAAAAAAAAGGCTTTTTGTAGCACATGAGACTTCTGAACATCAGGAAGCCAGGAAACCAAGTTAACTGCACTTGTGAATGGTCTGTGATCAGGTCTTCGAGATATGAAGAACATAAAACTATGTAACTTCCCACAGAGTGCTGTCTACACATTTATCTCTGCTTTTAATTTCCTGTACTGATATAGCTACCTTAAATGTAATATCTGAGGGTAGAAAGGTCACAGTTATCTACCCAATCAAACTTAGCAGTTAAAAATATTTACGACATCAATGCATTCCTTGTTGAAGGCTATGTTTACACATGTTACAGCTCTAAAAAACAAATGAAAAACCTTACCCATACCACACAATAAGCATGAAAAACCCACAAATGCTCTGGAAACGTCCTAGGCAGAAATTGAGACATCTGTTTCAGCCAAGATTCAGTCTCTGTGATACTACTCCTTGTGTAGACCCTGCACAGTGTCAATCAGCTATGAAGCCTCTGTTGTCTCTCTACAGAGGGCTCTGTCTTATGCACCAGCACTGTTCTGCTACTCCCTGTTTTCTCCTAGTTTGCTTCTCCTAGTTTGATTTGATTCTGCGGTGAATAACCAGTATTAGAAAACACTCCTGTATAAGAATAACCCAACAAAACAAAATAAAATCAAATAAAAAAATAAACAAGTTCCCAGTATGTCTCTGCCTCCAAAGCCCTCACTGCTGTTTCCATTAGATAGCCAACACTGATCCTAGATTACAAAAATAAACGAAAACTGACTTCAGAGAGTGCTAATTGAGTATCTTAGCTGTATGTCTCTCTCCTTTCATAACGGGAGAGTTGTAAAAACTAGACTTTGGCATCCATTCAGCACTTTCTCTCACGTTTTTACTTATAACAACATCAGGCTTGTGTGTGTGCTGGTGTGCACACACAGGTGTGACATTCCCAGTCTTCCCATGAAAAATATATCCATTAAAAGCACAACTACTCTTTTCGCTATTCACTCGAGCAACTGCTCTTTTTGCTATTCACTCGAGCAAAACATCAGGCAAAAATATACACTGGAGACAGAGCTGAAAGCTGATGTTGGAGGCTTTCATCCTCTGCATGCACCAGCAGATAGAGAAAATAATCTAGGTAGTAAAAGGACATTTCCAAAGTACGCATGCTTATGAGCAGAAATAACAAAGCAGCAAAGAGTATGTATATTTGTATATCTGTGACTTTATAGCCTAATGTACCTACAGCAAAACTCCTGATAATACTGTATTGTACTGCAAAATTAATCAACCTGTTGTTCTTAAAGTTTCATATCAGGATTCAAACTAGAAGCTCTAGAGCAAAACACTCTCTCAACAAATTTACAAGTACCAAGTAACTCATACCAATCTGCTGCCTCTCAGTCCAGTTCAATGCATTAGCAAGAATCTCTCCTACATAACTAGGACATTTTTCTTTCCATTAGAGCCACTGTGGCTGAATGCACCAAAAGTGGACAGTTAGCAAATATGTATTATGTTCAAGCAAATGAGCTCTCCTTCCTCCCATTCAAACACAGTGGTACAGTTGCTGAAGATCTAGCCTTGGCCTCTTGTGATAAATTACTCACCTTCCCCATCAGGGCTCATATTTTCATAGGAGTCCCAGCGAATCAGTGGATCTGCAGTATTATAATCAACTATCACTCCATGGTCATTCTGAAGGTGATCACATCCTAGAAAAGTAACATGTGTTTGACACAAAAGGGTATCATAGACATATTTGTAATGACCTACAGACACACGTATTTACTGTAATACCACGTTCTACCACTAGTAGAAAAAAGGTTATAAAAAGAAACTACAAAAGCTTAATTTACATGTCATTATAGTGGGAACCAGCAAAGGATTTTATCATGAGCATTTTGATCATGCTGTGCTCTGAACCTTAATCACAAAGATAATCCGCCCAGCTCTTCAGCCAGGCACAATAAATCAAGCAACTTTGCAGAATGAAACCACAAGTGTTGGCAATACGGTGGTAATAAAGGGATGATAAAATAAAGTTTTGTTACAGAACCACTTCACTAAAGAGTATAAGAGCCCTAAGGTGCCACTCCGTTTCCCTGTGCCAGCTGCATTGCTTCATCCATTCTCTTACCTTCCAACAGAGCCCGAGATTGGGCTGCTTGCCTTGTGTGCTTGCCTGCACCGAAGTACACTCTGCCAAACATACCTGGAATTTACAGCAGCAACACACATTTTTTCTGCCCTTAACAACAAGGCAGAAAATAACATTCAGCTCTTAAAGTATACTGTGAGGAATTTAGGTGTGGTCCAGTGATTCAAAAGCAAAGTATGAACATCAAGAACTCATGACCTTGGACTTGGCTTTGGCACTGATTTCATACAGACACACAGTACAGATCGAACCAGCTTTCTCCCTCTGTTCCTTCATCTAGACCAGGCGATTAAAAAAAAAAAAAAAAAAAANNCCCAAACAAGAAATAGCTACCAATTCTTCACCTCTATCTTGAGAAGTAGGTCTTCCTGTAAACTGGTCTGAAGAAGCACAGTGCTGTGCTTTTTTACTGCACTGCTATGGTGCATGTGCCATGATCAGTATCCTTTCAAAACACAGATAGTTAAAATGGGAAGGACAAGAATACCACAGCCCCAAACCTTTGTGTGCAGGTAGAAAAAGGCTATCTGTATAGAGTCTGTTTGATCATATTTATCACAAAGCACACTTAGGAAGTTTGTTACCTAAGTATTTAGGTGCTTAATCTTCCTGCTGAAGGCAGCCTTTCTTACAAGTCCAGTAGGTTATTTTCTAGAACACTGTTTTGGGGCTATGCAATACACGAAAGGCATTAATAAACTGTAGTTAGTTCAGCACAAGGCCACAAAGAAGGTCAGCGATGGAACACTATTCCTGGTGGAGACGCCAAGGGACTGGGACTCGTTCAGCCTAGGAAAGGGGTGCCCAATAGCAGCCCCCCATAATGGATGCATGGAGGTTTTCAAGGAGATGGGGCCAGGCTCTTTCCTGGGGTGAAAGGTGGGAGGATGAGGAAGAGAATGAACCAAGAGAGCTTTAGACTTAATACAAGACAGACGACTTTCCCAGCAAGGATAGTCAGTCAGTGAGTGGAAAAGGCTGCCCAGTGATGTTTTGCTGTCTCTCCTTGAGGTTTTCCAGATCTGAGACCCCCGGCAGTCTACTCTAACCTGAATTACGCTAGGATATAATTCTGTAGAAATTGTAAATAAATATTTCATGATGAACTCTTCTTCCCAGCCTACTAACTGCTTGGATAGAAACTGAGTACTAATTTCTAAATTTCTATCCAGTGAGAACCTTATTTTCGAGCTACTTAGAGCTTGCTAAAAACACAAATTGATTTTCCGTCTAGGCACAAATTGAACTCACTTGAACAAATTTGGACCCTTTTCCAGACATGTCAGCTGGCCTCTCTTCAAGCATAATATGGGATTTACCATCCAGGAAGCATTTAGATCAAATCAATGAAATTTATTTATAAGATTTTTTCTTATATGGCTTTCCAAGAGGCTAAGTGAAATCTTTGTGCTCAGATGGACAGAAACCAGCTTCTTACGGGCTGCTACTACAAGTCTCTTAGTAATCATACTTGTGAAAAAGATTGAAGAAAATATGCAGTTCTCAGGACACCTAGTAAGATTATGCATGAGACAGGCTGTTCAGAACATTTGTTTTTCATTCAGCCTCAGGCAGAACCTATACTTTTTTTGTAACACAATAAATAAAAACAAAACTCTTAACAGAATCGAACTGCAATATAAAGCACAATTTAAGTCCTTGTTGTAGTCAATAACTGTCTATGACCTTAGTTATATTAAAAGAAGATATATTCTGGAGGTATACAGGATATACTCTATAAAATAAATTCAGAGCAGAAGCATCTCCAGGATAAATTAGAACCGCTTCTCTTTATGTTAAACTGAAAACAGCCCAACTTCACTACTTAATCAAACTTGATCACTCATGACAACAGTCAAAAAAAATGTTACAGGATGGACCACTGCTGTCACTTGCGTTTAAGCAAGCTACTTATAACATACCATGTTTTCTACAGATAGAGAACTGGTCTATAGTGGTGGTCAGTCATCATTCTGGTATACTTTTTAAAAAGGTTTATCACTCTTATGCTAATGTAAATGTTAATGAACACTTCATTAAACTCTACTGTATACTCACCTTGAATTTTCTCAGGAGTTCCTGAAAACACTAGTTCTACCTTCCCATAATCAGGAAAACGGTCATCTGAAAACAAAGGACAATATTTCATCAAGCTATTTCCTACAGAAATACAAGGCACTCAGAAGTCAAGATTTTCTACTGCTATTAATGCATCACTTTTATCACACTTTTCACTTCAAATTGAGCAATTTTCTTCTAGATTACATTCCCTAAAAAAGGCCACATAAGTGTAAGCGAATTTTGTTTATTTCCAAGAGCAATCAAAAAATGAGAAGAAAAATAGGTCCCTCTCAAGAGACATTGTTGTCCCTGATCGCTGAAGGAAGACATACCTGGAAGTAAACTATAAGTGTTCACTATATTAGCTAAATTTTGAAAAAAAAATTCTGTGGAAAGTACGGATTAGTAAAATACAGATTTTCGAATATGTCTGAAAACTTTGCCTACATTTTATCACATCAATTCTGAAGCAATTAAAAGAGCTGCATACTCAGACAGACTTAGTATTCAACTTTGTCACTGTTTCCATCACTCAAAAAGGAATGACCTTAGCTCATCTTCTCTCCTCAAGTAGTGACTAAGAGTCAACATTTTAAAGATATGCTTGCTGTTTGAATAAATATCAGAAGTTGAGGTAAGGGCTATGTAGGAATATCTCATATATTTTGAATGCATACAAAAATCTTTAGGGGTTTAGCTATGGTGAGGTGTTATGAGTAGTCTCCCTTCTCCTAAGGATAGGAAGGGGAAGTCAAAAATAAATGTATATAGAAAAGCCCTTACTCATACTCACGTTGAATGCAACAACCCCATCCATGCACAGACACATGTGTTCACCCCTGTTCACACTGACACTCAACAGAAGGCAAGTACCTTTGTTGGAATTATCTAAGTCCTCTTTGCCAAACACTAGGCCATGTCCTTGGATAGCTCCGGTGTGGAACTGAAGACGAAAAATCACATCCCGAGTAGCTGACCGGTACTTTTTGTGGTAACATTTTAGCTAAAAAGATTTAAATGAAATAAAATAACTTAAAGAAAGGGAAATCATGTCAATTAGTGATTTCTAAAAATCAGCACAAAGCAGTGTGCGTGTTATCCAGATTACTGTCTAAACAAACCAACCACAGCAGATACCACTAATGTTGTAACAATAAGGACATGGGTTGCTCAATCCTTTTAAAATTATACAGGCCCTAGGCAAGATCGAGTTTTGGATGTGTAAAAATAATAATTACTACTTTCATCACCATCAGTCACCGACCAGATGATGATTCAGAATCATAACATGTGCCATTAAAATATTGAAACACAGATCACTACTTTTTCATGGCATCAAACCAACATAAAATTAACATTTCATCCCCACAAGACATCCACTTCAAAATAACTCAAGCATATATAGACCAGCCTACTCAGAAAACTTCCAAGATGCTTACACCCATTTTAGGACATTTTTTAAAACTCCTCTATTAGCACTAATGCGATAGGATCTTTCTGTATATTATGGAGGGAAGTTGGTGGTAGTTTTACCACCTTGCATGGTACAAGATAGAAGTATAAAAAAAAAATAACATCTAGTATGAATTTCAGTGGCTAACTGTGACTATAACACAAGTATTTCTGTAACACCACTCTTCTTTAGACCGGACCTGTGGACTTTTCACTTAACCATTCTTTGAGTTGTCCAGTGGAATACATGACCACTCAACATTCTTATAGCAATATATAAAAAATTTGGTAATCTTAAGTCATAGGACTTAAGTCATACGACTTAAATTGTCAAAGTACATCAGTGCTGATGGCACACAGGCCAACTTGTCATCTATCTCAGCCCTTATGCCAGATTCATGGGACAGTAAAGATGACGATAACAATCATCAAAACTCAGCTGTTAAAACCATTCTTGGCTTTAGCTGTCAGGTGCCTTGGGTGAACTACAATGCCCATCACACCGCTCACCTTTCCAATCAGAAGTATCACGCTCTGCCCAAGATGAAAACTAGAGATAACAGTCTCTAAAGACTTATTTGACTTGATAGTGCATTCTTTTTGTATTATTCATATTGTTGTAGGTATTTGTCTCTTCAGTAGTAGCTCAAGGGGCCATTCCACAAAAGAACTTAAACTTTGCTCTTGCCTCCACTTCTCATTTACGAGATTAGTCACCCACTTGAGAAACGACTTTTCCAAAAACATCCATTCTATATGGAAAATGGGAGAGACAAAGGAGGAGCAATGCAAAAGGCCCAGCTAAGGAGAACAACCTTCAACTGTGAATTTCATCCGAACAATTCAAGTCTGTTTCAAAACCAGTCCATATTAACTAGCTTTCATAGTATTAATTGAGGGATGCTCATTCATAGCCCAATTCAATTAAGACATCTTTGAAAAAATGGAGAATTAAGTGAGCATAATGGACTTGATTTCTCCCTTCATTTACACTGATCTCCTATCATCTGACCCATCTATCATGACTTCTGATCTACACCAAAAAACACAAAAAGAATGAAAAATTCATAAGTATAGAATCCCAGCATGACACAGACTAAACATATATACACAGGCAAACAGTCACTGATACATAAAAAATGTGATACAAAAAAAATGTGCATATGCACAACACTAGCCACTGAGCTAAATAAAGGTTCAATTCTGGAAAAATATAAGGCAGGAAAACCAATCAGTATGCTTGAGTTAAAGAATAAATAACCTCCCGTTATTCACTATAACCAGCAGTTTTATGGAAAGGCAAAACACTGCCAAGGAGGATGGCCTAAGGAATGACCACAAGCTTGGACAAAAGTGCAAAAGGGACAGAAAAATTGCAATATGCTAGTCCCTGATGAGAAAACCTTCTCCAAAATTTATAATCTGCCCTCAAATATGTTAGCATCCTATTCAGTTATATTCTGTGAGCAAAAACAGGTTTTAAAAGATGGAACACCTTCTTTAAGGTCATGTAACTTCCTCCACAATTTTCTCCTAAAATCTTATTTTATTATTATTTAATTGTTTAAAGAGCTATATTGCAGATCAGCATGGGAGTTACTGAAGATACAAAAGGGTGAATAACTGTAAAACACATTATATCCCCAGCCTGTAAGACTTTTGGCTTTGTACAGATGCAGGATTTACCAAAGACATACTGTATTTTACAAAGTATTTATAAAAATGCTCAATCTGAGTCAGCTCAGTAAACTATGCAGCTACAGAGTGCTTCTTTCTACTTTCTAATTCAAAGTAATAGCTTTCAAGAATTTTAACTCAGAAGTGCTTGTTTATATTGTACTGTGATTGTGCTACAACCACTCACTGTACATCTAGACCTAAGACACTGAAAACACCTCTTCTCACTCACGGTACTTAAGGAGCTTTTCAACTGACTGTACATTTAACTTTGAATTCTAACACTATATTCAAGAGCAATACAAGCCACTGGAATATGCTGGGGCATGCCTATATGCATTTACAGATGTCAGCGCAGCTTTGCAAAAGCTTTGGCTGTGCTGTATCACCACATGCTATTTACATTGTCGTAAGGACATCTGTAAGCCCAAGGCAAGCAAGTACTGTTGAAAGGGTAAATAACACACATCTGGTTCTCTCCAAGACTTCTTCAGAGACATAACTGCAGAAAAAGAGTGTGGAAACAAAGACAACAGTCAAGGATTACAAATCCTTGTACTTCATGCTGTTAAACCCTATGGAGTTGGGAGAGTGGAGACAACAAAATTTTGTTTTTCTTGAAACCACTGATGACTTAGCTTACCACAGCTTTAAAAAAAAAAAAAAAAATCCTAACTGAAGTCTTTCTTTAGGAAATACTATTGTATTGAATAAGATGTTGCCTACAGTAATCCCACAGTAATAATATAAGACCAATGGATTTGGCTTCTTTTAAAGTGGTATAGATGGAAAGTATTAATCAAGTTATGTGCACCTTTTTTTTTTTTTTCCTTTAAACGAGTATTTGATAGCCACCAAGTTTGCCTCAGACTGATTTCTTCAGTAATCTACTCAATTTGCTTAGGAATCAGTAACTCCTCTGTTAAGTAATAATCTTCTCAAATTTGAAACTGCTCCAAATCTCTCAAATATACCAGAAAATTTATAGCATGCTGTTTCGAAACATTATTCTTTCTCCATTTTTCAGTGAAAGGGAAAAAAAAAAAAAAAAGAAGAAAGAAGAAGAACAAAGTACTAAACTGAGTTGTGAGGGGAGGAAATGGTGCAATAGCGAGGGAGTTGTGAGGGGAGGAAATGAAGAGGTAAATGAAAGGTAAATGAGAAAAGAAAAAGGTAAATGAGAAACGAAAAAATGTCTGATACCAAGGACTCTCCTACTAAGATTCAGCATTCCTGAATCAAGAAATAAATAAAAAAGCATTCTGAAATCTCTCAGCAATATACACAGGAATACTCTTACTGATATCTCCCCCATTCATTCTACTTGTACTTCTATCTTCTTAGTCTAACCAAAAGACATGGCAACTATCCTTGTTCTTCCTTGCCTAACTGCAAATTATAAATATGAGAAAACAAAGAGATTTAAAATGACAATGGTGCAAATTACAAAAGGTATGTAGTACTTGTGCTTTCTGGATACTGTAAGTGCCAGTAAAATCAGGAAGCTTTCATTTGATACCACCTTTTTGACTCTCAAAATAATACAGAAGCAATCGGGTATTTTCTTAACACCATATAGTTTTTTGATTGTTAATCTTGTCTGTCAAGTTACAGAGCATTTCGATGTTGAGTTATAAAACCTCCCAAGGCCATTTTTATAAAGAAATCAGCAATACAGGCATAACTGCATTTGGTGATGCTATGAAATGGAAATGCAGATAGCGATTGTTTGGGCTCTTTAAAACCCTACAGTTTGAGGGCAATTTTGCTTCATAGAAAAAACAGATGATTAAATTCATTTAATGACTTATTTGTTAGTACGTCTGCATTGATTTTCTCAATATATTTTTACAGGAGTACGAAACAGAATAGAGGCTATCTTCCATACAGTTAACTTACCATAATGTCTCCCTTCAATAGCTGGGCTGGCTCTATAGCAATGCATATGCGGCTTTGATTTTCTGGCCCTAGGCTACTTAACAGGAGAGAAAAGAAAAATAAAACATATGGTTTAAAAAAACAAACAAAAATAGATTCAGCAATTTTGCAATTGTGAGAATTAAAAAATGGATTCAGGCATAAGGGAAATGGCTAAGACTTACTATATTCCAGATGTATAAACTGGTTGCATAGCCTGGTATAACTTCAGAAAAGGCCGACAAACTGAAAAGAAGTTAACAGAACAAACTATTTTTGTAATTATTTTCCTTTTTCTTAATATTATAATTGGGAAATTTTGTGCACATCCAGATCAAGCAAAGTGGCACACAAGTAGGACAATGTTGACTGTCAAAAATCTTTCCAAAGAAAATAAACTTTTGCACATGTATTTCCCCCTAGAATAGTTTTTGATAATATTTTGTAAAACAAAGTTAAGTTTTCCCTGTTCTCCAGATTAGTTCTGAATTGGGGAAGGGACACATTTTAAAGGATGCCATAAGAAAACAAAAGTGGGAGCACTTTGCCCCTTATAAAATGTCTTTTTTCTTCCCATTCTTCTACAGGAAAACAAAACGAATAAGGGAAAGAAGAGAATGGCTTAAAAATAAATAAAATTAAATAAAAATAAAATAAAATAAAAATAAAATAAAATAAAATAAAATAAAATAAAATAAAATAAAATAAAATAAAATAAAATAAAATAAAATAAATGCATTTTCTAAAATTAACAGAAAAACTTGTTTCCCAGTTTTACTTCAAAACTAGAATCCACCTTAAATCTCTGACTACAATAAACAATGTTTTGTCTTCATTAAAGTAGTTATTTAAAAATAATGCAGCATCAACAATACAGCATCACAGACTCAGATTGACGACATTTCAAAAGACATGTATTATCTCTTGGTGAGACAAGGAAGGCGCTGTGCTACTTCACTGTGCAGTAAGCTCTAGTACATAACCTTGGATTAGTACTTTCAAGTCACTGATTACAGCAGGCCACCTTAGATGGCCACCATATCTGAAGAGCTTTTCTATAAAATAAAATAAAATAAAATAAAATAAAATAAAATAAAATAAAATAAAATAAAATAAAATAAAATAAAATAAAATAAAATAAAATA